>OX443561.1:154069187-154399668 GCA_949372485.1 Cheilosia soror
CAGTAGAGGAAGACCTCGCCTTAGGTGGCGCGCACAAGCGGAAGGGGACCTCAACCAACTTGGAGTGCGCAACTGGAGGAGAGGCGTGTTGGTTGAGGCCCAGGTCCACCCCGGACTGTCACGCCATCTAAGTAAGTAAGTAAACATTTAAAAAGAAGATTTTTTTGTGGCTTCATTCCCATTCACGCCGTTTTTAAGCTTAATTTATGTTGACAATGGTCCACAACGTAGCCTTTGCATTCTTAAAATAATCCCGAAAGACGATTGAAGTAGATTTTTAAGCTTACTAAAAATGTCATAAGAACATTTTTTGGTCTTGTGAAAATGAGCTCAAAATACGATTTTTGTATTTGGAATAAAATTGTCCGAGCTTAACATATATGTACTCAACGAATAGGCCTCAAATGACGCTGATACTCTTGATTTTAGCACGTTTTTTTTCTAAGTTATAGAAGTCCCTGTCAAAGCTAAGCTACTGGTTTAAATCAGCGTTGCCGAAGTGGCACAATTGTACACAATCGTAATGATACTAATGCGAAATTATATGTTTCTTGTGTTTTTAAATATCTCTCTGCCGTTGAAGGGCTGGTGGCACCCAGTTGGCACCTTTGGTTACCGTCAATGGCACCTAAGAAAATTTGTTTGCGGCAACGCTGTTTATAATTCGGTGTTTGTTCCAACTCTTACATACATGAGATTTAAGTAATGACCGAAAGAGAAAGATCGGCAGTACAAATTGCCGAAATGTGATTCCTTCATTGCTGTGGCGACTCGGAGAGAACGGATAAGGAAAACTATAAAACGTGAAGTACTGAATTCCATTTGTTTAATTTTAACTGCTGGTGCTGCATTTTATTTAACTACCTATAGAATTCCTGAGTATTTATCTGGCACCTGATCCTGGACTTAAAATATAATTTAATCCACATATTATGAAACTTCGATGTTTTCATGGTAGCTCAAATTTTGAACTTTTGAGTGTTAGATTTCAGGTTCGACTCGGACAAAAGTACCTAAACAATTAAAACCAATCACGTTTAATCAGCTACATTATTGTTTCTATAATTTTAAACATTGAACATAAATGTGGTCAGTCTTCAGGGACTTCAAGGGGCTACATTTTTCACGTTTCTATATGGCGCCAGAGTCAAACTAATGTTATAGTCAACTACCTATAAATCGTCGAGACAATACTGTTTCCTGTTAATTGCATTCCGAAACCAGAAATACACATCAGCATAATGATTCTCTGTGGAATTATTTCATCACACCGAGTCAATTATATCACAATCAGCTCCTTAAATTCTCCCTGATTCAACGGTGAGCATCACTTAACTGGCTGCTTGTGTGTTCCCCACGGGCACTGTCAATCTGCGGCTCCCAAGATATGCGCCCAAAATCTCTTCGCACCTCGGTCTGTGTGTGGCACTGGCTCACTCGGAGGCACAATGAAAACGAACCGACAGCAACGGGGTGAAACTTGAAAACCTCTTGATTTGTCGCCAGCGAAACAGAAAAAAAAAATGCGCAAAAGGAAGAAGCTTGCGTGCTTCGAGCGTCTCCGGTGTGGTCCAATCAGGCGACACCGCACAGAGACATTCTCCATTCCCAACTTAGCAGCGAGATGATTTTTGGCTCTTGCATTGCATTTCTCGTGCTCGTCGCAGCTCAACGAGCAATTAATTGGAACAAGTGTCAGCCCGTGTGATCACACTTCACACGCAGCCACCACACCAAAGGCATCTCGTCTCCACATTTCATCCTCAATGAACCGTTCGCGTTAATTAAGACAAACGCTGGGCGCTGCTCGTGATTTATTGCAACACGATAGGGAGAATAAAATGCATTTGCATCACCGAGATTGCGTATGGAGCGGATCGCCGCCACCGTCGTTCCTCAGATGAATTCGCTGAGTTTCTTCGACGGGTGCTGCTCTGACTCCGATCCTCAGGTTCAAATCTGTTCGTGTTGTCACATCAACGCTGGCATTTTTTTTTTTTTTTTCGTCAGCCAGTAGTAGACTCGTGCCTATTTTTAAATACATACGCCTCTAGAACTGCGCGAAAAGCTTTCGTGCGCCAAATATACAGGCACAGCCACAGCGTCAAATGAGCTCAACGCTCTGCAAGGTGATTAAAGGTGTAATGTGTTTGGTATTCGAGATGTCACTTCAAAGCGACGACTCATCGTTCACATTCACCATCGCATCGAGCTGAAAATCACTCGAGTTTCGGGGTTTCGTTTGTCATTTCGCGCGCCCGATGACGTGATGAGGTGAGATCTTAGCGAAATGTTCACACACGCGGCTCAAAGGACGAGCGGACGAACGACCGCCTTGATTAATGTTGGCATTTTGCAACGCCAAGTGAATATGGAATTTTTCGTTAATTAAATGTGAAAAATTGTTGTTGTTGTTGTTGTTGTTGCTGCTGCTGGGTGTATCTATAAGTGCTTAGATACTGCATGAGGGAAGATACGAGAGTGTGTTATAGAAGCAATGACTGCGACGAGAATTTTTTGTGAATTTTAAATGATAAATTGGCAACGGTTGGGGGTTGAAATGCGAAATGTCTTCAAGATTGTTGAAACTGAAGCTTTGGACGTTGCCAAATAATTAATTTTAAGTTGTTGTTGTTGTTGTGACTGCTTTCCTTTGTTTGGTTTTTTGGTCGAAGAAATAGCGATAAATGTTTTCGATGTGAAATGTTGTTTAACGACCCGCTTTAGGTCAACAAATTTGTTTTATTTACCTATACCTACATGTTGATATTTGTGTAAATAATCACTTTCTGAAGTCGTGAGCACAACAGTAAGGGTTGATGCACACAGGCGCTGCGATAGAATTAAATCGACTTTTTATAGGTTTGACATGAGAAAGCGCGTAGTTCACAGTTTCACACTTTGCCACTATAGTGACGAAAATAATATGAAGTAGGTACTAGGTCCCGGCCGGAAAACTTGTCGGTATTGTATTAAAAACCAAATAGAGGACGTAGACGTACTGGCGGTTTGACGCGTGAATGTGAACTCAATTTGTCGTAGTATCTAGTATCAGGTAAATAGTATCAGGTCATCAAAAGTGGGACTGTCATTAGTAAGTGAGTGCAAATGGGAGTTACTATCCACCAGAAACACATCAATTTTAGTTCAAACTTTCGCACGAAAAACTTAGCTCCATATAGCATTTTGATTAACGGGTGGTGGGAGTAAAGAAAAATCGCGTGAGACTTAAACGAGATGAAATGGACTCACAGTGATGCTTTGTTGTTTCGAAATATAAGTTCCATCACGGATTGACACTAGAACGTCGCCAGATCTAAAAAAAATGTGCAAGTATTCGAATGCTACTTGGGTCGGGTAATATCTGACGCAATGTTTTGGCAGCGTTGTTTTTTTGTCGTTATCATTGTTTTCTGTCCGGTGCACATCACCCTTTAGATAACGCGCGTGTTGCACGCTTTTCGTAACGATTTGGCAGAGCATTTCTCGAAATTGCTTTTATGTCGAATGAATTTCTCTAAAGCGGTTGCACATACCCATAATAACAGTGAAAGGAATTCGGAAATGGAAAACGGAAAATACCTGTTGATGACAAAAGAAAAAACAATTTGAACTGAGTTCAATTTTTATTTCCTAATCTCTGGCCAAAAGCCACCACGTTCGCTTAAAGTATACAGAAAAAACAGTGAAGAAATGAATTTGGCAGTTCAAGTTTCTTTGCAAACGATCTATTGAAAATGTCGCCATTAATCCGAAAGGAAAACAAATTCTTTTACTTTTGGCAGTTGAAAGCGGGCATTGTTTAAACGTGTAGTCTTAGAAAAGCATGAATATTCCGACAATGATATATGAAACATGTTCGCTACATGGGTAACAATATGATCAACTCTACTTTATCTATAGTATGAATCTACTCTAGGCGATGCAAGCTCTACACTTAAGGTAGAAATGTCAACGATGAAGAATGTAGTAGTCTCATTCGACTGATATAGAGCACTTGACAATCGAGAGTCCCCAGTAAACGCTGAAGAACAGTGGTAGCACTGTCAGTAACAACAGAGTTTATAGCATAGCCGAGGTAGACAATGTATCATACATACATACATAGTTAAAGCTGTAGATTGTGACGTTTTGTTCAATATGTCGGTGCTGGATGTCAATTCTTAATGACAGGATAATGTATACTTTATTTTGCCTTCGTTAACCGGTAAACTCATTTTATCCGTCTCCATTTCTACTTAAAAAACGCACAAATCTTTCAAGTAGGTATATGATGTTGCAGAAGTCAATATTTCATCAAATGGGCTGGGTTTCGGGCCTTAATGGAGCAGCGAATGTTCTCCATCATTATTTTGCGCACAACCTAATGAGTTTGGCAGGAATATAGCTCTTCTCTATAAATGCTGTCATTTATGCAGCCTTTCGATAAACAGATGATGGGTATATTGAGATTTGCGTTTTCTGCTTAGTTCCCCAGATCTCTCGAAATACAAAACTACTCGTCGTTTACATTGTAAATGTAAATCTAATCGACGTCATGCAGCTCCAAATATTCAAAAAATGCTCAATGCCACATCCCCACATCCCGAATTCACTCCACTAATCATTATCACATCCGGACCACCTAATTATGACACTATTCCTCCGCCGACCATTTAAAGTCAGCAACGCCTAATAGAATTTCTCAAACATTAATCTGAGTCCATAAAATGTGCCACCCAGGCCACTTCCACTGACTGGTGGATTGACAAATGCATATCCACCCAGCAATAAACAAGAGACAATGGGTCCAACGAGGACATACTGCGGCTGTGGTCCCCGAAAAATACACAAAAAACAAATAACAACGTGGCGCCCTAATTTATGTACATTCATATAAATTATATGAGCCGCCGCTTCTGTGGAGGGCGCTACCGTTACACACCCGCTATATACGCACTCGCTCCACGCATCGGGTGCATGGTGGTGTAGATGTAGACTGTATAGACTGTAGACGATGCTGCGGGAACGATTTATTGTTCGCTTGTCGAAGTGTGAGAAATGTTTGATATAAATTTCCCTCTCATTAGAGATGTGTCACCGGCGAACGAAATTTTAATGAGATGAAAACTCCACTCACACATGCATAGATAGGGCGATGCTGCGTCCATCACCAGGAAGCGACGAGTGAGCGTGTGGCTTTGGGCCACCAACGTTCGTCTGCTGCGCACTGAGTCTGATGATTCCCTAATTTGATTGCGTTCAACATTAATAATGTAACGATTGTTGTGACATGTGTTGGATGTGCTTTCTGCTTCTGGTGTGATCAGCAGTGCCTGGCATTGGTTTGTGCGCGTATGTCCCGAGTGAATGTTAATTAATTTTCCGAAAATCTGTACGCGTCAGTCAGAACTCAGAATAAGTACTGCTGTGATTATGTTGATAAACCTGAAGGGAATGAAAAAGGCCTGTCGCTGATAAGGATAATTTTGCGATTTACTGATGGACATGGAATCATATTCAATAAATTATTTGCGGGTAGGTAATGAAGGTAGTGAAAAGAAAACCAGCGAAGCTAGGCCGCTCTGTTGCCAAGGAATCCTAAGACCAACCATGGGTGGTGAAGATCTATGGTTCGTTCGGATCTATGGTTGTCACATGCCCCTTAAGCAACCATATGCCTGATAGGGATGGAATTATGAACTTCCGATACAGGGCAACCTCCGGTTTAAATAAGCTTTCCAAGGGGTGATCATTCTTCCCGCATTTCGAAAACACACATGGAAAAAAATAAATCAGCTCTGATAATAGCACCTGAATGACCGAAGAGTGTCATGTAAGGACAAACGTCTAAAAATATCTGTTTTACGGAGGCTCGCTAAAGCGATTGAAAAAGTCCATTAGGTCATTGCATATCGGAAATGGTCAACTTTCATAGGTCTTTCGCTATACGTGTACATGACAAAGTCAATATTGTCCACCACCCATAACCCCAAATGACTCCACATCACCGCTGTGACAACATTTCGTTTTGCTCACGAAAACTGACCAATTCTCTGCTAACATCAAACGAATTTCTCTTAATTTCTGACTTTTGATTGAGGCACAGCTACTCGTACATAGACCGCATGCCGCATCTCTCGTCCAAATCAAATATTCAACCTTAATCGCAACGAAGCTCCTTTGTTACACATCGACCCGAAAATGATTTCCTCACTGTGCGGTTGATTTTCCGGGAACAAGAAAAAAATTGTACAAAGCGGGGAGGAAAACTGCAACAGCCACCATCACCACTGTCACCGATGACGTGTCAGAATTTTCATATGCATGTCAATTTTTCCCTTAGTAGACAAACCGACACTTCACGGGGTTTTCTTCTTTCAGTGACGGCCCTTTGTTGGGATTACTGGACGGAACTGTCACGTCAATCCGAGTGCTGTCGTTGTTCTTGTTGTTGCAATTGCTGTCAATCTCCTCGTTCCGTGTGATTACCAGACCTCAAAACAAACGACATACAACACCAGTTTGTCACAATTACACCACCAGTCCAGATCATACCTAAGCTAACAATGAGTCCATTTACTGGAGGATGCAATGAATTCGTTCCAAGAATACTATATAGCCGGTAGCGTACACATGACTTAAGTTAGCAGCATTGTTGCTGTGCTCGTTGGAAATTTGATTTGACATTGACGAGTGGAACGTCCTTTTTACTGCCTCGAAAATGATATTCCCAATGCGACGTATATTGTGTACGCGCCTGCCCTCCCCTCTGGGTAAACAATGCTAGATGTTTGGCACCAGAGATGATGAGCAATTGTGATTCGAATGGACCAATTAGGGATGTCCTTTTTTCTCTCCGTGATGAAAATTAGTTTTCTATTGAATCGGAGATGAGTTTTCATTGTATGAAGAGGAAGCTTGCTCGGAAACTGTAAGTGTTTTGTCATATCGGTGAACTCGCCGAGGTCCTGTGAACTAAAATTTTCTGGTTTAACGATTTCCCTCAACGAGATCTTTCTACTGTTGAGAAAGTCAACAAGCAGTCACCTGGAATGAGGTAAAAATTAATCCGCGGTTACTTAGGGTTATGCGAAAGTGGAGTTTAGGATTCATTGGTGTTTCGGTTTTTAGTATATAATTTAAAAATTGTATTCAAACCATCGCAGTTTGAATACTGTAGCTGTACACTATTCTACACTTTTTAGATGCTAAAGTCAGCCGACGCGATCGGCGTATAATCTAGCCACAGCGGGAATAAACAATCTTTGAGCGGTGCCGTGACATAAGGCCATGCAACATAAGGCCATATTCGAACACATGGACCTACGTCTTTGGTAATGCATCTTCAGGCCATTATGTCACTTCCAAGTATAGGTTGGGCAGTGCCGGCTTTAGGGATGGGTGACCGAGGGCGCCGACACCTGAAGGGAGCTGAGGTGTACAGCGCACTGCGTGCGACAGCTTAACTTCACTGAATTTGAGAACCTATCTCCATCGATATAAAAAAATGTGCACGACTGGGTCGCACGTAACTTTCTCGTTTATTGCGAATCTCGCAGAATCTCAGTCTCAGAGTCATTTCAGCAAATTTTACGTTTAAAATCATACCCACTCAAGGTGTAATTAATACCGTAAATACATACTACATAAACATAAACCTACGTATTAACTAGAACACTTTATTACTTTAAAATTTCACCCCGAACTGACACTTGAAGGAGGCAAGTAGGCGATGAATTTAAAATTATATTGGACTTTACAAAAATATACCGTGTGTGAATACAGATCGGGATTTGGGTAGACATTTTTGAGAAATATTCATAAAACGGCAATATTCGAGTTTTCTGAGAAAAACTAAGTACGTGATCATGTTAGGAATGCTTATGTTGTCTTAAATATGTATTTTGATCAAAATCGTTAGAGCGGTTTTTTGTAAAATTATACTGACAAATGTTACAATTTGGATTCGAAAAGCACTGTTATTAAACTGTTTAGCTTAAAACTGAGTACGACATATTCTTCAGGATATAAACATTACCTAGCAGATATATTTTCATCCAAATCGAAAATGGCGTTTTCGAGATATGAGCAGTTTTTAAAGTACCGGTTTTAGCGATTGGGGTGAAAATCGAAGCATGCATTCATGGTTCAAAAAACACTGTTTTTCAACTGTTTAGCTCAAAACTGAGTAAATGGTATTATGGATTTAAGCATTACCTGACAGTAACATTTTTATCATAATCGAAAATGGCGTTTTTGAGATATGAGCAGTTTTTTTTAAAGTACTATGGCCTTTTTGAGATATGAGCAGTTTTTTAAAGTACTATTATTAAGGATATCAAAAGACGCAGTCTGTTTAGGGAAAAACTGAGTTTGCTATCCAGTTAAGAATAACAATAGTACCTCAAAAATAAGTTTTTTTTTTAAATCGTTTTTACCGTTTTCGAGAAAAAGCCAATTTTCAAAACTGCCGTTGCTGGACTTTTAAGCGAAAAACTGCGTATGCAGTCATATTAAGCATACTTACATTAACTTAACCATCAATTTTGGTTCAAATCGTTAGAGCCGTTTTCGAAAAAATCTGAATTTAGGCATATTTCGTCATATTTCGTAAAATTTTTATATGGGAGGTACCGTTAATATTAGGGCTAGCTTAAAAAAAAAAAACCTTCCTAGCGAGAAGCCCAAAAACTCTATTTACGAAGTTTGAAGCAAATCCGTCCAAGCGTTTAGATTCCCCAGGGGTGGGACAGACAGACATACGGACGGACAGAATTGCGAGACCCACTTTCTTGAGTTCCCCTATCATCGTAATATCAGAATTGATCAAAATCTCGAGTTCGAAATTTTGTACGAAAACAATATCTTTCTCTTCCTACGTATACGAGAAAGTTAAAAACAAATCATTATTCAAAGTGTCAAACTCACAGTTGCGTATGCGAGAAGCAAATCCGCATAGAAAAGGTGGACGAGTAACATTCGAAGAGAAATTCTCGTATGCGGATTTTGAGAATTGCAAATTACAGTCTTTCGCTTGAAATTGGCGATTTTGACAGATAAACGTATACTAGAATTTTTGAGAATTGGGGTCCAGTGGTCGTTGCAAGTGGCGAACGTAGTATTTCTAAACTAAAGTTGATAAAAACGTACTAGCGGTCTATAATCCCCCAAACAAGATTACCTAGTTTGTCCTCACTGTCCATTGAAAATCAAATTGCAGAAAACCTAGATTTTGACAGTCTTATCAGAGAATTTTCGGACAAAAACCTAAAAAAATAAGATGTTAGCTGTTTTTAAATTATTTTTTTTTATTAAATTTTTGTGATTAACTGACATACATTTCCCTAAATTCAATAATATCTATAATTGGAAATATATATTTTTTTTAATTTTAATACAATATAAAAGGGCGTCAAATACATGACTCGCCCGGGGCGCCTAGATTGTTAAGGCCGGCCCTGGAAGTAACACCACTATGGCCTATTGTGAATGTTTCCCATTCAGCCATCTGATTTACGTTGATGGCAAGGGAAACATTTCTATCCTCCCGATCCACCCCGATCGCACTTTTTGGGCGGTAATGATGTTTGTTCTACGTTTGTAGGCTTCCAATAAGGCATGCGCTTAGTCCCTTGGATGCAAGAAAGATGTCTGCAAGAAATTAATACCGATTTAACA
The DNA here is from genome assembly GCA_949372485.1 of Cheilosia soror. Lineage (NCBI taxonomy): Eukaryota > Metazoa > Arthropoda > Insecta > Diptera > Syrphidae > Cheilosia > Cheilosia soror. The sequence goes on from OX443561.1 coordinate 154,078,848, forward strand.
GCCAGCAGCGGATTAGCGGTGACTTTTCGCACCAACTGACGGCATTCTAATTTGGGCATCTGTAAAAATGCGGTGGTACGTCAAAACTCTTAGGATAACAGGCCCCTCCCTGCCGACTAGGCCCACCTCAGAAAACAATGCCAAGCCAAGTACGTCTATACCCATATCTTAGTCAGTTGTTCGACGCAGCAAAGTGTGATGTGCTTTTTCTCAAAGGCTTTGATATGACTCGTAGTAGGTGAAGTAAAAAAAAAAAACACTTGGACCATTGTACACCATTTATTCGTATCGATGATTTCTACTACGGATCATATACTTAATAGGATTACTTTATGAGGATGACTCTACCTCAATAACCCTTACATTAATAAGTTGGGATCTGCAAACGCTGGAAAAAAAAACTTTATGCGTTGCTCTGCAGTAGCAGATTGCCCATGTATGGCTACGGTCCTAATACGGACTTTGCCTTTGGTTTTTGGTAGTCATTTACCGGTTTTTTGAATAAGGACACCCTGAATTTAAAAATAGGTATGCATGGAAACGATTTGTTTTGGAATAATGATTGTTAAATTGATAATGAAGCAAAATATACTTTCATTTTAATTACAAAGCCAAACAATCACCCCTATTCCCGTTGGCGTTTGTCGTAAACGACTCGTATTTCATATCGTTTTTTAGCCGATGTTTATAACTTTTTTGAGACAAATGAATTGAAATAATGGTCAACACAAAGAAAAGGAAATAAAATGGTACACAAAAGTTTTTAAAAAAAATCTGAACATTGTTTTACAACGACACGAAACATGAGTCGTATACGACAAACGCCAACGGGAATAGGGGTGAATATTTTCCATTCATATACCAAACACATTACATACTGAATTCTTTACACCGGAACGTTGTTGCTGATGTCCTTTGCAGGTGACTGACCATTTAGAAGTTACTTGCTTTTCAAGGGGAGATGAGTTGGCGGCATCATCACCATAACCATCATTCAAACTCCATTCCATTCTACACTCTTCGATCTGTCAAAGAATCAATCTTCTCTCAATGATGAAAGGTATTTAAGACAAAAGGCATAAATTTCACTTTAGACACCGATCCGGTTAAGCCGGATAACACAAACAAATCGACTTGAATATTTCATGGAAACGTATGCCTATTAACAATCTGTCATATTCCACAGACTCGACTGCACAAATTAATCCGGTAAAAGGTTATCGAACCGACCGAAAACATCGATGCACAAGCTCATAGCAACTACTGCGCCAGACCATTCATCAGTGGCAGTCGAGGTGGAGGCCTAAATCCATCAAAAGATCACAGATTCCTCAACGAAATCCGAGTGAGTTGCAGTTGCCTATACCTACACTGGGCGCGCGCACTGTTACTGCAGACAGTCATCTGTTTCAGCAGCACCACACAGTGCCCCATCATCTGGTTGGATATTTTTTTTTCGAACTGCGCGCACACAAGGAATGCCCCCCAACTGGGGGCACTTCGATCCAAATCAGCCGTAAGGCTGCAGAAGTAACAACAGCAGCACTGATGTCTGCTGCGCGCTATCAAGTGGGTGGTCCGATATTTCCACGGCTCATTTGAGAAGGTCTTGACACAAAATTATTCAATTTTTTGTCTGTTCGTCGGTTTTGAATATCATATCATGATGATCGTCGAAATGATTTAAGCTGGCGAATTAATCACAAAAACGAAGACGGATGCGAATTGGAAGGCGATATAGAGAGGGGTTCGTTATCAATTCATCTTCTTTGGTGGTGATTCGGGGTGAACATTCTAATCGCAGCAACTTTGTAATCGAATTGAGTTTGCCCAACTCGTGTCCCTGGAGGACACTTAGAGCAGCCAAAACACACTCTAATGCGTTTAATTACAAATTGGGCAGCGCATATATAGTTTTGGTGAAATGCGCTTACGTGACTAATTTCCTAAAAAGGATTCCTGGTCGGGAGTACCCCATACCTGGGTGAGTTTAATGAATATTGGAAAGAGGGCCAGACACAGCATACCATCCCTTCAAAGCGCGCACAACTGACCCGAAAACAACACCAGAAGCTGTTGATATTGATGAGCTCTTTCACAGCGAAAAAAAAAAAAAAAAAACAAATACACACACACTAATGAAGAAAGAAATGAAACAAGGACGATGAGGTCTGGGGAAAAAAGCAATCAACTTAATTATCCTTTTTATTAGTGGATGTCCTTAAGCAAATTGTTATATAATTGGATTCCTTTTCGCCTGTCTATATCTGCGGGGATGAGTGCTCTCCGATGGTAATTTGAAAATTAAATCGATGAGTCTCATTCTTTGGCGGGGTTCGAGTAACAGTTGGTATGCGGTTTGTATCAGCAATCATGCATTCCTTTGATTGACCAATGAGTTTGGCACACGCTATCAATTGAAAGACATTTGTAATTCGATCAACATTAAGAGCCGACTTTTTGGTTACTTTGCAGTCATACTTTAGTGACATAACCTCAATTGATTCTTTTTTGGGTGTCATTCAAATTGTTCGACAATTTTGAGCTTTCAGGGATGTCTTTCTGGGCAATTATCAAAGCGAAACTAAGTTGGTTAAAGTGGCAATTACATACGGAGTAATTTACTTAGACCAAGTTATGTCCATTGTGATACCACGACCAGTTATTTCCGCTATACTCTTTTAACCATTTTTAATTCTGGAGGAATTTCCGTATTTTCCTGATATCCGTGTCGGCAATATCTTCAATATGTAAATAAGTAATCTCCTAGAGTTTGCTATCGCTCTATCGATTATAACGCCGGGCAGTTACAAATTGTTGGTGGAAAGGTTTTTCTCCTCCTCCTCATCCATCCAACTGCGACAAAAATCATAAGCGAGCGGTGACTCCAAGCCTCCCCCAGTACCAGCGGGAGTTCGTGAAAGTGTATACTGTAGAACCCGAGGCAGTCAATTCCTTGCCGTGTAAAATAAGTCCGCTTTTTGCAGACATCACACTTGGTGAATCTTAAGTCGGGACTTGGCCCTATACCCCCCACGGCATGGAGAGAGGTACGAGTGGTTTTCATACCCAAAGCAGGTAAACCAAGCCATATCTCTGCGAAAGACTAGACCCATCAGTCTCTCGTCGTTTCTCCTTAAGACACTCGAAAGGCTTCTCGACATCCATATAAGAAGCAAGTGTTGCAATGTTCAATAAGAAAATCGGTTACTAGAGGCACTCCCCAGGGAGGGGTTATATCTCCTCTTCTCTGGGTTCTTGTCATAGACAATATACTTAAAGAACTCAGTAACGCAGGGTTTAGCGTAACCGCTTATGCGGATGATGTGGCGATTTTAGTTTGGGGTAAATTCTTGAACACATTGAGTGAAACCATGGAATCAGCCCTCAACAAGCTCAGAAAATGGGCGGAAGGGTGTGGACTTCGTGTCAACCCGGAAAAGACAGAACTAGTACTTTTTAGTACAAAATACAAGATACCACCCTTCAAACTACCCAGGATTGGTGGAGTGGAGCTTTCCCTTTCGGATAGCGCAAGATATCTTTGTATGGTCCTAGATACAAAATTGAATTGGAAACTTCAGGAAAGAGTCCGAAAGGCTCATAATGCTCTCTTCCTCTGTAAGAGAACAGCAAGAAAAAAATGGGGATTGAGTCCAACAATGATGCATTGGTTATACATCATGGTGGTTAGACCCATCCTTACCTATGGGGCTCTTGTTTGGTGGAAAGCCACAAATAAGTTATATATACGGGATATGTTGACCAGGGTACAAAGAAAAGCCGGCACTGCCATCACAGGTGCTTTACGCACCACACCCACAGCTGCACTTGAGGCGTTTATGTATCTTTTACCCCTGGACCTACAAATAAAACTGCAAGCAGGTAATAGTGCGCTTTGGCTAACTAACGCAGGGTTTTTCAAAACCAGACAGGTAGGACATAGCTCCATACTAATGGAATCGTTCTCCAACATCCCCGACAAAACGGATGAAAGTTTGGGGGAAAATTGACTTCGACACTCCGTACGAAGTACAATACCCAGTTAGGGAGGACTGGCAAAAGAATGAGGTATCGAATGACAATGAAATCTCGATTTATACGGATGGCTCCAAAACTAAGGAGGGTACAGGATCGCAGGTATTTACTTTAGGGATATAGACCTACACGTGTCATTACGACTTCCGGATACATGCAGTTTGTTCCAGGCAGAGGTTCTGGCCGTGCTCAAAGCCGCGGATCTACTTGATATGGGATCAAAATCCAACAAGAATATCGCTATCTACATTGATAGTCAGGCTGCGCTAAAGGCGCTAGAGTCCTTCATCATCAAATCTGAGAATTATTCTCGAGGATATCAAAAATAGGGCAGATCAGAGATGGTTATATATGAAGGACACAGGGTCTCAAAGGTTCTGTGGCCTAAGCTAGATAGGAAAAAATCTTTAGAATTACTAAAGCTCAGCAGATCAAAGCTAAGAATGGCAATAGAGATACTCTCCGGGCACTGTCTTCTAAGGAAGCACGCTATGAGATTAGGTCTAACAGATACAGACATGTGCAGGTATTGCGAAGACTTACTACAGGCCACAGAGGATATTACCCATCTCCTCTGTGAATGTCAAGCTATTGCTCGGTACAGGAGGAAATACCTGGGTAGGTACTTCTTCGACAATTTGGAAGAGGCTGGCCTCGCGAACAAAATTTAGGCAATTTTCAGGTTCTGTAGGGAAATGAATTGTTTGGGCGAAGTGGTTTAGGTTATTTGACCGTTATGGTTCCCCAGGGATGGCGATGGGTCCAATATGGTGCCTAGTCCTATGTGATGAACTCACACCCTATTCAACCTAACCTAACCTAACCTCGCCCTATACCCGTTTAAGATCCAGCTGATCCAGGAGCTCAAAGTTAATGGTAAATGACCATAGACAACACCGTTTGTTCGCTGACTAGGCTTCGAACCGTTTGAAAGAAGACCCGAATTTTGGCCGAACAATTATCTTTAGCTAAAAGGCGCATTTTTGGATTAATGGATATGTTAACAAGAGCCAAATTGCCGTATATGGAATGACGCCAACCCACACGAGGTGCCATCTCATCCATTAAAACCTATTTGGTGCGGATTTTAGACCGGCACGCGGCGTCATTGCTAAGTATTTTTTCTTGAAAATGACATTGGTGAGGTGGCGAGCGCTACAGAACGATGCTAACCGATTTTTGTTTACCCAAATTGAACGATATGGAGGTAAACGACATGTGGTTCCAGCAAGGTGTCGCTACGTGTCATACAGCAGACGCCACAAAGGACATTCTGCATGAACGATTTGAGGGTATGGTTATCTCCAAGATCGTGATATATAACCCCGCTAGACCATTTCTTGTGAAATCGTAGCTCAATGCGAATTAACCCCAATCGCCGGATGCTCCTAAATCCAACATAACCAATGCCATCGCTCAAATTCAGCGGGATATATGCGGCAGATTGGACCACTCGGATTCATGCCACCATGAGAAGCTGCGGCCGACATTTGGACATGGTGTAACATTCCATACAATAATGACAAACACGGGCCTTTCAGATAAAAAAAGGATTTTGTTAATACTTCGCACACAGCTTGTTTTATTCCATTGCAAAGTCGACCCATTCTTATTGAAAAACCCTATAGTGAATATTCAGTAAGCTCAACTTCCATTCATATATCTCTGCTTTGTTCCGCTGTGTACTTTTATGAGGGGCGTCGGAAAAATATTGTAAGCTACTAGCGTAGCCCGTGCACACTTCGTAGTGCAAAACAGTTAAACAGATAAACTGTTTTTATTGTAATGCTCTGTGGTACAAAATATTTTCTGTTTTTCCAGAAATCATATTGCCTAGACAATATTATTGACTTTCAGGACAATGCATTATTTACACATATCAATGTTACAAATTTTAAAAACTTTGACTTCCAATTCCAAGACTATCGAAGAAGCCCGTGCACAGGAATTGTATTGCTGAGGTCTTAGGTAATAATGTTCTTTCGTAAAATGCGAGAAATGAGAATGAATAGACTTGGTGGAATTTTCCTTCTGCCTAAAACTGAAATACAGCAATAGGAACAAAGCAAAAAAAGAATAATAAAAATCGGCCCAGCGGTTATCGAGATATAACGCCATCGAGTTTCACCCCATAGAAGATGTTTTTTGTATAGGAGGTATACAATTTTTGAATGTTTTTTTTTGTATGTAAAGCGCAGCTCCCCTTTGACCAAATTTGACCAATCTTCACAGTAGCAGTCCAGGGCACATACTAAGATTATCCGTAAGTTTGAGCTGAATCGATTTGGTGGTTTTCGAGGTATACGATTTTAAATGTTTTTTTGTATGGGCGGTGCCTTGCTCCTTTGCCCAATTTTGACCAAACTTCACAGCACAACTCCAGAGCCAATAACTAAGATCATCCGTAAGTTTGAGCTCAATAGATTTGGTGGTTTTCGAGATTGTGAATGTATTTTTTTTGTATGGGCGGTGCCACGCCCCTTTGTCCAATTTTGACCAACCACAGGAGCACTCCAGAGCCAATAACTAAGATTGTGTGTAAATTTACGTTCTCTTTGAATTTGATTTTGATTTTCTCGCTCTTCTTGTGATTGATTTTGCCTTTCATTTGATCTATTTTGAGTCCTACGCGACCGATGACCAATATCACTTCTTCGCTGACGTGGCATTTTTGACACAAACTAAAATAAAACAATGAAATCTTCAATCTTGAAAATAAATTTATCTTTTTTTGGCCGCATAATAAGTTGATTTTTTCAAATAAGTAAAAATATTAATACAGAAAAAAAGTATTAAACATACAAAATATTCCTTGATTGAGTTGATGATATAGTAAACAAATTATGTATATAGTGTTTTAATTTTGGTTTAGGCAGGCTTGTTGGTCGCCCCTTTGTCCAATTTTGCCCAAACTTCACAGGACAACTCCAGGGCCAATAACTAAGATTATCTGTAAGTTTGAGCTCAATCGATATGGTGGTTTTCGATATATACGATTTTGAATGTTTTTTTTGTATGGGGGGTGCCACGCCCCTTTGTCCATTTTTGACCAAACTTCACAGGATTCATGTATGGACCAATACCAAAGATGTGCGAAAGTTTGGTTAAGAACGGTAAATGCGTTAAAGCGTGAATCGGCGACAAACATTTTAAGGCTCAATTTTTATATAGACATAGGGAGTCGCTGTACAGAAAAGATTGGGAACCCCTGGTATAGAGAGTTCCATTTCCGTGCCATTCGTTGCTAGTCCGCCAAGCAATAAAACTAATAGTACAGTGGAAAGCTAAACATTTTCACCCAAATTCGTAACAGTCCCAGAAACTTCCTCCGGTTACGAGATATTGCTTAGCATTCGCAGAGTAAGTACATATATGCAAAATTTTCTTCGACTTGCAGTGCAGGTTATTTCAGAATTTGCAAGTGCCTATACCTGCCTGCTTTGAACATCGTGCGGTAGTTCTTGACTATTTCAGAACCGAAGTTGGTAGATTCCATTACCTTCAGTGCAGACACTGGCTTGATGAACTTTCGTGGAACTTTCGCTCGGTAACTCCATTGGTTCCTAGTGGGAACTCTTGATGCCACGATCAAAGCGCTGCATGAGCTACAACTAAAGTTGCAGTTGGTGTAACTAATTCCGAGATAATGGAAATAAGATTACATAAGAAAAAGGTTTAGAAATGTCCCTAGGTCTATCTCCCATACGCAGCGACTTAATAACTATAGCTATACCTTATACCTACTAATTAACTGGAGCTTCATCAATTGTTTGTTTTTTCATCACCGGTTACTCTTTTCGTATACCTACCTAAAAAATACAGAACTTGGGATTTTTTAAAATTTTTTTGGGATACATCTTCTACTAAAATTTCTTTCCTCAACACTTTTCCCAAAGCGTTTTTCGTCACGAAAATCTGTCGCTCTCCCTTAGAAAACATTCCAAACGCTTCACTGATTTGGAAATCCCATCAGGACTACACAACACATAATGACCTGTTAGCTAACAGGCTAAAAACATCGCCTAATTTGCATTTCAATGCGAATACAGTCAAGTTGTGTGTCAAGTTCTACACAACCAGCAACCTGCTACAGCTCTCCTTCGGGCATATCAATCCCAGCGGATACGTTTATTTCACACATCATTTAACGCTTCAGGTTTTGTGCGCCACCATCACCCTCGTTTGTGATTTATACATCCCATGACAAGCGTTGCTTATGTGTCCTATCCTTAAGGATCTTCTTACAGACAATACAAAAGAAAAACAAAAAATAACCAAACACCGAAAAAGGCGACAATATCCTGGGCGGTCGGTGAAATGTTAAAAACAAAAAAAAATTACAAAACTCTGAATTAAAATTCACAAGGCAACACCATACATAGTAGGAAGACAAAGATGTAAGTGGCTGTGGCTGTGATTCCAAGTGTCAACCAGTGGACCGAATGAGGAAAAAAGAGAAATTCTCATGTCATTGGGGAGAAATCCGAACATATGTCAGGATCTGTGTCAATTAGGCGCTTTAAAGAAATAAAACACAAAACACGGCTACCAAGGGTGAAATCCAATCCGGATCTCGGATGCGGATCTCCTCTGTGTGTGCGGTAATAAATAATCCAAACGTGTGATGAGGAGCTGGAGTCTATCTGTCAGTGTGAGCTCGAGTAAAACACAGCTAATTGGGTACCAGAAGTCATGTTTTACGAATCCAAAGCTTGCTCCGTCTAGACTGGGTATACTATGTGGGTGGTAACACATCAGCGCCGTATCAGAAGAGAACTACCCTAATCAAGGAAAGGAAAATCGATACCCCAGTTGTCTGGTGGTTAACGTTTGTTTTACATATACGCGGGGGAGTCTTCGGCGCGCTGCATATATTCACAACATGTCCTTTATTGCCAAGTTCTGGGATTTTTGGTGCAGAGGCGACATTTCGACGCCATCGCTGCGTTGATGTTCTTCATCTGTTGTGATGTGGGATAAATCTCTAAATGAAATGGGTTGAAAAGTATCTGAAATGGGACTCCAGCGCAGACTCGTCTGCGATGATTTGCGAAGAATTGTGGTTGCGTGAAATACGAATTTGCGCTGAACAGACAATTGAGTGATGAAGCAAATACCGCAGTGAATTATGAAGTGTAGCTTGGTTATGTGTCGGGTGGTTTCTGTGAGTATTTCCGTTTCAGTACATTTCTGTACTTAACACCGGACCACGGGCGAAATTAACCTCAATCACTTGTGAAGCAATGCACTTGTGCTCTGCAGCATTGTACCGCGGATATGTGCACTTTTCTCTCATCTATTAGTTTATATTGCTAACCATACACAATCCGTGCGGATATTCGCGGAAAAAAAGCAACAAAAAGGTACTAAGTTTGTTTTAATTCTTTTGTGGAGTTTTTTTCATTTATCACGACACGCGAATCTCTCATTACGTATTATACTACAGCGGCGGAGAGTTGAACTGTTGAACGGTGCCTGTAGTGGTGTGCCGGACGAACCGGTGAGCTGAGGTACCTACAGCAAGTGTGCACAATGAACACGGATGCATGCCTGATTGTGGTGTAATGCACTTGAGGTAGAAACTTCTTTTTATTGCTCCCCTTTCCATATATGCTCTTGTTCTGAATTATGCGCCCATGTTTTTGCTTCATTTTTGCGGCAGTTTTGTTATGTTTTGTTTTTGCTCACATTCTACTGTGAATGAGCCTTTAATTTGCCTGGAAATTAGCCGTGTCAATGATACTGAAATGTGAGAAGGGCTTTTGTAGGCTGACACTTGGCAAATTTACCTCGTGCTATGACAGCACAGAATGAACCTACAGATCCGATTTTCACTTGAATATCAGGGCTTCTTCCATGGTCAGTGGCATTGTGTTTACACACTGATGATTAGAAGATGATGGTTTGTTTAGATGTGAACCTTTTTTTTTTTGGTTGCGCCAATGGATGTGGTAATCTTCGAACGATGCGGTAGCCCGTGCTACCAACATGCACGATTCGCAAACCCGAATAATCGATGCCAGGATTGCGCCTGACGTATACTAATCCACACCCTATTTCCTTCAACCACTCTCCCCGCGGGACTGCCGTTAGGCATTACTTCGCGGGGCTGGTTAGCAACTCATGCTAAATCTTCCGGGTCCGCCATTTCGGCTCTTCTAAGTCTTTCAAGTCTCCTTAATTCTTCGTGTACACTCGTTATAAAGGAGCATACCTCCAGCCAGTCATCTTCTGACCTTAACATATGGCTTATTAGACTTTGGGGGTTTGGTAAGTTCGCTCTTCCCCCTGCAAAGCGCCTACAATGGAACATTGCGTGCTCCGTATGTTCTTCTTCGTCTGGGCATTCGGGACAGAAAGGCGAGCTATCGTGACCAAATCTGTGAAGATATTTCCGATAGCCGCCGTGCCCCGATAAGAACTGCGTAAGGTGGTAGTTGCAGTCCCCGTTTGTTCTTTTTGTCCAGACCTCGATGGTGGGGATCAGTTTGTGGGTCCATCCGCCTTTTGCCGTGTTATCCCACCTGGCTTGCCATAGTGCCATCGATGTTTCCCTCTCTTCTACTTTGACCCTTCCATTAGGGACCTCTTGCCGGTTGGCTGTTTGCCTAAGGTAGATCCTTTGCATCTCGCTGGCAAGAATGTGGATGGGGATCATACCCGATATAACGCAGGCTGCTTATTCCGAGATTGTTCGAAATCCCCTTATTGTTCGTATTGCGCAGAGCCTGTATGCTGACGAGAGCTTTCTCCTTGTTTCGTTTGTTTTTAGAGCCCCCGCCCAGACCGGTGCAGCATATAGAAGTATTGAGCTGACCACTCTGGATAGTAGAATCCTTCTGATATATCCAGGTCCACCGATGTTTGGCAGCATTTGGGAAAGAGCTGCTTGCGTTTGTGAGGCCTTCCTGCCGGCGTACTGGATGTGCGTTTTTAAGTTTAGCCTGTTGTCGAGCATTACTCGCCTAGGTACATAAGAGACTCCATAGACCTGATGGTTTTATTCCCAACCCGGAAATTTGCAAATTCCACAGACTTTCGGCTGGTTATGAAGACAGCCTCAGTCTTGTGGTCAGCTAGTTCTAAGCCGGCGGACTCTAGCCATTTTTTGATTCTGGCAACTGGGATGATCACTGCTTCATCCGTAGCGGACTCTATCTCGTGGATGTGTTTGGCCACCGTTATGTACTACCTTAACCCCTTGAGGCAGCGTTAGTCACAGGACTCAGTCACACATTATATTCCACAAAAGAGGTCCAAGAACCGAGCCTTGTGGTACTCCCGCGGTAACGTTGTAGTACTTAACTCCATTGTCAGTCTTATACCTTAACTTTCTATCGGTAAAGTAATTTGCAACTATGTTCCGCAGGTACACCGGCGCTTCCATTTTGGCCAGCGACCTCCTAATGCATGACCAGTTCGCCGAGTTAAAGGCATTTTTAACGTCCAGCGTCACAACCGCGCAGTATTTCTTTGTCCCCCCTCTCCATCCTTTTCCCAGTATTGCTTCAGCTGCTGGATGTGAAGCTTAAGATACGTCATCTGTCACCCGGCTTGACTTGTTGACTTCTAATTCGTTTTCTTATGCTGATAAATGCGATTGGGCTGGAAATCTTTTGGACTGTCTACTTAACTTTGCTTTGCTAAGGTAGCTTAATCAGAAATGAACTTAATAGGTCAACTAAATTTTACCGCAGCTTTATAAGGAGACATGGCTGTCAGTCTCCAGTTCATGGTTCAATTCAATCATGCGTATAATGTTCCAGATCTGACAGTGAATAGCAGAATCAATTATTCTGCGGGCAGCTTGCTTTTGGCAGTATATAAATCTGTACGCGGGACAACATCACCAAATTCTTTTGAAGCAAACACTTTTTTGGGAATGCATGAGATCAGAAAGTGTTTTCCAAGTAGTTTCTCTATTATATTCATTTTCTAAAATGTACACTTACTTAACCACTTAGGCGGCTCAATAGTTCGGGGTGAACCGAGGCCTCTGCTAACAAGCCTCTTAAGGCGAGATCTTCCTCTACTGCGTTGGTCCACCGGGTTAGACTCGAAGTCTTTACAATTCGAGCCACAAACTCTTGAGGGAATACCTCTAAAGGTGACAGATAGGGCGAAATATCTAGGAATTATTCTCGACAGGAAACTTAATTGAAAACTGAATGTCAACGAAAGGGTGAAGAAAGCAGCCAATGCTTTCTACGCATGCAGCCGCATCTTTGGCGATAAGAACCTCACCTACAGCTGGACTGGAGGCAATTCCTAATATAACTTCTCTAGACCTATACATGGAGGAATGTGCTACCAAAAGTGCCTTAAGGATTAGCCAAACTAAAACTTGGAACCCAGGTAATTTTGGCCATGCGCAGATTCTAGGAAAATATGTTGGGAACGCTGTCACTTCAGACTACATGTCCCCCCTTTTAAACTTTGATAGACCATTCTCTTGCTCGTTTCCGAGTAGGGATGAATGGACCACAAATGAACCCACAAAGAGGAAATCGATATCCATCTACACGGATGGGTCAAAGATTGACTGTGGAACCGGTGCCGGTATATTCTCAGAGGAACTAAATATACAATGCTCAAGCAGGCTTCCTGATAGCAGCAGTATCTTCCAAGCGGAAGTTCTGGCAATCACGGAAGCGGCCCGACAGGTGTCATTGTTGGCAATACCGCGCAACGATAGGTATTACCATTTTCATTGACAGCCAGGCGGCTATAAAAGCAGTCTCTGCTATTGAAATAAAATCTAAGCTGGTTCACCGCTGCCGCGAAGAGCTCAAGGTTCTCTGCTCGCAGCACACCACGAATCTTTGCTGGGTCCCTGGACACAGTGACAAAGCCGGCAACGAGAAGGCTGACGAACTAACTAGAGAGGGATCTACAATGGACAATGATAGAGCACAACAGTCCATCAAGCCCCCACTCTGAAACCTGAGAGAACGAGTCGAGAACAAGATTCGTATGAAAACCAACAAATGGTGGAAAGAACTAACGACCTGATAAGTATCACGGAAGCTTTGGCCAGAGTATGACAGTGGCCGAACCATCAAACTTCTACAGTTTGACAGGTCATCACTGTCTAAACTGGTAGGGGATCTAATGGGACATAACTTCCTAAGAAATCACGCAATGAAACTAAATCTCAAAGATGACGATATATGTAGAGGCTGCGGAGACGAAGAGGTTCATGAGGACACACCTCACTTCCTCTGTCACTGCCCGACTCTCTGTCACTTGAGGAACAGAACACTTGGAAGTCACTACTTCCATGACTTACAAGAACTTTCTGATATCTCATTTTCTGCTCTTTACAGGTTCTTGGGGACATCAGGATGGCTGGATGGCGTCGGGTAAATACAAGAAGGGACACGAAGATAACCAACCTAACACCAATGGTTAACCCCTCATGAAAGGGCATCACAATGGGTCCATGAGGACCTTAGTGTGGTACAGTAGGGTTCACCCTATTCTACCAACCCGTCAACCTAACCTAACCTAACCTATCCCAAAGAAACAGCGGTTGGCAAAATGTATTTTTCGTTTAATTTCTTCTGAGATGTTGTTGTCAGAATCTATAGCAGAGCCGAGGTAGACAAAGTCCTTCGCACTCAAAGTTACAGCTGTAGATCGTGACGTTTTGTCAGATTCTATAGAATGTTGGGTGTCCCTTCTTGTTCACAGGATATACCTACTTGGTTTTGCCCTCGTTGATCGTTAGACCCATTTTAGCTTCTTCCGTTTCTATACTAGCAACCGTAGATACTAGTGACAGCTCGCTGTGTTCTACCAATTATGTCAATATCATCGGCGTATGCAAGTAATTGGACCAACTTTTGAAAGATAGTGCCTTGTGTGTTGGCCTGTGAGTTTCAGAAATTTTTTTGAAGTATGATGTTAAAAAAGTCGCACGACAGCGCGTCACCTTGTCTAAATCCTCTTTTAACATCAAAGGTTTCGGTAAAGTTGCTAGCGCTACCCACCTTGATGCAGCAGTGAGCTTTCTCCATCGTCATTCTACACAATCGAACGAGTTTTGCAGGGATACCAAATCTAGACATGGCTCTGCTTAGCTATTAGTTCGTCTCTATAGATGCTTTCGTACGTGGGTATCGAATTGGACTTCTTTTAGGTAAAAAGGAACCTCTCACCCTTGACGTACAACTTTGATTCACCAGAACTTTTGGAATCATCATCTACCGGATCGATATTTTCATCTCAATCGTTTCTCGTGTTCAACAAAGTCCAGCTGTAACGTATAACCCTCCAGTCAACTCAAACCTGTGGTGATCGGATAGTGAAGCGGTAATTTTCATAAATTTTTTATTTACACTAACGACTCTAATTACCACATTGTTTTATCTCACCTTCCGACCTGGTGATGATTGTTTCGCATGATACATGAACTGCATGCACCTCACTCGCTGCTGCGTTGACTCTTCTGCTGGTGTATAGTCGCACCAGTCCACCGTCCCATCACTCTTGCACACATCATTTACCTTTGCTGCTACTGCACCGTCATCAGTCTTATTTTTTCAGCCGATTGTCAGACCAATTCGATGTAGGTATGCCAGGACTAGAACTTTGTCTTCTTTTGCAAAGCGTGTGCATGCAACTTTTCTATATGTTATCACTTAATAAAGCCATGTACCGGCCTTGGACGGTGTATATTTGTGCGAAAAAGTGTGCAACACAGCGTGACATACAAGCACGGCATACTTCCTCCTCGACTTCATACATCCATCTCCATTCGGCGCATCTTAGAATGGGCATCAGCAAAGACGACCTACCGACCGACGACGCAACGCCCCGATTAGTAATTTCGCACGATTGAGAGATGACTAGATGAGTCGATGTTAAGTTGATGAAGTTAATTTTCCCCGTTCCGGATGGTAAACCACTCAACATAGTTGTAGATGCAATAATTAAAACGGTTCGAGAAAGATACATGAGTGTGGTATATATTTATTACGGCGTTCGTCCGTTTTTAGAATAGTTTTGACCTCAACTCGCTGCAGGTGTGGGCGATTCTCTTGTCATAACCCAGTGACACAAACAGATAGATGTTGTGCGGCATTTGATGCCCCTCCGTGGTGTGCGGATCGCGCAACGAAAAGAATTAATTATGCCAACTGTGCGCGGATAATTAATTAACATATCAAGCGGTCTGCTAATTACAGGCTTGGCTTATTATTTGCGAAGACTCGCTTGCTTGGGTTTCGGTCGGCAATCAGTGGACAGGTGCAAATTTCAGCGCTGAAATTTCACAATTATCGCACTATAGAGGCGATTTGCATGCGAATGCCTCGTAAACGTGCGGCCTGGCGGTAAATGGATTGCCGCAGCCCCCCGGCTGTTGGCCGTGCACCTAGACCCATATCAAAATCATGATAGCCTGAAAAATTCATGACCCGAACGCCTCTCTCAATCAGTGGGATTTCATCTATCATTAGGTACGCAGATAGAAAATCGAACCCAAACGCTTACGACTAACTTTGGGTTCAATCAAATTAGGGACCCTGTCAATGAATGATTGATGTACTGACCTGTTGGTGGGTGGGTGAAGGAAGAAGACCCCCGAAATGTGATTGTGTGCATCACCCCTTCATAATAAACCTGACCGCAGAGACCTTCATATGGTCGTCCGAGTCAACCCTTTATCGACCGACCGGCCAGCGTTTAGTTATTAATGCCCAAGCTCGCACTCTGGAGTCAAACACGATTCTCCACCCTGGCTGCGGCGCACTTGATATATCAACTGTCTTGGCAGATTTTCTCGTCATAGGGGTGGCCACTTAGGTTCGTCATGTAGTTGGGTGTCATAATTTGTGGTCATTAACTAGACGCAAAGGGGGAGGCGGTCAACTCTGATGGTATCACAGTGCTCCTGTGAAGAAATTATATTGTGGTCCCTGGCACAAGGATAATAATTATTGTCACATCGTGAGTTAATGTTGTTATTGTGAAACCAGCACCGCAGCACACCGGTGTGTCATTGTGGACCACATTTCATTTTGGCCAGGAGTTGAGCATCTGCAGAAGGGACACTCAATTAGCAAGTGTGTGCTTGGGTGTTTACGCTTGGTCGACAGTTCTTGTGGTCGGGCATTTCAATTTAATTTTCTTCAGGTTTCTTGAGGTTTTCCATTGGGTCTCACTGCAAGTGGCTATCACATGTGGTGTGGTGTGTTTTTGAGATAGTTTTGGGGCAAAGAACATATCTATCACATGCAAGGTACAGGTATTAATGGTGGTCTTGTGGCGAATGTCTTCGAGGATTGTGTGTCCACAAATTATATCGCACCTAATGATGATTGGAAGTTCATAGATCATGAATTGTCATTGCCCAGGAAGATAAGCTCATGAATGTGGTTGGTTAGATGACAGTGAGAATTTCTGTTCCTCTCTGGGTGAACAGTTGAGGAATTTCGATTGTCTAGCGTCGATGAGGCAATAAATTTGCTTGGGTAGAAGGATGTTTTGAATAGATACGATCATTTGAGCATTGGAGTTATGTGAATAAATGTTTTTAGCCTTGGCTGCGAGGGTTCAGGGTACCTGCTCCTAGCAACCAAATCTTGTATTTTTTTCAACCAAACTTCCTCTTTAGTTATTAAAAATTGCTTTATGACCAAACCCTCTCCCACTAAATAGTCGTTTGCGGGCGATACGATTAGTAAGTGTCATCAATATTTGGGGTAAAAATGTTTTTTTTTGGATAGCTTTCCTTTCGCAGACTAATTTCTTTGCCGATTTAGCTCGGAAAAAAAAACTGGACATCTTAGGAGTGGCTGCGAGGATCTTTTTGAGCCTGGATTCAACAGAGAACTCTTCTATTTAAAAATAAATAAATAGGTGGCGCAACAGGCGGGTGACACCCAAGGCCTAGCTTCTCGCAACCATTCGTTTTGTGTGAGTTTCTATTTTTGGGACGAATCCCTTCCTACAATTTTATGCCGAGTCCGAACGGCTGAATTGAGAAGCTTTTTCATGACAGTCATACTCTCGAATGTTTGTCGCGAGAGGTGGCGCAGTAGAAAAAACTTTAAGATGTAATTTGTGTTTTTCCGGGGATCGAACCTGGGATCCCTCGCACAGTAGTCCAGCACACTAACCACTGCGCTTCTGCGCCCACTTTTCTATTTACTACACAGAATAGTCTTCAAGAAAGCGATGATGTTTTGCTTATATTAATATTAACTGAAACCCAGTCCGTTTTCATATATGTAGTTCCTAACGACAAGTCAGTACTGACGGAGGCATTTCAAGTAAAATTTAATGTATATATGACCTGCAAAAGGAGTGTTCACCAAATAATTTTACCAAATGTCTAGCAACATAATAGGTATTTCAGGGACCAGGCTGATTTGTAGCACCTTTTATCTATAAATGCCAACAATGAAGGCATATAAAGGTCGTAAGCTTGATATGGTGAAGTTGTTTTGCGTGAGGACACGTACGTTGATGACGTTATCACTGGAGCCGACACTGTTGAGGAAGCCCTACAAAAGAGAGATGAGTTAAGATCCATGTTGTCATCAGCAGGTTTTAACTTACGGAAGTGGACGTGTAACTCCTTGGACCTTCTGCAACAGCTTCCACCTTCAGACTGCGAAGTAGACTTTTGAGTGCCGTTTGACTCAGCCAACACACACGTCAAAACCCTCGGCATAAAGTGGCAACCGTTGAGCGACTCATTCTCGTTCCAGAACATCGAGTTGGAAGAGGCAGAAGTCACCAAACGCACGATGCTGTCCGCGATTGCCAGGCTTTTTGATCCACTTGGGTGGATTTCTCCGTGCATCGTGAAGGCAAAGCTGATGATACACGAACTTTGGTCACGAGGTTTGGACTGGGATAAACCCATTACCCCAGAGCTGAAGCAGGAATGGCTTGCATTTTGGGAAGATCTTCCAGTTGTAGAGCAGATTCGAATACCTCGGTGGATCCGAGCAGAAATCTGGAATTACATGGCTTTTGTGACGCTTTCGAGAAAGCTTATGCAGCGGTGATTTACCTGCGTGTATTGGATGAGAATCCTCATAAAGCCATTTCGGCCTGTGTTGTAAACGGGTGAGATACTCGCTGCTCCAACGCTTCCAAAAGGACTGCATGGTTGGCTGTACCCTCTTCCATCGATCCAAATGAGCAATTTTGTCGACTGCATACTCTGGTTGTGGTGCGGTGATGATAGCTTCTCCTATCAAGAAGTGTCCTGGTGTTAACGCGTTTAGATCCTCGCCGTCCTCTGATAAAGGGCATAAGGGCCTCGAATTGAGGCATGCCTCGATCTACGAAATTAGGGTTTGCTGCTCCTCGTACGTCAACATTTGGTTTCCAGCAATTCGTTTGAGGTGAAATTTCCGAAGAAGTCATCTCATCAATTGGAATCCATTTGCCGGCCGAGGTTCCTTGTCTGGAAAAACCGTAAGTACCACTACTTACTTTATATACTTACTCTATATACCTGCAAATATATAAAAGAACAAAGGAAATTCAATATGAGTGATAAGGCCATCAAAAAGGCAATAATGCAAATGGAGAAGGATTTTAATAGTTTTAAGACAAAAAAAGAAGCTCCTTCTAAGACACGAAGTGTGAAAAATGTTGTTTCCATCCGTTTAACTTGGTTAGAAGAAACTTTTACAAGGATAACCAAGCGTTTGTGAAGAGTTCGCTGATTCAATGGACGATGAAGAGAAGGTGAAGGAGATTGACGAGCGTTATTATAAGGCCAGAGAAGTGTACATACAGTACAAAACAGAACTTTTGGACGAAATGGACGAAGAAACCAACTGTCAGTGCACGTTCAGAATTCCGGTTGCAGAACATCGCCTTGCCAACATTCGCCGGGAGTTACGAGAATTGGAGGTCGTTTTATAATACGTTTTCATCACTAGTTCACAGCAATGAATCGTTGACTGAGATTGAGAAATTTCACCACCTCAAATCTTGTCTGACAGGTGAAGCTGATCGCCTACTTCAACATTTAACGATCGAGAAGGGGAACTATGAGATGGCGTGGACAATTTTAAAATCACGCTATGATCATAAGCGCGTATTGGTTAATGCGCAATTTAAGGTTTTCTTTGGTCAGGCAGTCTTGCATAATGAAAGTGCATTAGGGTGAAAAAGTTTGCTAGATATTTCCACCGAGTGTCGACACTCTCTTGATAACTTAGGACTCGCAAGTCCCAGTGAAGCACTGGGATTCAATATTGATTTATATTTTGCTGCAAAAGGTTCCAGGTTCAACGCAACAATTATGGGAAGAGAAACAACCAGGACTTATTTAGACTTAGACTTCCAGGCTACCAGTCATAAATCACAATCCCTGTGATTAGGGGATAGAAAAAGCTTCAGTATGCTCTTCGCGAGGCAAGATCTTGCCGCAGATTCATATTCTTCACGTATATAAGTGCGATTTTAGTTAGGAACCTGACACCTGCGCCTATGCACCCGGTATTTATTGACTTTTTTTTAAAATACTTCTCCTGGGAAAGGCGTACCTATAACGCTTCCTCAGCGCCCCGAGATGCTTGCAGATGTATGTGACTTCTGCACTTAAATTGCTACAAATTGTAGCCTTCTGGAAATATATCCACAGGAAGCGAGTTCCAAAGTTTGTTGTAGATTTTATGAACATTTTTTTACCGATCAGCAAATCAGAAGGGCGGCGGAAGCCGTAATCGATTGATGGAGATTAATTTGAAGTATAGCCGCAGCGTCATCGCCACAATTGACACAATTTTTCTTTTTAATTTCCCTGCCAAATTGACTGACACTCCAACCTGTAAACATATTGTATCATTAGGTCAGTCACGGATATTCTATCGAGTCTGGCTAGATAGGTCCAAGCCCAATGGTGCCATCAGGTTGTCCATGTACAAACATACCCTTGAGCCAGCGTTGAGAGTAAATGAATGACTCAAATGTAATGGTTTTTTGCCTTTAAAAAGATGAAGAGAACAGTTCAAGGAAACCCACCTTTAAGTGGAAATCAGTAGAAGGAACGTGTTAATGTGATACGAAGGAGCTTCTCGCCTGATTGTCAACAGAAATAGTAAAATTGTGATGCACTAGCTAAGTATACCCACAAAAATTAACAGAAGAAATCAGTAACAACCCTAAACCTACCTACAGACACTCCAACCTTAATCGAGTTAATTTGCTTCTCAAATTTATTCCCAATCAACCTCACTTTCCCTCCAATTGTCGATTGATTCTCTTCAATTTTTCTCCCGAAATCCATACACGTCACGTGAAATCCCTTGGGAATACAATTTCGCACTATCCCACAATTACTAAGATTCACACATCCATCCTCCCTCGCGCCGCACATAATTAGCATCTCGCAGTTGCTCACTTTTTCCTACCAAAAAAAAAAAAAGTCAAATAAAATCTTCCGAAAAGAGGGTGGAAAAAGAAAAACTCTTCAGGCGCTTCCGTTTTCCACCCTCCACCGGCCCCCGACTCAACGCTCTCTCTGATAAGAACATTTTCACGATCGTTAACTTCTACGTAAAATTATCCCTTTTTTCGTTGCAAGTACTTTGTAAATTTGATAGTCCACCACCCGCCATCCCCAGAGGGGGTAGTATAAAACAAATTACTCTCACTCAACCCTCCGCTGCCACGTCGCCGCCACACTTAGGTTTTATGTTATTACATGGCAACAACGAGTTAAAAGACTTTTCCCAAAAGAAGCAAACAAAAAACGAGTCCTCCAACCCCCAACAATGGCTCCACAAAAAAAAATAAGCCAACCCTTATTGCGCGAAAGAGAGAGTGAAGTAATTTTTAAGGACCTTTTTACAGAAAATTATCTCGGATTTATCTATACTTTGCCGCACGCAGTTGCAAAAAGGGAAGAAGAAGGTCTATCATCTCTACCGGAAAAGTTTCGCTTCGTATAGTCTAATTCATGCCCCAAAGGACGTTTCACATCCCTTTTTGGGACCGATGCGGATGTGCAAAAACTCGAAATTTATATTACGATAGAGAGTTTTATCGAAAGTTTTTGTGCGCTGCCAACCCTTTTAATGGCACCCCATCGCCGTAGCCGCCACCCTCTGTGCGCCGAGATAATGTTGAAAGTTGGCCCAAGACCGATAAGTTCCAACTCGGAGACAGAAGAAACTTATCCGCTTTGAGAAATTACCCCAGCGGATTGTCCGGGAGGAGCAAGTGAAACAAATGGACATCGCTTAGGACTCTGATGGACATTCAACGACACGGGACTGACTCTCGCGTACAAAAAAGACCCGCGCGCATTATTAATTTGGAAACATGACTTGGGCTGGCCACGGAACACATGTTTCGCAGTGTGTTCGCTCGAATTATGGAATTTAATCCGACTTAATCTGGTGGCACGAAAATAAAAGAAAAAACCGGGCCAGCGAGAATGGGGAATCGTTCAGGCCTCCGTTGCTCACTAGATGTTTGTCTGTTGGATAGATGGATGGATGGAGGCTGCTGTTGTTGTTGTTGTTGTTGTAGTTGTTTCAGCAGCAGTAACCAACTTTTTGTGGAGTCATCGGGTTGACGTTGATTGAAGTGGAATTGGAATATGAAAAATCAGAAATTCCAAAGTCCGCGCGCGTCGCCGTACGTCGTTGATGGCTGATTGTTGATTGGTGGGTTGTACAATTTGACATTGTGCATTCAACACACAATTGGGTGTGTGTGTTGGTTATGGGCGACTATACCTGCTTTGGGGGCATCATTAGCTATTTTTTATTATACGAGAATTAGCCTCGATCTCCTGCAGTTTGATATACACAAACGTTTAGCGTCTTAACCTGATCTTGGCGCTTTAAATGGTAACTGCGGCTGCTGCGGCTGCTTCTGCTGGTGGTGGTACAGAATCTCTCACTGATCCATGAAATATTAAACGTTAATCATTCTAAATGATGGATGATGAAATTTCGTTGTTGTTGCTGTGGTTTCTGCTGGATTTTAATGATTCTCACATCCGGCGCGCGGCGTCAGTCGTTGAGTCGTATAGCAACGCAACGGATTGGTGTCAGTTCGAATGGATCGGGTAGTCGTGTCGTGTGGGTATTTATGTGGTGAGAGATTGTGGCAAGTCTATCAACATAATTAGCGAAATAGCAAAAGAGAGCGTTCTGGTTTCACGTGGGATTTGGTTTTAGCAATAACTGTGTGTGTCTGCAATTACTTAATCTGAAGAATTAATTTCTTAATTATCCCCAGCTAGCCCATAGCTAGAGGAAAACTTTCGAATTTGATTTTTTCTATTTGTCGATGCCAATTGCCTTCTGATGGCAAAATTGAGTGTTGAGTGTTTTCTGGTTATTATCTTCGGCGAGTGCTGTTAGATTTCAAATTATGTCAGGTTTGCGGTAGTTACGTGCGAATAGTAGCTTAACACGCAACTTGAATGATGCCCGATGGGAACATTATTTTGTTAGGATGTATTACTCATGGGTCCACTTTTACACCCCGAGACAAAAAGAGTTTCTGGGGATTTGCAGACATATTCCCATGGCTGTTTATGTTAAAAGTGTCGCACTTATAATGAACTTTGTATACTTGGTTATAAATGCATTGATTTTGGTGTTGAAAAAAAAAAATCCATTCTGCAAATTTACAAGGGATTATTTTTCATTTGACTTATATAACATGCAGATCCGTTAAGTATACTTTCGGGGAGAAACGTCAAACTTATCTAAATGATTTAAGATGAGCAAGCTTACAATGGTCGGCAGAAGTATTTTGACAAAACTAAAGTTAATTCTACTCATAATTTAATTCTTCTTGTTATAGACTTTGAACTTAGAAGACAGTGTTCCTACCGGTTTTAGTTTAAGTGAAAATTGCTGTAAAAACAATTAACTGTCAACCATCACTACGTTAGTTTATTATTCTGACCTAATTTTGTTTGACCATTTTTATCTGACAACAAATGGCTTTTACTACAACTTCTTTTGATCGTACGTAAAAATGTTGCTTAACATAATTTTTAGGAAATTTCAATTTCAAATTTCATAAAAATTTATTAAGTAGGTACAAATTTTGAGAAAAAAGCATTTTAAGTTAAAAAATTATATAACAATTTTTCAAATGTTGAGTTTAAGGTGCCATAACTTTTTTGTAACTCCACTGTCTTATTATTAAATTTCAGTTTAATTTTTTAAATAGGTAATTTTCTTTGATAAAATGTGGCAGTGGCCCCCAGCTATTTGCAAATGGCCCGAAGTGGTTTGTACCTAAAGAATTCATTTTTTAGTTATGTTAATCTAAACGTGAATGCAAGTGATAATCCACTATTTAGACATATTTTTCCTACTACATACTTTTTTTAGATTGTAAAATCTAGATTTACAGCGGTTTTTTTTGTCAGTGAGCTCAAAGGTCATCAGAATTAGGTTTGTTCGATTTGACAAACTTACAAATGCACCGATGAAATTCAATATTTCGCTGAAAATACATGGCGAAATGCTGAACATTTGGCCTGAAATGCTGAATTTAGCCGAAATGATGAATTTAGGTGCGGTGTAAACGTACTATTAGTTTTGTCAAAATACTTATGCCGACCATTTCAGGTTTTAGCAAAGCGATGCCATTTTTCTTTGCGATTTTTTAAAGTCTATCCCAAGACCATTCACGCCTTGAAGGCGCAAATTGAACTGTTTATCAATGAAATTAAGTCTCATTTATGTACAACGGTGATGGACAATTCTGTCAAAAGAGTGTTTATCTGCCAGAAAAGCTGTCGCCCCGGCCGGCGAAAATCCGCAGTATCCCACTGTGTTTTTTATTGCACATGATATTCTGATGTCCGGAACCCACTTCGGATGTTATAGTCTAGTCTAATGTCTAGAGGTCTGACTGCGATTACTTTGATTATATGATTTTTGTATAGGAAGTCAATATTGAGCTCAATCATATTTTTCATTCTGGAAACTAATCAAACTTAGATTAGAGGAATACGGGCACTTCTCAGTTTTTCGCAATTTTATTTACATACCCAAAAACCGATCTTTACTTCTGAGTCCATAGCTCTTCTCAAGTTCTTGAGCCATTGAATAGCGTTCTGGGAGAGATTGGTTAGCGAAAGCAGTGCCTATTTTTGTAGATGCCTGGTCGATTTTGATGCCTTTGGGATGCGTTTATGGATAACATATCGCAGACAGTGGTATCACTTAAGTCTAGCACACTAAGATGCTTAGCAAAAGCGAAGTGGCCCGTAAGTTTTCTGCAGTCATTTCTGCTGAAAGACAGCAGGAATGCCGCAGACTTCCTACTGACTTTCGGGAGCATGCGTTTAGTCTGTCCGCTTCCTGCAGAGCCTTGCCATACACAGTTGTGTTCGTTTGGGACCCAATCGTCAATGGAAGCCCTGGCCGAGATCGTAGGAACAGGTTCTGTTCCCGAGAAATTATCCTCAGAGCATCTCATCGGATATCGTATTTCCAGCAATCCCAGGCTGACCTGGGACCCAGACAAGAATCAAAGAGTTCAGCCTTGCAACCGAGTTCAAAGAGTTCTTGCATTCCCGAACTATTTTGGAACGGATTACAGGGTTGAGCAAGACCTTAAGCGAAGCAGACATAGATACTCTGACCCCGCCACCTATTCTTAACAATATATTCGGCAGCCATCAGGATAGCATAGATCTCCGCTTGAAAAACAGAGGCATGCTGGCCTATAACGAGTAGTAAAGTCTAATGTTGTTGACTTCCGCGAAGACACCAGCACCGGGCCCTTGACTAGTTTAGAAGCCATCCGTGAAAATACGACTACATCCCAAACCAGGCTCAGACTCTGGCTGAAGCCAGTCCTGAAAGCAAGGAAAGTCGACTCTAAATCACATCTCTAAAGCACATCAGCCGAAGTTCCTGTGTCATTGCATCAGACGGCATATCCATGGAAATAGGGTCGTAGGATAAGTGTCGTGCAAGGTCATCGAAACTCCAGTGTGGATTATACCAAAAACCACCCCGCCTGAGACGGTAGATTGCTTTGATAGTAACACCCATGATAGAAGGGGAGGTAAACCAAGCAGAGCATCTAGAGCAGAGGCCGGCGTACTCGAAAACATCCGTGCAGCCAAGAGAAACCGTTCTTTGGAGTTTTGTGCAGAAGGCAGTCATATATTTTCGCGAAAGCCCTCTCCACCAAACAACCGACGACGCATAGGTTAGAAAAGGCCTTATCATAGCCATATAGATCTGGGATATATCGGCATAAAAAACACATTTGACCTTTACGAGGTGTCCAAAATAGATGCTATCAGGGAGATTATAGATTTGATTGAGAAGCAAGCGTATACAATCAACCCCATGCACTCGGATTTACTAGTAATTTCAGCTAATTTCAATTAAATCTGATGAACCTTAAATCGTAGTCGTGTCTTAATTGGGAAATTATGGTTGCAAGGTATCGCTATTTCTTTGCAAAAGGTTGCAGATTCGACGCTTATCATCATACAATCATATACAATCACCCATTATAGAAAACCGGTATAACTATATAGCTCCAAGTTCTGGATAGGTAAGTATATTTGTGGTTCTTAGTCCTTATGGAAAGTGGTTGCTAGAGCCTCTTTTGTCAATGTGACACCTTTACTTTAGGATAAAAGCCGCAGACCATTATGGGAGATTTGATTTTTAAATCATGTTTCACCACATATCATCAAAAAAACACTGCTACAAAATATGAAATCCTATGGGAACCATATTTATGTACAGTACATATGTATATATAACTATCATCACCACTGTCCAGATTCAGTTTGTAGGCACTAATGTATACTAGTGACTTTAGCTCCCTTCTCTACTTCAAACCCTATTAGTTGTTTTTTTTTTATCAATTTGATATACTCCCATCATGCACATCATCACGTTAATAGCAGCCAACGGGCTCACATGGCACACTCACTCCTTCGTCCAGTAGTTGGCTTCTTCTTCGATTCGATATGGTCTAGGAAAAATCTCCACCTCTCTTTATGTACCAGGACAAACTACGCAGCCACACAGCACTCTGTATATAGCGCAATTCATCTCGGTAACGCCTTGACGTCAACTACCACCACTGGGGCATTCCAAGAGGCATGGACGCATGGTACTCGTACTACTAGTGCCCACAAAGAAACGAAACGTGGAAAGGAATCTCGCCCTCAAAGCATACCACAGGAGGCTTTTGCTTATCGTCATCGTCCTACAACTCTTTCTCGCGTTATATCACGTCATGGCGCGGCATAGCCCCCGGACTCGACAAACGGGTTGCACCATGGCGCAAGTAGATTTATGAGCATTTATTAATTATCATACAAATTGAAAATTCGTCACGCTCCAAAGTGTACACCAGACACCACACACACTATCGATTTGCAACTCTTCGATGTACGTCGCGACGTACGAGTATACGAGTTTGTTAAGCCAACAGATGTCTTCAGGAAGTGGAAGGAATCGTTTTCGCTTCGATTTTGTTGACTTGTTGTTGCGTTTACCTCCTCCACAAAATTATTATCAGCTGAGATACAATGGAAATGGCTTTTGTATATGTGCGGAAGGCATATAGTGCGGGTGCGATATGATTCGGATGGGGTAACTCAGGGTGCGGCATCCTCTTTACAGCTCAACACCAGTTGCCAACCTTCACCCTTCCCATATCGATGACTGTCAGAGACCCATCAATGCATGACACAACCGAATGACCTCTATTGATTTCCTGTGTCGCTTAATCGACACAGACGTTCACTGTTCGAAGGTGCTAGATGATCGGATGGATGGACGAGCGAGTAATTTATGAACCCCAACACTGGCTTTGACCCTGCCCAACCCTTTACTCACTGAAATGTGACACAGATGCGCGAGTCTATGTCTTAATGATTTTTATGGTGTTGAGTGCTTTGTCCTAGTGTCTAACTGTCCGTGACAAAAGTGTGAACGTGAAGTTCTGCAAAGCGGAAGTTGTCACACCAAACGACGACTGTCGAACGTATGCTCAGACGGCTCGAGTGATTTATGACCTCATTCGATTTATTAGCACGAAATTGGCCACTCGCGAAGGTGCCTTCGTGTCTGGATGGAGAGTTTTATTGTATGGGGGCCAATTATTTTCAGCGGAACCCAGTGATGCTCCGAGTTACTCATTTTTGGCGGTGTTGCGCTTGCTTGTGTCTGCCTGGATCGCAGACATTTCGTCGGCACAATTACCGAAAAATATGATAATTAAAGGGCGGCACTGGTACCACGAAGTTAACACTTCTTTTGGGTCGAGAGCATGTTGGGGTATATATGTTTGGAGTGTTTGACTGATGTCTGGTGGCGTGAAATATTTCACCTCCTCGTGGTAACTGTTTTTAGGGGATTTTTGTTGGTTGTCTGGATTTATGATGCGATCGGCGCGAAAGGTGGGTAAATTAAAATTTCGCTGGTGGCAATAATAATTTTATGATCACAAGGCGATTATATGATTATCAGACGATTTAAGTTAGTATTCGTGAAACAAGGGCTGGTTGGATACAAAGTTGCTAAGCTGGTACTGATTTCGATTTTACTGAAAACCAGCTAATCTACTGTAGAATCAGGTGTTCAATTTGTAAAATGCAATAAATTGAGTGAAATTGTTCAGCTTCTTAGTGTCAGTCAGTGCGAGTTTCAGTTCTACTATGGATTGCGGCTGTCATCATCATCATCATCATCATTATCATCATCATCATCATCATCATCATCATCATCATCATCATCATCATCATCATCATCATCATCATCATCATCATCATCATCATCATCATCATCATCATCATCATCATCATCATCATCATCATCATCATCATCATCATCATCATCATCATCATCATCATCACCATGATCATCATCATCATCATCATCATCATAATCATTTTCAATGGTCAGCTTGTCCATAAAGTGGGTTGCGGGTGTAGGTTGCTGAAGTGGTCCCTTCATAGCTCTCGATTCTCCACCATCGACTCTAAATCATCAAGGGCAATCCCCACGGGTATAGGAGAGATTATGGAATTGATCTAACCATCTCATCCTTGGTCTACCTAGAGGATGCCTACATGATGGTACGGATTCCATAGCACGTCGTGGAATACTGGTCGGGGACAAGCGAAGCATGGACCGCTTCGTCCGGAGAAGTAGCTGCTCGACATTGAGTTCCTCACGTATTCTGGTATTTCTAATGCGATCTCTACGAGTCACACCAGCAATACCACGGAGAAATCTCATTTCGGCAGCTTGTATCCGCGATCTTATTCTTTCGGTCATTACCCAAACCTCATGACCATAGGTAAGAGTTGGAACAAATATCGAATTAAAGACTGACAACTTAGCTTTGACACCAAGTTCAGTCCTCCTGATAACAGAATGACCAAGCTGTCTCAAAATCGAGCCAGCCTGACCAATCCTATACAGGAAAATTCGGCATTGCTCCTTCCATCACTCGTGAATAAGACCCCGAGATACTTAAACTTCTCCACATGTTTCAATGGGACTCCAATAACATGCAGAGTGCATTGAACAGGCATTCTGGAGACGACCATCACTTCAGATTTGTTCACGTTTACTTTCATCTCAGCTTCAACACAAACGGCTACAAACCGATCGAGTGCGCGCTGAAGTTCAGTCTAAGAGGACCCAAGGATGGCCAAGTCATCAGCGAAGAGCAAATGACTTATCCTCAGATCTCCCAATTCGAAACGTTCCTCGCCAAGACTGCGCTGTAACATCCAGTCCATATAAGTAATGAAAAGAAGAGGAGACAAGATGCACCCCTGACGAAGTCCAACGCCCCCGGTGAAAGGTATTGATTTAGCGCCGTTTACCCGAACACCAGCTTTTGTGTAAAGAGATTGAATGGCTCTCAAGAGAGAACCGTCAACTCCATACTCCTGTAATACACTCCAGAGTTTACCTCGAGGGACTCGGTCATATACTT
This sequence comes from Cheilosia soror, assembly GCA_949372485.1. Lineage (NCBI taxonomy): Eukaryota > Metazoa > Arthropoda > Insecta > Diptera > Syrphidae > Cheilosia > Cheilosia soror. The sequence goes on from OX443561.1 coordinate 154,107,828, forward strand.
TCTCCAAATCTACGAAGCATGCGTAAACAGGTGTAGCATACTCCCAAGCCTTCTCAAGCACCATTCTGAGAGTGAATAACTATGCAGCTGTGCTTCTGCCGGGACGAAAGCCGCTCTGCTCATCTCCAAATCGTGCCTCGACCACAGCTCTGCAACGCGTTTCCAGCACCTTGGCAAAAACTTTTCCGGGGAGACTTAAAAGTGATATACCCCTGTAGTTGGAGCATTCCCTTTTATTCCCTTTCTTGAAAAGAGGCACAATCACCCCAATCTGCCAATCGCTGGGTGTTTCGCCGCATTCCCAGGCCACTTTAATGACACGAGAGGGCCATTTGACTCCCTTTTCACCTAAGGCCTTGAGCATTTCTGGCCGGATTTTATCCACTCCGGCAGATTTGCCAGCTTTTAGCGATTTGATCGCAAAAGTGGCTTCCTCTACCGTGAGACTATTTTCCGCCTAGCTCCAGCCAATAGATCTGTCATCCTCAATGCCCTGGATTGGATTGAGCAGTTCAGAAAGAAGTGTACCATCTTTGGATTTGACTCATTCAATAATGTTCCACTTCCTTCCTAAGACGGCGGATGGTCTGCCAGAACACCTTGCTTGCAAGTCTGTGGTCACGGTCTAATTTATCGCCGAACTCCTTCCAAGATTGTTCTTTGGCTGCTTTAACAGCCAATTTGCAGTTCTCTTTGGAATTTGTTAAAATTTGGCTGTCATGACTTAAATAAACATCAGCATGGTAATTCCTGTGACTGGGGTAACAGACGACAAGCCTGTTTTTATTACCGATAGAAAGCGATGGTTTCTTGGGGTTCTAGCCCTATGAAACGTTTGGTTGAACGATAGATAGATAGATTATTATTCGGGAGAGCTTTTCTGGCACTGCGGCCTTTTTAAAAGTAGCCTATTTTGCCTTCCCTGATGAGGTCCTAGAGCCTAATGGCGAAACGATAAGTTGGCTTGGAAATTAAAGCCAATGTCGAGTGAAATATTAACCTGCTTCAATTCAGACCAGACTTTGACCATTTTGGCTCAAACTATAGATGTGTGGAAATAATCTTGTAAAGGCTATGCATAATATGGATTTACCTTTGCAGGATAAAATAAATCCTTTAACACTTCTACAAGAATGTGAAGGAGATATTAAAACTGATCCCTCGTCCTTCTCCACCAGTGGTATCACTTCACCTTCCTATCTTCCTGAGCTTGGCTTCGATATAGAGTTCCTTATACAATATCTCATAGCGGCGCTAAAATAATAAACCTTTTAGTCACATGAAAAAGTCTTAAAAGCCATCCACACAGCCAAACTAATTTAAGTAGATTTTCCCACTAAACCATCAGCACTCTCAAAGATGATCCTAAAATACTGTCTGTGACCAATTTAATAGGAAAAGGACTGTCTCACAAGCGCATTCCCATCGTTAGTTTCTCATTCTAATTGAATACCATGATGCACCGTATAATAGAGGTTTCCACTCGCATCCATAAGCCACTACAGGCGCATCGAATTATTTCAATTCCATGGGCGTGGGTTGACCAACAACCAAATATAGCGCAAAAAAGCGGATCGAACACCCAGTCTCACACACAATCGCCTCATGCAACTGTGACAAAATTAATTTTCAACTTCACTGCACCCAGCGACGATAATGAGACCATAGATAACAAATAAACGACCGAATGACGTTGTCGTCTCCTGAAGCGCTGAAGCTTCACACTTTCCTCCGTTCGAACCCCTCTACATGGAAGATTGTTTCATCATCATCGCAGCGCGTACTCATTCCAAAATAAAGAGACACCGCACATCAAAAGTACGAAATCATCATCGTTGCGCTGGTATATAGACGACCACCCCTTTTCGAAACCATTGAGGGCGAGTTCATAAGGGTGGAAAACAAGAAATCGTTCCGCTAAATAAATCACGATTCTGATTATCACCATGAAATCGGTGTACAGAGTCAGGCGGGTTAATCTCGGCAAAGATAGCAATTCCGGGCGGTTAATCAATGCGAATTGGGTCTACTTGGTGCATGTGTGTATATTTGTGTGTCCTGCGGCCAATGCACCTCGAAATTACCACCTCGGTGTCGTCATTAGAACCGCTCCACCGAAAAACAACAAAAACAACCTGACTGCGATCAAAATATCATCAAAAGCGATTTAAAATCGATTAAGAACCTCCACACAGATCCCAGAGTGGATCAGGTCATCAATCGGTACCGACCTGCGCCCTCTCCAAACTGAAGATATACCGACGTAACGTTCAGAAACATCAACGCCCCCAATTCTGACTGCCGCCGCCGCCGACGACGTCGTGGAGGTGAGAAAATTCTTGATTACCTCTTCGCTTGCTCTATGATGATGATACTCTCCCGAGCTGGAGCTGGAGCAGTTCTGATGATGATAATGATGCCATGGTATGGTGGCTTTCTCGGTGATCTCGAAAAAGTGGGAATTAAAAAGCCTCCTCCTTCGTAATCGCCGCCGCTGCTGCCGCATCTTCCTCTGCTTCGCGTTCGCATCTTCTTGACTCGCCGGCCTGTAATTAACTTACAAAAATTAACCGACGAAAGAGTTGTTCGTGTAGATGGACAGCGCGCGAGAGAGGACGCGACCACTGCTCCTTCTGCTGATGATGATCATCATCATCCAGCGATTTTTCTTTTTCTCACCTCTGGGCCAGAGCAGCGATACAGTGCCCAGTGCCAGCGCAGTACGAGTAGGTATATATAGTTGCATCGACAAACCGTCGAACAAATTGAGAACGAGAACGTCGTGGAGCAATTACCGCCGATCGATTATTAATTAAATCAATGCCAGTGCGGTTTGCCATCGTGATGCAGTTATATATGCACATTTACCTATGTGTCCTCTGCGTTTTTGTTTTGTCTGTGTATTAATTTGTCCGCGTTGTTAGCTCAGCATGCGGTCGGTGGACACATCACACATCATTACTCTCTACCTGTGGTACACTACACGCGGAGACACCGAGCAGATCGAAGTTTTAAACAAAGCATCAGCGTTTTGTCGTTAAAAAATATGACATGATCGCATTGCACCGCGAGGGAGGTGAGAAGATGCATATTTTGCAACATTTTTGGTTTATGTTTCCCAGAATGGTTCTTCATCAATTATAATGGAAGTGAGTTGTGAGTTTGTGTCGCAGACATGATTTCATGATCACCCCGCAGAGGCAAGTAGTGGTGCTTTTCGATTATGATTAATTTATTGTGGTTTTTATTGGCGGAGCCATTTCGCCATCGCCATCGTGGCGTTTCGTATTACCTAACGAAGACTATTGATCCATAACGTACCAGTCAAATAATTATGATATCGAAATAACGCCGAGGGGAATAAGGCCGAAATTCGAAAGAATTTTGCCTCTTCTCCAAACCGCGCGCCTGTTTGGGGTCACTGTTGGATTTGGAGTAGGTTCGAGGTTGGCCCTACTTGGCTTTATTTGTCTTCTAAAATTGAAATAAGGTCGATTTGGAAAATTCGGCTACATTTCGCATTATGAAAGGGAATGTATCTATTTGGTCTAAAAGATGTCCAAAATTAACGAAAACCGACTTTAGTTCTGTCAAATTCTTTGAGTGGGCCACTAATCCCAAGATTTTAGATAGATACGCCCAATATCACATTTCTATGACCACAACATATGAGTGCAGTATAATATTCGAAAATTATGATCTATACCTGCTTCTCAATGTTATTACTTAAATTATAAAACTACTGGACACTGGCAATATAGCTAATCAGGAGATTAAGAAGGCTAGAACCCTATGACCTATAGTCAACAATCAATGGGATAAAACGACATAGAAATCTGACAAAGTGCGGTTTCTTATTTTTGAAATTTATAAAAATAAAATGCTATCGTCTTAATAATAAGAGACGAATTTGTGAATTTTTCCCCAAAATGTATCTGAGCTAAATTTAAGCGAATCCATTTAACCGAGCGGTACGCCGCTTTAGCTAAAAAAAATTTAATTTCAGACTGTACTGCATGTATCTGTCACAATTTAGTGCGCTCATTAATGGGCACATTTTTATACCCTCCACAGGAAGGTATATTCACTTTGCCATTCCGTTTTTAACGCCAAGAAGGATTCACCGGAGACCCTATATTCTGAATCAGGATCACATTCTGAATCGATTTAGCCATGTCCGTCTGTATGTCTGTTGAAAGCACGATAGCGTCCAAAGGAATTGACCTAGGCGAATGAAATGTTGTGAGACGACTTCTTTTTACCGTCGCCAGGTTGGTACTGAAAATGGGCTATGTCGGTCAAGTAGTTCTGGTACCTCCCATACAAAACCATTAGTAGACCAATGTGTCTCTCTCTCTCTGTTGAAATCACGATAGCGTCCGAACGAATCGACTTAGGCAACTGACATTTTATGAGAGGTCTTATATTTATGGCCTTCAAGTTTGTATTAAAAATGGTCCATGTCGGTCAAGTAGTTCTGTTACTTCCCACACAAAGCCAATATTTGACCCATATATCTCTGTCTGTTGAATGCACGATATCGTCCAAACGAATCGACTTAGGTGAATGAAATTTTGTGAGAGGACTTTTTTTAACCGTCGTCAGGTTGGTATTGAAAATTGTCTATGTCGGTAAAGTAGTTCTGCTACCTACCATACAAAACTAATATTAGACACATACTAACTCGCATGGCAAACATTTTGCATGACTTTTATGCAGTGGAGGATATCAAAGCATCGGCTAGGCCACTTTTACTTGTTTCAAACTAAATTTTGACAAATCATGTTGGTTTTTTTTCTGTTGAGATTTTGTGTTGCGGAAAGGAAATAAGGAAAAAGTTTTTCAATAAACACCCCGATGAGAAATCCTTTGAAAATGATAAATTTGAGATCATGGAATATCAAACAAGGGAAAAAGAAAGTGCACGGAAAAAAAAACACTTTTTGCATCGATGCATTTTTGAAGGAAGTAATTTTCAACGAACAGCTGTTTTCTGTGACACTTATATCCACAGCGCACTCTATGTCAAAATATAGCTAGGATTTTAGCTAATGTTTGGAGTGAAATATTGGACTGCAGCTAAAATTTAGTTTCGCTCGTGAAGCATTCTAAGCTTATTGACAGCTTGCCCATGTAGCGACTGGCAACACCGACTGTACTGACCTGCAGATATTCCCCCATCCTCATGCAGTCGTGGACACCGTGACCGCTGTGAGACTAAAGTTGCAATTTGGCACTTTTTTTATCACCTTGGCGCAATTAGGCTACTTTTCTAAAATTTTATGATTTTACCCTTTTTCACAATTTGGAACAACAAAAATATTTAATTTTGGTGAGGTGGACCTTTTTAATGAGCATGGTAAATATTTCAAGTTTGAAATTTTTGGGTTAATTGGTTCCGATTAGAGGAAAGTCGAAAACAGCTTTTGTTTGTTCCTGTAAGAAGGGTAAGTGGCTTTAATAGATAACTTGGCTGGGGCACTACCGTGACCTTTGATCCGGCGAAGTCCATTTCTTCAACGAGCAATGCGGCGCCTCCAATTTCAGAATCGGGGTCAGAGCGGTCGGAGAATAATTCAGAAGATTTTGGATTAGAACCTGCATCGCTTAATAAATTGATTTGTTATGTTATTGAATTGATACAGTCCACGACGGATGTAAGAAACACTCATATAAGAACACATCGCTTTTAAGAAATGCATGTGGAAACACCGTGAAACTTAGTTTCTTATATACAGAGGTTTCTTATATCCGTCGTCGGATATAATGTTTAATGTTTTTTTTTATGGTATGTTTTGTTCGACTGAATTTTTATAGTTTTAAAATAGAACACTACCAGTACAATATCTCGTGTGTTGATTATGTTTACTTTTGATTTGAAGTTATTACTTAAAATTTCCCTTTTTTTTGCTATTTTTTAAAATTTAACAACATTAACGCTGGATATTGCCAAGCCTGTCAAAATAGGGCGCCCTTTGGAGCCAGGCCTGAAGGGTGGCAGTTTGCGAGCGTCTGGTGGTCGGCTTGTCACGCTCGGCAGTCGGCCGGGTTTAACCCGAAACGGCTACGAGCTTCCTGTCAATGGTCACGCAGACCATTATGGGGGTCAGAGGGTGGATGCGCTATGCACCAATAGGGGCATAAGTGGACTTACGGTTACTCGACAACGGCATCGACTTAGGATAGGCACGTGGAACATCTCTTCGCTCACGGGAAAAGACCTGGAGCTTGTTGGGGAGGCTGTTAAATATCGACTAGATATAGTTGGTGTTTCCTCAACAAAGCAAAGGGGTTCTAGAACTGTGGACCTTGCAGATGGGTGGAAACTCTTCATGTCGGGAGTAGCACCTTCAATGTCTGCTCAGGCGGGAGTGGGGATACTCACAAGTCCCAGGCTGTCAGGCAGAGTATTGGAGTGGATTCCGTTAGGAGGGAGAGTTGCGATCTTAAAGCTTAAGCTTGAAAGATCAACTCTGGCTCTAGTGCAGGTGTATGCACCGAATCTGGAGTCAGGGTACGCAGCTTTCTTAGATGAAGTTGATGCAGCCCTTGAAAAGGTTGCAGATATGGATTCTTATATCCTGATGGGTGATTTCAATGCTCACGTGGGTGCGGATTTCTCGACATGGGGCAGCGCGATTGGGAAACACGGTGACCCCGATCAGAACGCGAACGGAGAGAAGTTGTTGGACTTTTGTTGTTAAGCGTTAACGAAGGTTCAAAGACTAGCGTGCATCGGCACCACCAGTGCGATGAGGACAACTCCAACCGCAGGACTTGAGGCTATCCTCAACCTGTGTCCGCTAGACATTCATATACAACTATCGGCCGCAATTAGTGCAATGAGAATCAGCCAATCGGTAAAATGGAATTTGAACGCAACGGGTCATTCTACGATCCTACAGAAATATTTCGGCCATGTACCTGTCACGGACTACATTACGCCTTATCTAGAGTTTACAAGACCCTTCTCTAGCGCCTATCCCAGCAGGGAAGAATGGAGAGACGGACTCATACCTAACACACCAACCATAGCCGTATTCACAGACGGATCAAAAATGGACACTGGGGTAGGGTCAGGTGTCTTCTCTGAATCGCTGGGTATATCAAAATCGATTCGCCTCCCCGACCATAGCAGCGTTTTCCAAGCAGAGGTCCTGGCAGTGACAACAGCAGCCCGTGAGTCTGTGGTAAGGGCAATACCACCTGAAGGTATTACCTTCTTTATCGACAGCCAGGCAGCAATAAAAGCCATAACTGCACCAGAAATAAAATCGAAGCTTGTGAGGTGTTGTCGCGAAGAACTCAAGGCTCTTGGTACACAGCACAAGGTATCACTCTGCTGGGTTCCGGGACATGAAGGCATTCCAGGCAATGAGAAAGCAGACGAATTAGCAAGACAAGGTTCGACAGCTGTTTCAGAACAAGCTGATCCCTCTGTGGACATCCCGCCTTGCACACTTAAGCTTGAAGCAGGGAAAAAAGCCACAAGTGAGGCGAATGCAAGATGGGCCACCCTAAATACTTGTAATACCACAAGAATGCTATGGCCGTCCTTCAATGAATCCAAAACCGAGAAGATAATGCGGAAGGATAGGAAATCCCTGTCCACCCTCGTAGGTATCATAACAGGGCACAACACCTTGCGGTACCATATGAAGAAAATGGGCTTAACGGAAGAAGAACTTTGCAGAGGCTGCGGTGATGAGGAAGCTCTTGAGGATACAACCCACTTCTTATGTCACTGCCCAAGTCTCCAACATACCAGGTATAAATTCCTAGGGAGTCACTTCTTCAACGACCTAGACGAGCTTTCCAGCACATCAATTGACAAGATAATGAACTTCGTCAAATCAACAAGATGGTTTGTATGTAGCAGCACAGTAAGTAATTTGAATACAGGGTTATAATGGGTAAGGGATAACCTCTTTCCCCCTATGGGAATCACAATGGGTCAGTATTGACCTGAGTGTGGCACGGAGAAAATCCTCGCCAGCCCACAAACCTAACCTAACCTTTGTTGTTCAAATGGAATGTCTATTATGAACACTTTCTTTCCACACAAAGATATCCATAAATACACATGGTACCGTCGAAGTCTTCAGCAGAAATCGCTGATAGATTTCTTTGTGGTACCATCGTGTATTAAAAGGATGGTTTGTGATGTTCGTGTGTTGAGAGGGGCTGAACTGTCAACTGATCACCACCTGGTGTTGTGCAAATTGTATCTCAACGATCAAATACCTATCCTGCCAAAGCGTAAACCAAGGATGGTTACGCGCATACGGTGGGAGGGGCTACAGAACGATGAGATACGGGAGGAATTTGCACGGCAGGTATCTGAAAGGTTTGAACAAATTCCAAATGTTCCATTGAATGTAGAGGAAGAATGGCAGTTGTTTTCAACAGCAGTTATTGCCTCTGCAGGACATGTTTGTGGAGTGAAGCGGCTCGGTGTGGCGGCTGGTGGTGAGAAAAGAACTGCGTGGTTTAAAACGCCCGGAGTTCAAGAAGCCATCAGAGAGAAGAAGAAGGCTTTCAAGGTGTGGATTCACTTGGGGGACTCTCCTTCTCGAAACCGGTACATTGAGGCGCGAAGAACTTGCAAATTGGCTGTTAAAGCAGCCAAAGAACATTCTTGGAAGGAGTTCGGCGAAAAATTGGACCGCGATCACAGATCTGCAAGCAAGGTGTTCTGGCAGACCATCCGCCGTCTTAGAGGAAGGAAGTGGAACATTATCGAAGGAGTCAAATCCAAAGATGGTACACTTCTTTCTAATGAGGAGGACATCTTGCGCAGATGGAGCGAGCACTTTTCCGAATTGCTCAATCCAATCCAGGGCATTGAGGATGACACATCTATCGCCTTAAGCAGGGTGGAAAATAGTCCCACGGTAGAGGAAGTCACTTTTGCGATCAAATCGCTAAAAGCTGGCAAATCTGCCGGAGTGGATGAAATCCGGCCAGAAATGCTAAAGGCCTTAGGTGAAGAGGGAGTCAAATGGCTCTCTCGTGTCATTAAAGTGGCCTGGGAATGCGGCGAAACACCCAGCGATTGGCAGATTGGGGTGATTGTGCCCCTTTTCAAGAAAGGGGATAAAAGGGATTGCTCCAATTATAGGGGTATATCACTTTTAAGTCTCCCCGGAAAAGTCTTTGCCAAGGTGCTGGAAACGCGTTGCAGAGCTGTGGTCGAGGCACGATTAGGAGATGAGCAGTGCGGCTTTCGTCCCGGCAGAAGCACAACCGACCAGTTATTCACTCTCAGAATGGTACTTGAGAAGGCTTGGGAGTATGCTACACCTGTTTACGCTTTGCTTCGTAGATTTGGAGAAAGCATATGACCGAGTCCCTCGAGGGAAACTCTGGAGTGTATTACAGGAGTATGGAATTGATGGTTCTCTCTTGAGAGCCATTCAATCTCTTTACACAAACTGTAAAAGCTGTGTTCGGGTAAACGGCGTTAAATCAATACCTTTCACCGTGGGCGTTGGACTTCGCCAGGGGTGCGTCTTGTCGCCTCTCCTTTTCATTACTTATATGGACTGGATGTTACAGCGCAGTCTTGGCGAAGAACGTTTCGAATTGGGAGATCTGAGGATAAGTCATTTGCTCTTCGCTGATGACTTGGTCATCCTTGGGTCCTCTCAGACCGAACTTCAGCGCGCACTCGATCGGTTTGTAGCCGTTTGTGTTGAAGCTGAGATGAAAGTAAACGTGAACAAATCTGAAGTGATGGTCGTCTCCAGAACGCCTGTTCAATGCACTCTGCATGTTAGTGGAGTCCCATTGAAACAGGTGGAGAAGTTTAAGTATCTCGGGGTCTTATTCACGAGTGATGGAAGGAGCAATGCCGAGTTTTCCTGTAGGATTGGTCAGGCTGGATCGATTTTGAGACAGCTTGGTCATTCTGTTATCAGGAGGACTGAACTTGGTGTCAAAGCTAAGTTGTCAGTCTTTAATTCGGTGTTTGTTCCAACTCTTACCTATGGTCATGAGGTTTGGGTAATGACCGAAAGAATAAGATCGCGAATACAAGCTGCCGAAATGAGATTTCTCCGTAGTATTGCTGGTGTGACCCGTAGAGATCGCATCAGAAATACCAGAATACGTGAGGAACTCAATGTCGAGCAGCTACTTCTCCGGACGGAGCGATCCATGCTTCGGTGGTTTGGTCATGTTAAACGCATGTCCCCGACCAGGATTCCACGACGTGCTATGGAATCCGTACCATCGGGCAGGCGTCCCCTAGGTAGACCCAGGATGAGATGGTTAGATCAAATTCATAATCTCTCCTCTACCCGTATGGGGATTGCCCTTGATGATTTAGAGTCGATGGCGGAGGATCGAGAGCTATGGAGGGTCCACTTGAGCAACCTACACCCGCGACCCACTTAATGGACAAGCGGACCATTGAAAATGAATGAAAATGAATGAATGAATAACGCTGGTCGTGGACAGTAGGCCTAATATATTCAGCGAGAACGACTTCTATGACGACGATTTAAAATACGCCAATTTGAATTTAGAATAACGAGTTGCGTTTTTTCTTCGTTGAACGCTATAGTTGTCGTTAAACGCCTTGAAGTACGTGAGAAATTTCACTGTCATTTTGTAAAGGTGCTAGTACACGGCATATGTAGTAAGCCATGCGTATGTATTTTAGACGTCAACATCAACAGAGAGTGGACAAAGAGAGTTTGTACACGTCATGTACCCATGGGGACCATTCGCTGACGTAAAACTGACGTCAGTGCTACATACGTTATGTGGCTTGCTACATGCCGTGTACTAGCACCCTAAGGCGTTGAACAAAATTTGTCGTTAACAAATTAGTGAATTCCAAGTCATGAAAAACGACCGAAATTGTAATTTTTCTTGAATCGTTAATTTGTGCTAATAAATAATAAAAAAATTAAATTCTTTGGAAGGGTTAACCGTTAACCGCCAGTTTTACCAGTATGTACATGTTTAAACTACACTTTTGGGTTAAATTTTAGTTCAACAATTAATTCGGTTTTCATAATTTCATTGGACCTTGAACAGAGTTCATTGTTAAGTTTACGTTAAATGGCAGTATTCTCCCGTTTAAACCTCAGATTACTTGACACAGTGACATTTCAATTTCAAAGCTACCGACTGTCAAAAATACAAATATTTGACGTTGTTTTGTGTTTTCTTGTCAAACCGGACGAGTTGAACTTTAAATTTAAACTCAAGTTTAGGTTTAGGTTCAGTTGAACTTGAGTTTGAACTAACTAACTAACTAACTTGAGTTTGAACTTCCACTGTGAAACGGGGGGTAAAAGTAACAAACCAGAAATAATTTAATGGAATTGAATTGATAGGAAAAAAAAAACATTTCATTGGCTAAGGGATTTTAAAAGGAGAGTCTTAAATGTTGACACCAAGATCGTAGCCATAAACCAGTCTAGACCACCATCAAGTGATGGAAAAGATTGCCAGAAAGTGTTAGCATCACATTATAGCATTTTTTGAATGTAGCTATGCCTGTGGTACTCCCTATTTAAAATGTTTTCTTACACACTTTTAGCAGCGACCATGTACTTTCCATGAAAAAAGATAAACAACAAAAAACTGATGCAACCATAAGGTATACAATTATGCATTTAGCTGGAAGATTTATTAAAATCCAGCCGGCTGGTTTTTTAGCTGGATACGAATTTTGTTTGCCTTTTTTTAAATGTTTCATGTAATATCTTTTTTATTAATATAAATTTTTTAATTCAAAGTGGAAATAGGAAAAAATTAAATAAAAACGAACAAATATTGCTTGAATTAAATTTGTTTGCTCTGATCTTTGAAGTATATCCCACTCATACAATGAACCAATTTATGCGTTTGTAATTGCCTTTCCTAACTTACAAACAGATATTTGAAATTGAAAATGTATCAGCTGTTGTGTGAGGTTCAACTTTCCTATACGGGTCGAAGTAACAAAATAATTGCTTGATATTACTTACAGAAGCAGCAATAAAATATTGGACTTAATGCAGATGCAAGTGATGAAAATGATGAGGAGACATTAATTGTAGCGCTCATAGAGATTACTAGTTCATTTCACAAGGATCAAATTCTGAATCGATTCAGCCATGTCCGGCCGTCTGTCTGTCTGTCTGTTGAATACACGATAGCGTCCAAAGGAATCGACCTAGACGAATGAAATTCTGTGAGAAGACTTCTTTCCACACCGTGCGTCGTCAGGTTGGTATTCAAAACATAGGCCATATCAATAACTCACATGGCTAACTTTTTGCATGACTTGTACATATAATGTCTGCAGTGGAGGGTATCAAAATGTGGAATATAAACTACTTACCGACGACATCATACCCTTTCGTTGAAGTTATGGATGAAGTCTTGTAAAATGTAATGCCTCAAATAACGACAAACGTCGGGTGATTGTAAAATAACACCTGCAAATTTGCTTACAGTACTTACGGGTTGTTTTAGTTCATTAAATTTCAATGAATAATGTCATACCTCAGTAATAAGATAAAGTTGGCTTTAAAAAAATTAAGAAAACGAGTTCTAGGCGACTATCATTATTCTCTCCACTAACACACATCATAATTTTCTATATTTTAGCTATAAGTGGCTAGTGTGTTGGAACGTAGGATTGCAGCTTCAATCTCCGAAGAAGCCGAACTGTATCTTAACTGCTAGGTTCCACATTTCACTTTCACTCGAAATGAAATCGAAAATGAATTTTTGCGTTCTACATTTCACTGTATTCAATTTCGAATTAAAAATTTTCGGAATTGAGACAAAGTGAAATTGTGATTTCGAAACCTAGCTGTAAGTGTCTTTTCCGCTGGCCGCTCTCTGCGAAAGTCTAAAAAATATCCAAGTTTATAGCTGAGATCTTCGGATCCAGCATACAAAATAAAACTTAGACAGTCTAAATCCTTTGAGAAGCTATGTCCTTTAGTATTCTTTAGACTTACGCTCAAATCCCCTTCAGTACAGCTCAACTGAAAACGAATTTTCATATTTCCGAAATTAGCTATATCGCCTAAACGGATGCCTAGAACTAAAACAAATTTCGACTGCGGGTTCACTTCACTCAAGACTGTATCTCCTGCACTTCAAGATGTCCGTTGTCACTTAGAATTCCGTAAGATATTTGCTCAAAGAAACTATTCAAATTAATGATGCCCCTGGCACTTTTGTTCTCGGAACACTTTGATTTATGTTAGCCACACCAAAATCATTTATTAACCCATCAAAGTGAGGACGCAACAAAGTCAGCAATCTTGGCACGTTCCGCACCCATCCAATCACGGACAATATTCTATTCGCGCTATCTAATTAAAATTGTTCACACTTTTGCTTAATTAATTGTCAAATCGCTAAGTGCAACGCGTCGCAGCAATAAAGCATACTGCACGACCGAATCGTGAAACGTCCCTATAGCCGTTCAGCGTTAATTATGAGAAATCATATTCGATGGCCTTTGTCTGTGTGCACTGTGCCGCGCCCCGGCTAACACGTCTTAAGTGCGGTCGGTGGTGGTGTGCAAAAATCATGACAAATAGTTGCGTCTCTAAGGTCTCTATAGCCACCGTTGAAAAATGATCATTCTGCGATCGGCGCGTCGTTGCGCGCACATGTGCATGCAGCACTTGACATATGACATTCTCGGTTTTGACAACTCAACAGTCTGACTGTCGTACATATACGCGCGCGTCCTATGAAGTTATCAAATAACGTGCGATATACTGATGGGAAGTGCTCACTAATTGGCGTATTAATGTGCCACCCTCCTCCAAGAAGGATGCCTCGCTGCCAAGCATCCATGTGACATCTATAGAATACGCTGGGCGGGGGAAATTGTCATTGTAACGCATCTTCATTGCATAAATCAATATGCACGACGAGTTTCTGTTTCGTCATATAGATAGAGAGAGTCCTACCCTGAATGCGGTTGATAAATCTTCCCCCAAACTCCAACGGACCGACTTCATTCATTAGAAGACAATATACTTACAAGTTACAACCACCATCATTGGCTCAGAGACGGTCTGCTCTGACAAAGAGCGAGACAGACTATGACAGGATCATCTTGTCAAAGTCATGTAATTATTGCAGTTAAATGCCTCCAAGAGGAATGGAAATAAATCATTCTGTCCCGAGAGTTATTTACGAGTTTTAAAATAAGTGACGTGGAAAATGATGCATTTGAATTTTCCGTTTGTCGAAATGGGGGAATGAGGTGGCTGACGCTGACGAGGGTGTGTTACGTTCGATGAGCGCTGGCAGGTTTGTCAAACTGCGAGCGAATTCAACTTGTGCACATATGGTCTCAGCGACAAGTGTTAGATAATGATTGCCATTTGGAATTATATTTGGAGTTCACTGACCAAGCGACGACGCACGTTGCAAATGCAAAGTTATTGTACCTAATTAGGAAGTGCATTTGGTTACTAACGACTTTTTCAAATTAGAGCAGTCCGCTTCAATTCAAATGTCCACAGATGGGCAAGTAGTAATGTTTGTTCATATTATTGCGGTACATACGCTTTAATTATGTAATTTGTGAATTTGACAATTGAAACGAATTCGCGGACGAGTGCATCACATTTGCATTCCTTATTTGCTAGGGACTTTTATTTATTTCTTGTGGAGTTGCCAATTGAACTCAGCAATTAATCCAGTCCAGTTGATTTGAGAATAGGATACATACAACACCGAGTTCTTGGGAAAATCTATTACAAGCCAATGTTTTCTGAATCAAGTTCTATAATAAACTAAGGTAGATCCGATGCATCTGCTATGCCATCCCAGAGCTCCACCATATTCTTACAGAGTTGAACTAAGCGCAGGGAACGGCAGCTAGTTTCTAGTCTCACCGCAAAGCAATGACAGCATGCTGTTCCAATTCATAAAGTTCCGCCACGCAATGTAAATGAATTAAAGACGCATTTTTAGCTTGGCTACGCGAAATAATCCCCCAAAAGTAAAAATGAAATAAGGCCCCAATAAAGTGCGTAAAATAGAATAACAACAGAAATTGTCTAAATTTGGGGTTTAATTTCACTGGGGCTTTATATCATTTTTAAAGGTTTTTTATTAACTTCGTGAAAAATTTGCTATGCTCAAATCTTGCAAGCCAAATTTGAACCACTTGCTTTAAGCTTAGAACTTTGAAATTTTCCATGCAGGTTGGGTTGTGAAGACAATGTAATATTTAGAAGGAATTTTTTTTAATTGGGGTTTACTTACTTACTTATCGGGCTCCCGACCCGTGAAGAGTCTCTGCCTGAGACACTGCAGCCTTCCATCCTCTACGATTCCGGGCACGCTGCTTCCAATTGTCCGGACCAAGCGCTCTGGCATCCGCGATGGCTTGGTCTTTGAAACGGAGGTTCGGTCTTCCTTGTCTTCTCGAACCTGGGGGCTGGGATTCGAAGATCCTCTTGGCTGGAGCATTATTGTCCATTCGCTCGATGTGGCCGAGCCAATGTAGTCGACGTGTTTTGGCTTTTTGGACTACATCCACATCTTGGTACAGCTCATAGAGTTCGCGGTTGTATCTTCTCCTCCATTCGCCCTCCTCGCACACAGGACCAAAAATCCGCCGAGGTTTTTTTCTTTCGAAGGAGCCCAGTATCAGCTCTCCCTTCTTGCTTATCGTCCAGCACTCGGCGCCATAAAGCAGAACTGGCAGGATAAAAGTTTTGTTGATAGCATGTACTTAGTCTTGTCCTCATTTACTACAAGTCCAACGGATTTCGCCTGTTCTTCAATCGCCGTGAACGCTTCTATCACGGCACGCTGGGAGCGACCGATGATGTCAATATCGTCCGCATAGCCAAGCAGCTGGACGGACCTGTTGAAGATAGTGCCTTCCGTGTTGACACCTGCCCTGCGCACTATCTGCTCCAGTACGAGATTGAAGAAATCGCATGATAGAGCGTCTCCTTGCCGAAATCCGGTGCATGTTTGAAATAGTTCGGAAGAGCTGCTTCCAAACTGCACGTTGCAGCGTGTGTTTTCCATCGTCGCGCGACACAGCTGAATCAGTTTTGCTGGGATTCCGAATTCGGCCATCGCCATATAGAGCTCCTGACGATGTATGCTATCATACGCGGCTTTGAAGTCAATGAATAGGTGGTGAGTTTCGACTTGAAATTCGTTGGTCTTTTCCAAGATTTGCCTCAGTGTGAAAATTTGGTCTATAGTCGATCTGCCGGGCCGGAAGCCACACTGGTACGTGCCGATTAGTGTGTTGCAGAACGGTTTTAGACGTTCACACAGTACGTTGGATAGGATCTTGTATGCGACATTTAGCAGGGATATGCCTCGATAGTTCTTGCAAGACATAGGATCGCCTTTTTTGAAGATGGGGCATATGGAGCTGATAGTCCAGTCATCGGGCATGTTTTCTTCCACCCATACTTGGTTGATGATTCGGTGCATGCTCCCTACCAAAACATCACCACCGTATTTAAAGAGCTCCGCTGGTAGACCATCAGAGCCTGCGGCCTTGTTGTTCTTAAGCTTTTTTATAGCTAAGCCAACTTCTTCTATACTTGGTGGTGGGACTAGTTCCTCATTGACTGGACGTGGGTTCTCTTCTTGCCCTATCACTCTCTCTACATGATGCCCATTAAGCAGCTGCTGGAAATGCTGCTTAAACACATCTACTATTCCCTGCGCTTCGGTGACTAGGTTTCCTTCGGTATCTCGAAGAGCCTGCGTTCCGGTTTTGTAGCCAGCAGCCAGTTGCTTAGCTTTTTTATAAAACCTCCGGATGTTATTACGATCGCGCGCTTTCTTGTGTGCATCTTCTGTCACCTTTTTCCTGTACACGCATTCATCATCATACCACGGGCTCTTTCTCTGGGGTGGCTGGTACCCTACGGTGGTTTCGGCTACCTCTTTGATGATGTCGCGATACTGGCACCACTGATTGTTGGCGTTTGTGGTAGGTGAGTGCACAGAGGAGAGTTTCATACTCAGGCGCTCGCTGTAGGCTCTGGATACTCCAGGTGTGCTAAGGCGTCCAACGTCGAATTTCTTCTTCTGGGCGGTTCGCAGCTTCTTCTCGTTGGATAGTCTAGCTCTGAATTTAGCCGCGACAAGAAAATGGTCAGAGTCGACGTTTGCCCCTCGGAATGTGTGCACGTCGAGGATGTTGGATGCGTGCCTCGCATCGATTAGCACATGGTCGATTTGGTTGGCGGTTCGACCGTCTGGAGAGCGCCAGGTTGCTGTGTGGATCCTTAGCCTTGGAAACCTAGTGCTACTTATCACCGTATTACGAGCTGCTGCAAAATCGATTAGTCGGTAGCCGTTGTCTGTTGTCGTTTCGTGGATTCTGTGCTTACCAACTAATCCGCCAAAGATGTTTTCCTTTCCGACTTTGGCATTGAAATCCCCGAGTACAACTTTTACATCATACTCCGGACAGGCTCCGTAGGCTCCATCCAGGAGGTCATAAAACTCCTCCTTGATGGGATCTTCTGCCTCGTCGGTAGGGGCGTGTGCACATATTAGGCTTATGTTTTGGAAGGTAGCTTTGATGCGGATCACAGAAAGGCGATCACTTATCGGCTTGAAGTCAATGACTTTTGTCCTAAGCCGATTTCCCACGACGAATCCGCATCCTAATACATGCAATCTTTTGTTGCAGCTGTAATAAATGTCGCAATCTTTTCTTTTCATCATACCTGATCCTATCCATCGTATCTCCTGGATCGCGGTTATATCTGCCTTGTACCGCGTGAGGACAGACTCAAGTTTTTGAGTAGCACCTGGGGTGTAGAGCGTTCGTACATTCCAGGTACATACTCTCAGGTCGTAGTCCATTGACGTTCCGGGTCTGGTTGCCATTTGAGGAGTTCCATTATCCGAGGCTGGTTGTGTCTCTCTCATAACTACTGTTTTTTTCCATGGTCGGGAAGTTACCCCGACGGCACAACCCCCAACCTGGAGGACCAGGCCCTTGTTTTGACCCTAGGACAGCGGGCCGGAAAAAAACCGATGCCAGTAACCCATTTTGGGATATGAGCGCTGCCGTTAACCCATATTGAGGGCTCCTCCGCCACCAACTCTTTTCCAACACCCTTGCTCAGTATTGGAAGTCCCAGTTCAACCTAACTGGAGCTGTAGGCGCCACCATTGATTCCATCTAGAGAATTCCTCCGCTGCCGCCTAAGAGTAAGAGGACATAACACATATACTGTGCGAATGTGAGGCAATATGTCGCAGTAGAAGAAAATTTTTGGGCAGGTACTTCTTCCAACATTTAGGGGAGATAGACAATAACAACTTCAAGGGACTACTTGGTTTTTGCAGGGAAATTGGGGCTTTCTCAAGGGCAAGTGTTTAGGTGTTTTTCCATTGTAGGTCACTGCAATTGGTTCCCCCTAGGGATCGCGATGGGCCCTTATGGTGCCTAGTGTTGTATGAGACATCTCATACCCCTTTTTAACCTAACCTAACCTAAGTGCCTTAGTGAGAGGACACTTCTCCCCCCTCCCTCGTTCGCTGCCACCAACGACCTTCCACAGGGGTTGGTTACCCCATCTCCAGCCGAGGTACTAGGCACCCACCAGTCACCAACGTGGAGGTGAGAGTAGGAGTTGGTAGTGAGAGGCTAGAGTGAAAACGCTTGTGTTCTCATGTGATCGCATCACTACCCTTAAACCAGCCAATTGGGGTTTAATTATTATGAAATGAAATTGGGGTTTAATTTCATAATAAAATAAAACCGCAATGAAACAATGCCCCAACATTTTTTTTACCCTAATTCCATTTTTATTTATAGAATTATATTTAATTTTTCTAAATTTACTTAAAAATGCAAGAGCATCATAAATCAACACCAATTGGAATAAGTTTTTACTAATTTCGGAATATCATATGACGAGCAAAATCCTATGCCATTTTACGCATCGTTAAAGAAGTCAAATTTTCGTAGGTGTTGTTTGTTTTCGACACACAAAGCATTAAAAATGCAAGCCTCGGGTTGAAAACCATCAGCGAATAACAGAAAAGCTAAACAAATCGCGCGATTTTTTCAGTCTTCCCAAGTGGATATATACGGAAAATTGACTGTCAGAATTCAAAACTATTCAAACAATAACTCAAAGGAGTCTGATGATGAATTAGTGGTGTAGTTCTAAATAGCTATCATTTTTACCAAAGTGACTGTGTCTACGAGTTGTTGTTAATGTAATTCTCTCAAACAATAATTCAGCGACTGAAATTCGACATAATTTCCCAACAGAAATCCCAAATCCCCCAATCCCAAACAAGCGAGAATCGTTGTTACTCCTCACTTCCCCACTCAGCATTCTGTTATCTGTTGTCTGTTATAGCCGACCGAATCCCGGCTATGGTACCTACTCAAGAGCTGTGCACCAGAGCTTGCACCTGTACTATATGTAAGCTGTTTAGCAGAACTCCCAGAAGACGTTTCCTTCTTGCTGGAAGACCGCTCGCATTCAACCTATTCCAAAGAAAGGGAGGAAATGTCTGCCAAAAAACTATCGACAAATAGCTAGCGTTAATTTCAATGCTCTCAAAAGTAATGGAAAGGCAATAAATGTCGAATTAATCAAATATCTAGAAGGCCACCGATTAATAAGCGACAGGCAATACGAATTTCGGAGCCGCCGTTCCAGTGGAGACCTGTTAAGCTACGTAACACACTTATAGATGCAAGCAATTGAACAACACGGCGAATCCAGAGACGTAGACATATCAAAGGCATTTGACTGAGTCTGACATAGAGCCCGAGACAAGTTAGCGTCTTATGGATTACCTACCACATCAACTCAAAATTGCAAAGTTGCAAAATTTTCTTCTAGGAAGATCGATCCAAGTTGTTGTAGATGCGGTGTATCCCGTATCATCTAATTCGTTTGCTATAAATGCAGGAGTGCCCCAAGGATCTGGACAAAATCTTGAAGTGGGGAAAAGACAACTATTGGTTGTATTTAATGCAAACAAGACGCAGCTCACAACATTTTGTATAGGAAAAATGCATCAACAGTTCCTCAGATCCAAATGGATGACCATCCAATTGCATCTTCTAGGAGTCACAGTCAATTCAGAAATCACATGGCAGGATCACATATCCTATATCGCAAGATCGGCGTCCGCTAAGTTGAGCTACCTATTTAGAGCGATGAGGTATACTTTAGCCCCAAGCAACCTCTCCTTCTTTACAAAGAACAGGTTAAACTAGGCATGGAATATTATTCTCATTTATGGAGCTCGGCCCCAAAACATTCACTTAACCTACTTGACAGCATACAGAGACGAGCCAGTTCGAC
Source organism: Cheilosia soror (assembly GCA_949372485.1). NCBI lineage: Eukaryota > Metazoa > Arthropoda > Insecta > Diptera > Syrphidae > Cheilosia > Cheilosia soror. The sequence continues at coordinate 154,128,137 of OX443561.1, forward strand.
TAATTGATAAGATAAGTGTTATTGGTTCGCCCCCGAAAGAAGTAGGTATTAAAAAAAAAATGTGCACGACTGGGTCGCACGAAACTTTCTCGATTATTGCGAATGTCGCAGAATCTCAGAGTCATTTTAACAAATTTTACGTTTAAGAGTATTTCCACTTACGTACATCTTACGTAGGCTTAGTAACTGAACCCTTGTTAACTAAACACGTAATACATAGACATTATGTAGTATTAACTAACTTACTTTAAAATTTCACCCCAACTGACAATTCATGGCAAGGAGGCGATGAATTTCGAATTCTCATTTTTGATTATTATTTAAAAAAAGTGGTCTCAATAGTCGGGATTTGGGTAGTAGTTTTTGAGAAATATTCATAAAACGGCAATATTCGAGTTTTCTGAGAAAAACTAAGTACGTGATCGTGTTTAGAATGCTTATGTTGTCTTAAATATGTATTTTGATCAAAATCGTTAGAGCGCAGCGGTTTTTTGTAAAATTATGCAGACAAATGTTACAACTTTGGATTCGAAAAGCACTGTTATTAAACTGTTTAGCTGAAAACTGAGTACGACGTATTCTTCAGGATATAAACATTACCTAGCATTTACATTTTTAACGAAATCGAAAATGGCATTTTCGAGATATGAGCAGTTTTTAAAGTATCATTTCTAGCGATTGGCGTGGAAATCGAAAGACGCATTCATGGTTCAAAAAACACTGTTTTCAACTGTTTAGCTCAAAACTGAGCAAATGGTATTACATACTATGGATTTAAGCATTACCTGAAAGTAACATTTTTATCATAATCGAAAATGGCGTTTTTGAAATATGAGCAGTTTTTTAAAGTACTATTATTAGGGATTTGGGTGGGTATCAAAAGACGCAGTCTTTTTAGGGAAAAACTGAGTTTGCTATCAAGTTAAGAATGACAATAGTACCTTAAAATTAAGTTTTTTTTAAATCGTTTTTACCGTTTTCGAGAAAAAGCCAATTTTCAAAAATGCCGTTGCTGGACTTTTTAGCGAAAAACTGGGTATGCAGTCATGTTAAGCATGCTTACATTAACTCAACTATCAACTATCAAATCGTTAGAGCCGTTTTCGAAAATATCCAAATTTAGACATACTTCGTCATATTTCGTAAAATGTGTATATGGGAGGTACCGTTAATATTAGTGCTAGCATAAAAAAAAGCCCACAAACTCTAAATACGAAGTTTGAAGCAAATCCATACAAGCGTTTAGATTCCCCAGGGGTGGGACAGACAGACATACGGACGGACAGAATTGCGAGACCCACTTTTTTGAGTTTTTTTTTTGTCCGAAAACAATATCTTTCTCTTACTACGTATACGAGAAAGTTAAAAAATGACTGGGTGAAAAAATCGTTTAGTGGACAATTTCCAAAATAAATATTGTCCCGCAATTTAAAACTGGAAGCGGAAGCAATTTCTGAAGGACACAAAAACTATAGGTGTCCTTGTTGTAGACACACTGTAAAGGACACACTGCAACTACCATTTGTATGATTGTTCGGCATGCGTTATCGTTTTTGAACAAAAAAAAAAAAATAAATCCAAACAAAATTTTGGATTATCATTTCATAAAAATGTACCCCAATTTTGGAGCCTTATGTCATTTTTTCATTGGAGTCAAATTTCCATTTTAAAAATGGGGCATAATTTCATTATGAAATTTTACCTTAATTCTGGGGCCTGCCAGAAGCCAGACTCATTCTACTAAGCTGAAGTAAGGTGACTGAGTCGTGGCTGACAAGATTTGTTGGTTTGACAGTAGAAATCGGAATATTTTTGAAATCCAAAGATACCTATGAAGACTGGCCGTTTTGGCATTTCTAACTGATTTAACATATCGTTTGCTTACTCTCCTTTTAAACGTTGAATATCTTTCGGAGTATAATCCAGCTTAACACGTAGAGCTAGGGGCTACCATCAGAATCCGAAAGCCATTTTGGCAACATGTTTTGTATGGAATTTCTCCTTATTTTTAACAAAAATCCGTTCATCAATATCGACACATCTCAACTAGCTTCATTGATGGAAACTCACTGCTTTATTAATAAAGCAATAAATGAAGCCGAAGAAATTACACATAGGCCATAAAACCAATGAGGTTTTCAAGCTCATGGACCGTGTCAAATACAAAAATTTAGGTAACTGTGCACTCAATTTGCATTTTTCGGGTCATTATATCTATAAGAACGTGCTTTTTCTCAACTAATTCTGATTACAACCAAGTACCTACAGAAATATGTTAACAAACGAGCACGTCAAAGAGTGTATGATTTTGGGTTGCACAGAACATTACCAACCAGACTTAAAGAAGCTTTCTGAAAATGTAAAAATCCAAGTATCAAGTTTAAGTTTAAGTTTGTACTGTTGCAGTCTTTTGCTACCTATAAGAATGCACACTAGGGAGATTGTTTGTCCGTTTAGGCGACATTTAAACGCAACGCAACATGCAGAGCGGTTAAAAAACATTCCACTCAGAGAGTATTCCATTCGACACCATCCTGTCCTGATCCTATATGTGCAAATGCCTCTATGAATCATTTTGTTTTGCTTCACACAGATTTCTACTGACCGAAGCGGAGCTAAGTTTTTCTGTATTCCCATTTTTTGAAATTATTTATTTTTTATACATATTTATAAATGACAACCTTCAATTTGTAAAAATAAAATAAAATTGGTTCAGTTCTGTTTTACTCTAGTTGAAACTAATGAATAATGATCCTAGTGACGGCCATCATCGTTAAGGTGCTAGTACACGATATGTAGCACGCCTCATATATATGTAGCACTGACATCATTTTGAGGCGTGCTACATATCGTGTACAGGCACCTTTACATGTCTGACACTGACACCAAAACTAACTTTCCAGGCAATCTTCTCGAGGTGTCCCATCAGAATTTGGTTTTCATCAGGATCAAAAATAATAGTTTGTTGTTGTGGGGTTCTTCATCCTTGATGATTTTCCATTCATTCATGGGAACCGTACAGGTTCGTGGAGTTTTAGACAGTTAATAAGCTCAGTGGCCATATGTTTGGGAGCTTGTTCTTCCGCCGCGAATGTAGATAACTCAACTTGAGCGATTTTTAGATCTATTAGACAGTTCGAATGCTAAAAATTATGGGACCTTGTTCATTTTGAGAGTCTAGTTCTAACAATGGTTTTATTTTGTAGTATCTAGAGCTAGCTTCCCACAATCATTCACTTGCGTGAGTTTTTTTTTTTTTGACAAATTTAATTGATCTCCAAATTTAAGCGGAACCCGAATAGCGGGGCTAAGAAACTTTCTTTATAGGAAAGTTATTACTTACTTACTTAGAAGGCGCTACAGTCCGGGGTGGACCTGGGCCTCAACCAACACGCCTCTCCAGTGAGCACGATCTTTGGCTAACTACCTCCAGTTGCGCACTCCAAGTTGGTTGAGGTCCCCTTCCACTTGTGCGCGCCACCTAAGGCGAGGTCTTCCTCTACTGCGTTGTCCCTCCGGGTTGGAATCGAAGACTCTTCGTGCCGGAGCGTTGGTGTTCATTCGCTCTACATGTCCTAGCCATCTTAGTCGACTGATACGTACTTTTCTGACAAGGTCGATGTCACTGTACAGCTCGTAGAGTTCGCTGTTAACTCTCCTCCTCCAAAGCCCGTCAACGCAAACGGGACCGAAAATCACTCGAAGAATTTTGCGTTCGAAGCGACCAAGGAGATCTTCATCCGCTTTTGACAACGTCCATGATTAGGAAAGTTATTGTTATTATGTAACTGAAAAATCCTAAGGTGCAATTCCGAGTTTTCCCAGTTTGAACATATGCAAAACTCAAGGGAGTGCAAGAAAAGATTGCAAAATGTAGTACCGATTGTAATGGAGGAGAAGATACAACCGCGAACTCTATGAGCTGTACCAAAATGTGGATGTAGTCCAAAAAGCCAAAACACGTCGAATACATTGGCTCGGCCAGATTAAGCGAATGGACAATAATGCTCCAACTAAGAGGATCTTCGAATCCCAGCTCCCAGGTTCGAGAAGACAAGGAAGACCGAACCTACGTTTCAAAGACCAAGCCATCGCGGATGCCAAAGCGCTTGGTCTCGACAAATGGAATCAGCGTGCCGTGTCTCAGGCACAAACTCTTCACTGGTCGGGAGCCCGATAAGTAGTACCGATTGTAAGATCCATTTAAATGAAGTTTGATCTATTTGAGCTTTTTTATAATGCAGTACACTTCACGAGCAGTATTGTTAGCTGAGTCATGGCTCATGACCGCTGTTTTTTTTAATTCGGTCTTGCGGCTGCCTACTATTAGTTCGGAAGACTAGGAAATGTAGTATAGAAGTTGTATGGTGTGGTAATTCTTTAAGCGGAACAATATTTGAGGTATAAGTTTAAAAATTGTTTTCACAAAGTCAGCATTACTTCTTGCTAAACGTCTGCTGGGCTTTTTGTTTATTTAGGTGAAATAACTAACTTCTTAAAATTGGCCCCGCTAAATTAATGTCAAAGCAGTTATACAAGTTTGCCACATAGTATGCCACATTGTCCTAAGAATTGCTTTCTAAGCCGTTTAACTTTGCTTTGCCCGCTATTGTAATGTCTTTATAAAAACCATTCAAAGACGTAAAGATACTCCCGTATAATTTCAATTTAACAAGTTCCTTCCACTTAAGTTCAACTAAAAAGCAACAATCTTGGGGATTCCCTGACAATGACAAAATGCTTATCTTTGTCAATGCCTCGTGGGCCTTATCTCCAAAGAGCCAATGACTTGATAAGAAATACTTACTTACTCAATGAAATATCGTCTCATCAATCAATTAAACAATAACTGCAGCCAAACGCTTCCGAAATTAAGCAATTAGCATCCTCCACCCTGTCAGTCGCGACAAAGACCCTCTTGAGTCATCAAGCTGTCACCCTAATCCGGAGAAATTACCTGCTAAGAGAAAAATCCGTTTTCTCCCGAAACACTACTCAAAAGGATTAAAATTTGATGTCACCAATTATACTCCTGAATGAAGAAAAATCACCGCACTTCGTCAATTTCATCTCCCAAACAGCACCAAGCGAGCAGGCAAAACAAAGACTCAAACACATACAACAAGGATATCAAAGTGCCTTTTTCAGACAGCCCACTCGACCAGCCACCTGCGGCTATTGCGGGGGTGCAGCAACCAAAGTCTCTCGCAAAAGGATTAGGACCGAAAAGTCAAACAGATATAAATAACCAACAATAACCCACAAATAAACGATAAATAATATTTTGTTTCGGCGACCATCGTTAAAGATGCTCCTCGGCCAACAATGCGGTCCATCTCTATGGCACTCACGCACACAATGGGGAATCCCGAATCGAAATGAAAAATCCACACAACGATATAGACGCGGCAAAGGAAGAAAAACCCCAATAACCAATGAATAAGATCACAGCAGGACATCTTTGAGTTCAGTCAACACTCGGCGCGCTGGACACACCTTGCCTGTTACTTTTACACTCGCGTGAAGAGTGCAAGGACTGCGCAGCGCGTCATATGCGCACATGAGTTACGAGCGAATTCAAATGATCGTAAATATGTCAATCGATTGCTCTGTTGCTCCCCGCGAGATCATTAAGGGCGACACTCTGCGCTGCACGATCGGAATTCGTCGATAATTCGTTGCCCGGTGTAGAGTGGCAGTGGACCAAACCCGGTCGGGGCTTGGAACACTTCCAGCGTAAAGATTTAATTAATTAAAATTGTTATGAACGAACCGAGTGAGGATATACGTTTTGGGCATATTTTATGGTTTATTGGTCAGTAAAAAACGAAATCTTGGCTTCAGTCGAATTCGAGTTTTATAATTTATAGCCCAACTTATGTCAGGAGAAGGTTGTGCCAGGTAGTTAGCGCTCGCGGAAGAGGTGCATGAAAAAAAAAAAAAAAACCAACTAACGTGATGACAGGGTATTAATGTTTCATAATTTTCATAAGGTGACGCGTTATACATTTGCATAATTTTGTTGAAGACGCAGCGAGATATGGGAGATGCTTATTCGGGTGCTGATGCTGACGCATACCGCATATACCTATACGTATAATGGGGACGTGCAGAGGCAGACAAGCTTAAGAATTTGATTTTCGGTGGAACGCGACAGAAAGACATAAATAAACAATAATTCTTTCAGTGGAAGTAATTTGGGAAGAAAAATGGCACGAGTTGAGGATGCGCCATAAATCATGGCTTAATACCAGTTGCAGACACAAAGCCAATACTTGGGGGTGGTCATAAATATAAGCTGATGGTCATGAGCTTACGAGGCTTTTTTGTGCGCCTTTGCTGAAAAGGTATTGGTATTCCAATGCAGATGGGTTGGGTTAAGTCTACGACTACGATAAGAGATTTATGGACATGTTTTGAAGCTAGAGGTATCCTTAAGTTTAGTGATTAAAGAGAGTTTGTTTTCTGAGCCAAAATTGCTTATAATTTTACATGTAATACAGAGCTTCAGAAATGTTGGAAAGAACCAGAAAAGTTCTGCCAGAAAATATTGATATTGGAAGGAACAAAATAGCCGCCAGGGGGCTATCTTCAAATTAATTTGTCATGTGAAGGAAATTCTACTTCCATGCCCCAGTCGCTGATGAATGCCACTACATAATTCGCACATCCTATCAAAAGTACAATTGCAACAGTGATCTGCAAAAAATATTGTAGATCCAAGGCATATAGAGTAACATGGTATAACACCTGCGCATGTCCGCATCCTACCTCATTCACACATTAAGTCAGCTTCAAATTATTGTGAATTCGATTATTTTGTGGAATATTAAGTAAAATAAATTAAATTAAGGCAATTTGTGCAATATTCGTCAGAGATAGAATAATAATGACAAGAAACGAAAAGAAAATAAAGTTCTCGTACACGAAATAGTAAAGTTCCTTCGATTTCCAAATAATGAATCTTTCCCCAAATTGTGGAAATGTGTCAGGATATACAATGGTGGCCATAAGTATTTCGACAAAACTAAAGTTAATTCTACTCATAATTTGAACTTACTTCATGTAAATTTTATCATCAATGGAAAGGTCATCCAAATTCTGTTTGAATGATACAAAACTTTCCTTAACCCATTAAGTACCCATTGAAAATTTAGAACTTTTGTAAAAGTCTACTTTTTGACTTTTTATAGTGAAGAGATTTTTGAAAAAAAAATTTTGCTGTCACTATTAGAATTGTATGAAGAAACTTTTTGCATCAAATCATTTATTTTTTGATACCGAGGAAAAAAAGTCAAAAAAATATACCTACATTGACAAAAATTCTAAATTCTAAAATTTTTAAATGGGTACTCAATGGGTTAAAGAAAGTTTTGTATCATTCAAAATTTACATGAAGTAAGTTTCAAATTATGAGCAGAATTAACTTTAGTTTTGTCAAAATACTTATGGCCACCATTGTACAAGATCAATTATCATTTCACGAATTATTAAATTATTCTTCAAAAAATAGTAGAAAACTAAAATGATCGAAAGATTAAGATCGCGAATACAAGCTGCCGAAATGAGGTTTCTTCGTTGTACCACAGGGGTAACTCCCAGATATCGTGTGGGGAACACCAAAATACGGGACCTAATAAATGTGGAGCAGCTAATTCTACGAACGGAGTGTTTTATGCTTCAATGCCAACTATAGAATTCCAAGATGTGCAACACTGAAAATAAAATACCAGGTAATATTGACAAAATTCTATTGTAAAATTTCAACAAAAGTAGTTTTGTTGAACTGAAAAAAAATTGTAATGATAAATGAAACTTATCAATACAGCTTTAGTCGGCTCTCACACTGAGGCAACATTTAATAAGCAACTGGCAATAGGAAACACGCAAAATTATCGCTCACAATTATTTTACTTTGAATTAAATTGGAGGTCTCACATCAAAGCAACTAAATATCTAACTGACTGTTTATTGGCAGAGCCGACTAAGTTTTATCAATTTGAACGATATTTTGTCAAAAGAATAAAATGTTTACTAAAAAACTACTTTGTCAGATTAACAAAACACAATTTTCAGTTAAATAAATCGATAGTTTATCAATTGAACATATTTATTGTTGAATTAACAAAGTTTTTGTTATATCTATAAAAACATAACCAAAAATCACTTTTGTAAATGTCTGTAAAATTGACAAAACTTATACAAAATGTTTGTTACTTACTTACTTACTTACTTAAGGTGGCGCTACAGTCCGGGGTGGACCTGGGCCTCAACCAACAAGCGTCTCCAGCCAGCACGATCTTTGGCCAGCTGCCTCCAGTTTCGCACGCTAAGTTGGTTGAGGTCCCCTTCCACTTGCGTGCGCCACCTGAGTCGCGGTCTTCCTCTACTGCGCCGTCCCTCGGGTGTGGATTCGAAGATCTTCCGGGCCGGAGCATTCACGTCCATTCGCTCTACATGACCCAGCCACCGCAGTCGTTGGACCTTCACTCTTCTGGCTAGGTCAATGTCGCTGTACAGCCCGTACAGTTCGTCGTTGTATCTCCTCCTCCATTCACCGTCTATGCAGACGGGACCGAAAATTACTCGAAGAATTTTCCTCTCGAAGCAACCAAGAGTAAGCTCATCCGCTTTTGATAGAGTCCATGCCTCTGCACCATAAACTAGGACTGGGATGATTAAGGTCTTATAAAGGGTGACTTTAGTTGTTCGAGAGAGGGCTTTGCTACTCAATTGCTTTCTTAGCCCAAAGAAACAGCGATTGGCAAGAGTTATTCTTCGCTTAATCTCAGCGCTGGTGTCATTGTCTGAGTTAATAGCGGAGCCTAGGTAGACAAAGTCCTTTACCACCTCAAAGTTATATCTGTCTATAGTGACATTCTGTCCAAGACGTCGGTGTTGGGTGTCGGTGTTGGGTTCTTTCAAGAACGATGTTGAAGAAGTCACATGACAGCGCATCGCCTTGTCTAAATCCTTTTTTGACATCGAAGGTCTCGGTGAGTTCTTTACCGACCTTGATGGAGCAGCGTGGATTCTCCATTGTCATCCTACACAAACGGACGAGTTTGGCAGGGATGCCAAAACTAGACATTGCTCTGTATAGCTCGTCTCTATAAATGCTGTCATAGGCGGCCTTAAAATCGATGAATAGGTGGTGGGTATCGATTTGAACTTCCTGGGTTTTCTCCAAGATCTGCCGCAGTGTGAATATTTGGTCGATGGTAGACTTTCCTGGCCTGAAGCCACACTGATAGGGACCAATCAGGTTGTTGACGAAAGGCTTCAGGCGTTCACACAACACGGCAGATAAGATCTTATAGGCGATGTTAAAAAGACTAATACCTCTGTAGTTGGCGCAGTTCAGAGGGTCTCCTTTCTTGAGGATCGGGCAAACAATGCTGAGGTTCCATTCATCGGGCATACTTTCCTCCGACCATATTTTACAGATGAGTTGGTGCATGCTCCTAACCAAATCATCGCCTGCCGCTTTGAATAGCTCGGCGGTTAGGCCATCTGCCCCAGCGGCTTTGTTGGACTTAAGCTTAGATATGGCTATCTTCACTTCGTCCAGGTCGGGTGGACGGAATTGTTGGTCTTCATCGTCCAGGTTGAATGGTTCATTCTGCCTGACAGCGGGATTTAGTTCGTCATCGCCGTTAAACAGTCTGCAGAAGTAGTTCTTCCATATCCTCAGCATCGACTGCGATTCTACTACGATGTTCCCTTGTTCGTCCTTGCAGGCTTCGGTTCGGGCTCTGTAGCCTTGGCAGGTTCTTTTTACCCTTTGGTAAAACTTCCGAACCTCATTTCTGCTGTAGCATCTCTCTATTTCCTCGATCGCGCGCTTCTCGTGCTCTTTCTTTTTTCTCCTGAGAAGCCGGTGTTCGTCTCTTCTTTTCTGCGCGTAGAGCTCACGAGCAGCTCTAGTCCTTCTTTGCAGCGCCGCTTTGTATGCCTCTTGTTTCGCTGCATGTGCTTGCCGGCACTCGTTGTCGAACCAGGGGTTTCGTTGTGGTGGTCGAGTGAAACCAAGCACATCAGAGGCGGCGTCTCTGATGGCTTTTTGGCAATGTTGCCACTGGTCTTCAATTCTTGTTGCTGGCTGCATAGAACCTCTTGAGAGATTGAGAGAGACTCGATCGGAGAAGGATCTGGTGATCTCTTGCGATTTTAGCCGTCCGACGTCAAACTTCCTCACAGTATTTACTTGTCTTGGCGGTGTTCGGGATATCCGAAGGCGTACCTTGGCTACAACAAGGTAGTGGTCCGAGTCAATGTTGGCCCCTCGGAACGTTCGGATATCCATAATACTGGAGGAGTGCCTTGCGTCGATCGCAATGTGGTCAATCTGGTTGACGGTTGATTGATCGGGAGATCTCCAAGTGCCTTTATGAATATCGAGATGCGGGAACCGCGTACTTGATATGACAACATTTCGCCCCGCCGCGAAGTCGATCAGCCTGAATCCGTTATCGGAGGTGGTGTCGTGTAGGCTGTACCTCCCGACAGTACTACCAAAGATGCCTTCTCTTCCTATCTTTGCATTAAAATCACCTAGGACAATTTTAATGTCATAGTTAGGGCACTGCTCGTATGTCTTGTCCAAGAGCTCGTAGAACCTATCTTTGGTGTCGTCGTCTTTCTCCTCCGTGGGGGCATGGGCGCATATTAGGCTAATGTTGGCGAATTTAGCCTTGACGCGGATTGTCGTGAGGCGCTCGTTCACACAGTTGAAGCTTAAGACTTCTTGCCTAAGTCTGCCTCCAACGACGAATCCACATCCAAATAAGCGCTGTTTTTGTTGCCGTTTGTTAGGCAAACAAAATACAGATTAACAATAATACAAACATTTTGTTGAAATGAAAAAAATGGTTGTAGATATGACAAACATTTTGTAGAATTGATAACACACTTGTTGAATCGATAAAAATACATTTTAAACATTGTAATCCTTTGAATGCAATGCTATTGATGGCGCATTTATGTTTCACTCACACGCGAAGTAGCAAGTTTATTTGTGCGCAAAATACAATCGGTGAAAAGTGATTAAAAAAAAAACATACGTAAATGGATGAGGATATACCTAGTATAAGTGAATTAAAGCTTTCATCCATAAAAGATAGCCGCATATGGAAATATTTAAAAGGTAAGTGGAAGAAATGAGTGCGATAATGTGTAGGTATAAGGTTGTATATCTATTGAAGGCAAAACAGCTGCACTAATAACCAAGAGAAAACAAAGGAAAACCTGTAAAAGTGCCTGAGGAACCCAGGCCCAGCACATCTCGTGGTCCTGATTGCGAAATTAGAGTTGCTGCTGCTTTAGGTAAAATTAAAAAATTAAAACAGATATAATGTTTTAATAAAATCTTTATTTAGTCCCTCCCAGTCCCAGAGGAAGATGTTCAAGACCATTTGGATGCAATTTTAGCGGACAATTGTTCATGAGCTGAACCCGAAAATATTTGGACGTCAACCTCGAAATACAGGCTTTCTTAAATGCTCAAATTGAATTCAACGGCCGAAATTATGGGTAAATGTAGAGCTTATATGCTTAATGAATTGCATTTAATTTGTTTAATTACTTTTTTCAAATAAATAAATCTAATTACTAAACTTATTTGCTTTGCGTATCATTTATTAATACCTACTTTATTTTACAAGGGTATAATAGACATATTTTAGATATAATTTCTTTATTTATATAAATACTTACTTCATACCTTCAAAATTAAGTTAAAGGACAACTGCAAGTGAGTATTAATCATATCGACAAAATAGTTTATTTAACTCAACAGAACAATTAATAAATAACTGACAAATTATTTCTATTCACTCAACGATTCTGTTGTTGAATCAACAAATTAAAATGCTGTAGCTGACAAAATGTTGCTATGTAACCAACAACCTGTTTATAGATTCAACAAAGCACAACGGTAGTACTGAAAAAATATTTCTGTATAATCAACAATATTTTCTGTTGATTTAACAAAATATAATAGCTGAATATTGACAAACAACTTCGATATTATTAACAATTTTTTTGTTAATTTGACAAAAAGACAAAGATCAATATGATAAATTTCTTTGTAAAATCAAGAGCATTTTAGTTAGTTTAACAAAATATTTTTATACGCACAAACAAATAATTTTTGTTATCCATAACAATTTTTTTGTCATTACAACAAATGTTTTGAGACAAGATAAAACTTATCAAAATTTTGTCAATCTGATAGAAAGATTTTGTTGGACGTATATTGACAGAAAATTTGTTGAATTAATCCTTATTTTTATCAAATATACCAAGGTTTTATTTTCAGTGCATGGAATCCCTACTTAAATTTGGTGAATTTGTTAATCAAAGTCATATATCTCGTAAACCACATTTTTATAGATTTATTGTATCTTTCGAAAACATACGAATTTGAACTAAATTTCCACTAAATGTCCACTGTAGTGTTAAAATATGCGATATAAGTTAACACAATTTTCCTCCGGAATGTCATACCATGTTATTTTGTCAAAGGTCTCGTTAAGATTGTTTCCGACCCTAATTGAGCAGCGATTGTACTAAATCATCATTCCGCACAGCAAGAAGAATTTAGCAAGGATACTAGAACTATAGACAAAGTCATGCCTCTTTAATATAAGTCATCTCTAAATGCTGACACATATGCGGCTTTAAAAAAAGGAATCAGATGGTCTGTACCTATCGATCTGCCCTTTTTAAAATTTCTCCTCAGGAACTGCGGTATAGTCTGTCTATATATAATCTCCATATATATAAAACAAAGTGGAAAAAGTATGTTTCCCTCTGCCGCCCGTAATTTTCAACCGATTCTATTAATTTTTTTTTAATGTCGGTAATTACGGTGATTGTGGGATAGGCTAAACAAATTCAAAATCGGACAAAGGGGAGTGGCACCGCCCATACAAAAAACATTCAAAATCTTATATATCGAAAACCACAGAATCGATTGAGATAAAACTTAGAGATAATCTTAGATATTGGTCGTGGAGTATTTCTGTGAAGATATGTCAAAATCGGACAAAGGGGCGTGGCACCTCCCATACAAAAAAACATTAAAAATCGTATATTTCGAAAATCACCGAATCGATTGAGATCAAACTTACAGATAATCTTAGGTATTGGCCGTAGAGTGCTCCTGTGAAGATTGGTCAAAATCGGACAAAGGGGCGTGGCACCTCCAATAAAAAAAAAATTAAAACATTGTCGCCCGAAAATAAATAAAAAAAATTAAAAAAGCAACAAAAGGCCTGGCGAAGTTGGCGGGGGCTCAGCTAGTATAATATATAATTGCACTAAATTGACATTTACCAATTAGGGGCCTATAACACAGAACAACAAGTCAACAGGTACTTGTAGAATTATGTTTGTTTAACAAGTGCAGATTAAAGGCGTAACACAACAAAAAACGTAACAATTGTTAAAACCCGAAAATTCCCCTCGATTTTTTCAATTAGTTCAACAAGTCAGTCAGTATTGCTGTCCCCCATCGGCACTCGAAGTTACACCGAAGTTGGTTAGTTCGCAATGTTTGTGACAAACCTATGGAAGCGAATGCGCTGCAATTATATAGTTTTTTTTTTAGTTTATATACTTGTTAAATAAGAATATCTCACCTCATCTCTGTGCAGCTTGTGCAATTATTTTCCAAATAAACGGCAATATAGAAGCTATATCTTATTAAGCTTACAAATTGGGCTATATACAAGTTAAATTATTTTTAGTTGGGATAATTTATGGTACTAAGATCCTGTCCCAGCAAACCAATGTGATTCTATTAATATTTTCTTCCTAACTTTTGCTTGTTTAATTCTAACAAGTCAATCAACGTCGGTTAAAATTAACCAACTTTTTAACAGATCCATTCTCTTTTCTTTAGACTTGTTGTTTCCAGTTACAGAAATGGTAGAATTTAACAATTGTTGAAGTGCCAACAGACTTGTTACTACGTGTTAAACAAATTTTTAACACTTGTCGAATTTCACTTGTTTAACAAGCACTTGTTGTATTGTGTTATAGTCCCCAGTTCGGTGCAGTTTAGTGGGTCTCATTTTTATGGATTAATCCACCGACGCACGCTTCGGATTCATTATAGCAGGCATTCTTTCCTCCAAATCTTGAAAATGAGTTGGTGCAATGCTCTCCTCGAAGTAGTTCGACCGGTAGATAATCTGGGACCTATAAAATCTAAATTTACTTGTCTGACTATTCTTGTCCGACAAGTACAAATTAATTCTGTAACAGAACGTAAACCGTTGCACTTGTCAAAAGAATTAAATTTCCCTGACTTGTCGGCATTCTTCGACAAGTGTTTAACAGGTGTAGATAGCAAAACAAAAAAAATGCTATTTTAACTAAAATAAGAGAGGAAAATATATCCTGTACTCATTGAACCACAGTTCTACAAGTATTTCCTGACACTTGTCGTGTTCTGTTACAGAAAGAGGGAAATAATATAATTTCCCACTTGTAATTTTTCATCTCAACAATTGTCAAAGTGTTCATGTACTTGTCGTTTTGTGTTACACAATTTTTAACAAGTTGTCACAATTCACTTGTCCTACAACTACTTGTCGTGTTGTGTTACAGGCACTTGGTTCAGCAGCTTTATTGGATTATTAAGTTCATCTCAATTTATTTTGGTCAGCCGGCTTTCACCGTCCTCCTAATAGATCGATACATTCTGCCTGAGAGAACGCCTCTCTTAAGGACTTTAGTTGGCATTGTTTCCTTGACACGTTTTACCTTTTAGTCCAAGTATTATTCATGGATAGCATCCCTCTATTTCCTCTACAGCGCTTCTCGTGCACTTGATGGTTTTCCGTATAGAACTAACGGCTCAGGTTTCGATTATTAACACTAAGAAAATTTATTTTTTTTTGTTTAAATTGACTTATTCTAAGATGTACTGTAAAACAATTTTTCTGCGGAAACTTTTTTTTTTTCAATTTTGTTTTTTTACTTTTAAAATTTTCAATTTTCACAGAAAAGTGCATGTTTTTTTATTGACTGAAAATGGTATACCTATGTACTTGTAAATACCCCAATGTATAACTGAATGTATAACTGAAATAAAACATGCACTTTTATGTAAAAATTGACAATTTCTGTGAAAGGTGACTCGCTTCGCTCGCTAACAGGATTTTAACGCTGCGAAAAAAGGGGTAAAATCCTGTTAGCGAGCGAAGCGAGTCACCCACCCCATACTTTAAATACACCAGACTTTCTTACAGGCGCCTATCTGACAGTTTTATTCAGCTATGTAACTGGAATGAGTCACATAAACATGGTTTGATTAAAAAAAAAAAAAATAGATAATAATAATAAAAAAAATATTAAAATTTAGAAAAAAAATCATTTCCTCAAGAAAAAAAATATTATATTTATGTTTTTAGGCCATTTTAGACATGAAAAAAAAATTTTTACTCAGTGTTCATAATGGAAACCAGCCCCGAACTTACATATTAGCCGCTCTCGGCCTCTTCTTTGTTGGCAAACTAAGGGTTTCGCGAGGTTTCCCGGGTGAATCGCAGGAGATCAGTTGCTTTTCTGATGGTTTCTTAACGTCTATGCCACTGCTCTTCGACACATGATGTCACCCTGGTTAAGTTAAGGGATTCGGACTTTGTTGCTTCGCAATCAATTGCTTTTATCCATCTGCCACATAATGAATCTGGTACATTCATCGGGTCTATCCCGATATGTAGAAATATATAATACAGAAAACCATAATTTAGAAAAAAAAATATCGAAAAAAAAATATAGAATGAAAAAATCTCGAAACCAAAATCTGGAAAACAAAAATCTCGAATAGCAAAAATCTAGAAAAAAAATCTCGAAAGCAAAAATCTAGAATTAATATTAATTTTTGAGACAATGGTAACAATCCCCGCGCGCGAATTGTTACCATTGTCTCAAAAATTAATATTAATTCAAGATTTACTCATATATGGAAAACTATTTGAATTGCATGTGTATGCAACAACAATTTGATTCACTGTTCATGCAAACAAATGAGTCAGCTCAAAAATAATAGGGGCCTATAACACAACGCGGCATATCAACAAGTCTTACAAGAGCCTGTGTTGAATTTGTCCGCCGGTGATCATCATCATAAGATCAGCATTGAACTTGTCACTTTGTGTTCCAGAAATGTGTAAAAGATTGTAGAAATTCACATACTTATTCTACAAGTACTCGTAGCGTTGTGTTATAGCTCCCAGGTCTTCTAAAACCTTATTGACGTGCTATTGTCAAAACACCGCGAGGCTTAGCTCCGACACTTATATTTACATACTTTTGGACAAACACCCTTAATGAAACTAATATGTAAACTTATTTTCTGTTGAATAGTTATAGCTATGGTTTCGAATGTGTTTTGTTATGACTATTTGTTAAAAAATTATTATTATCAATAAAGAAGTTACAACATATTCATTTTAGACTTGTTTTCATTACTTTCGGAGTAAATTTAATGAATTATAAAAATCTCGAAAGCAGTTTTATTTTCTAGATTTTTTTCGAGATAGAGTAGTCTTTCGAGATTTTTGTACTTTCTAGATTTTGACCCATTCGAGATTTTTGCATTCGAGATTTTTCAAATTAATTTTCGAGATTTTGACCATTCTAGATTTTAGTCATTCTAGTTAACGTCATGATCCCACATTCATCCCCCATCTGAGGGGCGTCTGAGATTCATTTACCCAGTCTTTTCGATCAGAGCAGAGCATTTTGTCGTGATCACCCGCACTTATAAGTGTAACAGTGTAACAAGCTAAATCCAAATTGACAAGACCAGTACCGGGTGGCTAAGACTGTAAGGTACAATTTTTAAGATTGCTATATAACAGACGGTTATGTTATGACACCTGACATTATCAAATTGACTCCTTCCAGAGGTCCGATACCCTATCCATGCAATACCCATCCACTTCTGCTACTTCGATTGTACATCGAATTCCTGATCTAGATAGACCATATGTAGTTGGTATGGTTGTGTGCATGTCTTATATAATTAGCTTCGGTTGTTTGTTCCTTTAGCTATACCTAAAGGATTTTCGAACTCTTAACACTAACCAGCGATTCACGTCTTGGGGGGAAAAGTCGATTAGTTCAGACTCGAATTGGGCCTATTTCTTTGATAAATAAAACGAAAACAATGATCACAATATCGTACTGATAACCGAGATCTCGAATATGATATTAAACTGACCTGTCAATAGCCTTGATTAGGTGGTAGACTAAAATGACAATTTCTGCATTGGCTCTGTTTTAAATATAATCGAATAGAAAATTTTGGGAAAGTGATTCGGTTCGTTGGTCAATAAATCCAATTTGCTTCAGGGGATTTCTGCATGATTTGCCTTATTGTAATTTACTTACACCTTCCACTGAATCCTCTGGGTATCCCACTCAACAGAAATCTAATATTTACCCCCTTCTAACAAATCACAAGAGCTTTAACAGCATCAACCCCCTAACCTAACATTAAACTGGCAATAAAAATCTGTCACTGATCTGACTATCATGGATGCGATTCAGACTCCGAATGACCGCACCACACTAAATATGTCTCACTTCCAGTCCATCGCGCTTAAATTGATTCAAATCGATGTTTTGGCCAGAGACACTTTTTACTCCCGCCCAAAGCTCCGTGTACAGCTAGTACCCACCCTTCGAAGGCGCACCGATTTAAATTGATTATTTTTAGCATAACAATTCGTGGATTTATTTACAACGATATTGGGCTTCAGCTTGAATTGAAAATTTTATTTATCGACCCGCGGTATTGGTGACCATTCGATGAGAACCGCTCACTCATAAATCACATCCCCCAACTCCCCCGATGAAATTTACTAGATGCGGATGCAACCACTACCGCTCTTTACTCATCGTCCTGTTTCCTGTGAATGTGCGACCACCCTCCCAGCTCCACATCGACCCTTATTGTAAATAATTCGAGCGGACTTCGACATCAAAATTTACGCGAATGAGGTTTCGCTGTGACATTTTTATGCGTGGGAGCCATTGCCATATGCTCCGCCAGTAGGTATGTTGTATTTGTATGCATGCGCATACTTTGTTTTATGAGGTCGCGGCGATGAGATTTATTTCCTCGGTTTTGGATCCTCTTCAATCTTCATTTTCTATCCCATTTAATTGCGCACAGCAGCTTTGGAGCGACTCCAGCGACCGCCACCGCCACCGCAGGCGAGGAATGCTGCCGTACAAAGGAGAGCGCGCACACAACATGTCAGCTTGTAACAGTAGTAGCCCTCAAATAATGACATTTACAATGACACATAATAACAATAAAGCATCTCGCCGTAAATCGTTGGACCTTCGAGTTCGTGAAATGGAAATGACATCTGTTCGGCTACTGTATGGACCACGGTGCGGACCACTACAGTGAGTTTCATGAAGCCAGCTACCGGCTAAATTATGTTCGAAATGAAATTTGCATTTTGCAATCAACGCCTTCGGGCGGATTCGAGACAATGGCATCGAGTATACGACCATTATGAGGACCGGCCCGTCTATATAGCGGGTCGATAGTCGATACTGGAGACTGTGTAATTATTTCTTGCTACCGCCATCAGATGAATTCCTTGCCGAAGAAGTTTTTTTCATAGCGACTGCGCACTATGTGTGCCCACTTCTTTCAGCACTAATAAGCCCTGGGGGCTGCGATGAAATTATGCCATCAACCTCGATCAAAGCACAGTCGCACTGGACTGGACACAGATCAAAGCGCGCACATCCCAGAGTTCGCCATCACATTATCCACGCTCTAAATAATTCTCCATGTCTGATAATGGGCACCTTTGGCTACCCGAAACCAAAAAGGAGTCTCTGAGCGCTGAGCCACGGCGACGGCTGGCGGAGGCTGGAAGGACGACTGGTTGCGCGGCCAAGTCCAGAGGAAGAAGGCTTGGCCCGTTGATGCTATTACACTGTAATATTCACACTTTGCGAGGTGAGAAAATTGCTGGCTATTAAAAAATCATATAAGCGGGACGGGATGCGTTTGATGTTTGTTGCCGGGAATCTGAGTGTGTGTATGCGCAGTCTCGAGATTGCGGATGACGGATGGCGAGGATGGGGATCGTGCTCTGGGTGCAAAAGGCAACGTTTTGTGCTGAGATGTGCTCGCCCCGATTCAATGTTAATGAACGTGATCTAATTTCCAGGAGGCCGTTGCGATTCGACAGGAGAAACGTGATGGTTCGCAGTGGGTTTGGAGGGAAATTAATTTTACTTGAAGGGATTTCTATGGTTTTTTTTTTCTGGGTATTGTATAAAATGTTGTTGATCCAAACGGAGGTGGTGTTCAGGATACCTGATTGTATTTGAAATGTTGCACGATGAATGTGTATACATATTGGCACGGCTTTGCTGGTGAAATACCTTCCAAGCTTGACCTTGAGAAGGAACTTACGTTTGAATGTCGGACATTCTTAAGTTTTAAGTGCACTTATCATCAGTTTAACACTACGTTTGCTATGCGATTCTGCAGAACGCTCTTCCGATGAAATTATAGAGAGTCAAGATAAGCCAATAGGGCTCTTTGAAAAACTATGTATACACAGAAGATGATTTTGCTCGAAAAAATATCAAAGTCAAAGTCGGGCACGTCCATATCGATCAGAGTTAATAATGGTTCCGAAATGTTGACAGCTAAATAATTCGAAGAAAAGAAGGGCATGTGCGTCAGTACAAGTGTGGCTAAAAACACAATCGATTCTTAATAAGTGTGTTTGCCCCATGGCACCTTATGACTTATTTTGCTTTTGGACTTGCATCTTGTTCCGTAGCAGTTAAGAAACTTATTTTGCATTTGGACTTGCATCTGGTGTCTTACCAGTTAAGAACCAATAAAATTTAAATTAAAAATTACCTTAAGCGCAGGCACGAAGCCAGGGGGGGGGGGGGCTTGAGGGGCTGAAGCCGAACACTTTTTTTCAGATAGGTTTTTTAATCCGCATTCAACTTGCCGAGGACTTATTTGATGTTTAATTAAGAGCTCCAAAAACTTCATTGTGAAACAAACAACGCATTCCAATCGTTAAAAGACATCGCATGCGAGCGATTTTAAAAATGAAATAAAGTCCAAAAATCGTTTTGGGCTTTATTGCAATTTCAGAAGTGCAATAAAGTCCAAAATTACGTTTTGGACCTTTTTGCATAAAACTTTATTTTATGGCACCGTATGATACACCTGTTTACGCATGCTTCACAGATTTGGAGAAAGCATAAGACCGAGTCCCTCGAGGTATACTCTGGAGTGTATTACAGGAGAAAACTATGTAAAAGCTGTGTTCGGGTAAACGGCTTTCACCGTGGGCATTGGACTTCGCCGGGGGTGCGTTTTGTCTCTCCTTTTCATTTATGAACTGGATGTTACAGCGCATCAGTCTTGGCGAGGAACGTTTCGAATTGGGACATCTGAGGATAAGTCATTTGCTCTTCGCTGAAGACTTGGTCATCTTTGGGTCCTCTCAGACTGAACTTCAGCGCGCACTCTATCGATTTGTAGGAGTTTGCGTTGAAGCTGATATGAAGATAAACGTGAACAAATCTGAAGTGATGGTCGTCTCCAGAACGCCTGTTCAATGCACTTTGCATGTTAGTGGAGTCCCATTGAAACAGGTGGAGAAGTTTAAGTATCTCCGGGTCTTATTCACGAGTGATGGAAGGAGCAATGCCGAGTTTTCCTGTAGGATTGGTCAGGTTGGATCAATTTTGAGACAGCTTGGTCATTCTGTTATCAGTAGAATAACAACTTTGTGTCAAAGCTAAGTTGTTAGTTTTTAATTCGGTGTTTGTTCCCACTCTTACATATGGTCATGAGGTTTGGGTAATGACGGATACAAGCTGCCGAAATAAGATTTGTTTTTTTTTTTGTTTGTTTATTTGTTTCATCTACTAGCTAAGCTATACAGATTACGAGATACCTAACTATACCTACAAATTATATAAAACAATTACTTAAGACTAAGAGAATGCAAACAAATTAAGTAAAACACTTTTGAAACGACTACGAGAGAAATGTATATCAACATAATTACAAACTTCATTGAATGAAACATAATAGCTCTGGACATAGGCTCATTGTGGCCGTAATTATTTCTGTGAACAGGTCGAAGGAGAAGATTTATTTCCCTTTAAGGTCTAGCCGGAGCTTATATTGGTACTTGGGCTAAGAAAGATGGACAGTTTATGTGATAGCATAACAATTCCCTTACAAACATGATGTCATGAGCTTTTCTTCGTGAGCTTAAAACTGAAATGCCTAACAATTGAATTTCAAAGTTCCATCTCATTTTTCGAAAAATGTATTTAGTGAAACGCCTCTGGACTTTTTCAATGCGGTCAGAGTGAGCTTTGTACAATGGGTTCCATATTACATCAGCATATTCTAGCAACGAACTTAATAACGCAATCTTTGCTATTTCGTTTTATAAAACCAGAAAGTTTATTTGTTTTAGCAATAACTAGAACAACATGAGATGCAAAGGTGAACCTCGAATCAATTATAATGCCTAGATCTTTAGCTTCTACGACTCTTTTTAGTACAATACTGTCGATTTCGTATTGAAATTCAAAATGAGAAGAGTTTCTATAAAATGATATTACAAAGCATTTTCTAATATTTAACATTAAACAACTACTGACGCACCAAACAGATAGGTTTCTTAGATCATATTGTAAATACTCACAGTCATGTGAAATTTTCATTTTAAGGAGCAGCTTTAAATCATCTGCATACATCAAACAATGGGAATATGTTAATACCCGTGAAATATCGTTGATAAAAATTATAAAGAGGAGCGGACCCAAATGACTACCCTGTGGTACTCCTGATCCGCATACAAAAGATCGTGAAAAGTAGTTGTCTATTTTGACCTTTTGATTTCTGCCAATCAAGTAGGATGCTAACCACTCATGCATTGCTGAGTGAAACCCAAAACTTTTAAATTTTTCTAGTACATAATATGATGATATACGGAGTCAAATGCCTTACTGAAGTCAGTGTAAGCACAGTCGACTTGATAACCATCTTCGATAGCATTAATGGCATAGTGTGAGAAGCAAGCCAGATTAGTGGTAGTGGACCTGCCAGATACAAAGCCATGCTGCGTATCACAAACAAATTCCTTTGTAAAAAATTCCAATTTTGATTTTACGATACTTTGGAAATCCTAGGCAAAGCAAATTCCTCTATAATTTTCAATATCGTTCTTAGATCCAGATTTGAAAATTGGAATAAGGAGAGACGATTTCCATTCTTTAAGAAAAATTCCAGAGGACAGTGAAAGATTGAAAATTTGAAGAAGCGAATTGCAAATTTCTTGGGAACACATTTTAAAAATAAAGGTTAAAGAGAGGTGGCTTTTGGTACCACGCGCATTGGAATTTTGATGAACTTGTGCGAGAATTATCCTTTGACCCCTGTCTTATGGATATGCCGTCTGACGCAATGACAGCAGAAATCCTACTGCGACAAAACTACCACGTCAACTTTCCTCAGGCAACTGAATGGCTTTTGCCAGACTCGGAGCCAGGGAAGGAATGCCATCATGTATTCACGGATGGCTCAAAAACCGGACAGGGGTCTGGTTCTGGAGTCTTCGTGGAAAGCGAGAACATTAGACTACACTACCCCTTAGGTAACCGTGCGACTGTCTTCCAGGCGGAGATTTTCGCTATCCTTATATGGCTATGCGCTATATTGTGACAAACAGGTGGAGGGCTAGAACCATATGCGTTTACAGTGATAGCCAAGCTGCTTTAAAAGCGCTGCTCAACCCTCTTACCTCGTCCAAGTTAATGCTCGAACTCAAGCTTTCTCTGAACTTGGTCGGTAGACTAAACACGGTCAAACTTGTTTGGGTCCCAGGTCACACTGGTATCCAGGGAAACGAGATCGCTGATGAGCTGGCCAGGTTGGGTTCAGAAGAAGATTTCTTAGGACCTGAACCTGCGTTGGGTTTACCTGCATCTGTGGTTAGGTTATCCATTGATACTTGGGTTTCTCGTGAACACGAGTGTCGTTGGCGTGACTGTGCTGGGTGTAGACAGACCAAACGACTGCGTCCGGACATGTGCAAGGGGTCGGCGTCTTTTCTTCTGTCTCTCAGGAGAATCGACTGCAGACTTCTTGTGGGCGTCCTTTCGGGCCACCAAGCTTTTGCCAAACACTTAAATGTGTTGGGCATGAGCAACATCACCATCTGTCCTGCTTGTGGAGAGGATGACGATACAGCGGAGCACTTCCTCTGTAGTTGTCCTGCCTTTGCTCGCATCAGGTGGCGGATCTTTGGGGCTGATCAAGATCAAGTCCATAATCTCCCCTATACCCGTATGGGGATTGCCCTTGATGATTTTGAGTCGATGGCGGAGAATCGAGAGATATGGAGGGTCCACTTGAGCAACCTACACCCGCGACCCACCTAATGGACAAGCGGATCATTGAAAATATATGAATGAATGAATGTGTATTTAAAAAATAAATACAAATAGGTGACTTCTGACTGACCGGGCAAGCTGGAGATACTCAGGTCCACTCCTTACTCTCTACATCGAATTTGAGCGAGTATAGTGACGTCGGTCGGTCGCATTGCATTTGCCATTGAGTTACTTTTTAGAGTTATTACGGTTCAACCATTAATTGAATCGAAACGTGCGTGTGTTTAGATGTAAGGAAAAAACTTGAGGTCTTTGCACTTCCTATATAATCTATACCTAACTATGTATAACACGCATGTTCATACAAACAGATAAATAGCAATTATACCAACGAGTAATTATTAAATAAAAAGAAAAAAAAATGGCACACAATAATTCGAAAACATTTTTCACATTGTGTTACAATTCCCCCCAGTCGAAGCAGAACGCGGCAAGTGTAAAGGCATTTTAATTACACGCTTTTTTCAACAGCTGTTTAATTAGTTCCAAGTTCCGTCTACACTCTTCTACGCCGTTTATGCAATTCGCAGCAAAAGATAATAAAAAATCGGCCTCTCATCAACGACGTTTCACTGAGTGGAACAGAACTCCACACAATAAAATTTACGGCACTTGGCCACGTTAGTGCTAAATAAAAACAGCACTCCTCTCCTTGACTGGCTTCTCAAGGAATAATCGATTTTGACATTTGCAAATATTGCAACTAAGTCAGGAACACATGTCCTTCAAGACGAAGATTGGCTCCTCCTGGTTGGTAGCATCCACAGCCCTCAACACATTCATTCGGGGAATCAGCACTTGCATTTACAGGCTAATTAATGACAAGACTCGATTCGTTTGACTTCTTGGAACTCGATCGCACCGAACGGAACGACGGACGACGACATGGCGAGGTAAGGTGACGCACAGGCGCATACGACCAGGATACAAATCGTTTTGTGTTCTCATGTTTTGCCTGGACAATAAGCACCTGTGCCTGCATGTAACCCGAGATGGACATCGTCCATCCTGTGAGTAATCACCTCTGATCGATTGATTTATTGATTCATCAAAACTCGTGGTCAAACAGGAGAATATTCACATCTGACTCTAACAACCGATGAAATATCGTCTCCGCAGGTGGCTTCCGCATAAATCACCCCCAAAATGTGTGTGCGCACATTTCGAGGGGACCACATTGGGTCCTTCTAACAGCGATTAACCTTTCGCAGAAGTCCTCCAAGGGTGTACGAAAAAAAAAATACAAACCCTTGAGTCAGACTTCTAATTTCTAATGCCTCGAACTCTGATGGAACGATTGCTGCCAATGAGCCCAAACCATGGCATCCATCATTTCCGTCTGCCGTTGCCATCGCAGATAAATCTGGTTTTCGTTTGTCCAATTCGATCTGGCAAAGTTTTTAGTGAGCATTTTCAATTTTTTTTTGTCTAAGACTAAGACATCAAAGTTGGAGAGTTATCATTAAAAATTATCGATCGATAGAAGTCGTCGCTTGGAGCTGGAGCCTCCACTCACATACACAACGAAGGAGAAGATGCGTTCCAGTCGCTGAGTTGACACACTCCAGCCACGCTAAGAATAATGAGCTGGCGAGAAAGATTAATCGATTTGGTCATGAGTTGACTTGGAGTTGAGTTTCGGATGCCAGCAAACGGCGACGCGACGAGGAGCAGTATGAGGAGCCCAGTGGGTCAGTCTCTAATAAATGATTTTTCGATTTTTTTCCGCTGGCGCTGCACACTGTTGGTAGCTAATGGAATTTGGAAACAACAAACCGACGCGCCGCGCCAGTCGATTCGTCATGCTGGATGTTGGAAGAATTTATTAAAACATTAAATTAACTGTTAATGACTTTGTTTGCCTACGAGTTTAGATATTTACTTCGTAATAATTGATACGCGCTGCTTTGAGGTCAGACGCTGGGGGTTTGCCGTTGAGATTTATTAAAAATTCGACGCAGAGGACTTATCGGACTTTGATAAATCGATGTATGGCGAGGGGTAACAAATAAATTCTGACCAATCTTCGTTATGAATTATTTAGTAGGAGGTTCACCAGGCGTCGTCGTAATCATGGTACCAAATGTGTCTTTAGATAGACGATAGGTTGGCGCATGGACGCCGGGATCTACGAAATAAACCACCACTAAACATTTTAAGAACTTGAACAATCCACTTGGTGGTATGTTTGACTTCAATATGGCTTAACTGTTTATTTTACTCATAATTCCAAGAAATGTATTGTGAAATATTTTGACCGGCTAATATAAATGCGTTGCTACCGAAAGCAGAATCAACGTCTATTTGTGTGCGCAGGGCAATTAAATCGCACAAAATTTCGCATGACAAACTTGCTATATGAAAGCGTTACGATTGCTAGCTGTCATATGCGCTCGTTCATTAGGTCTGTCTGTGCTCTATTTTCGTGACTATCAATAAGACTGAGATCGCATATATACGTACGTGCTGGAAAGGGCTAATTGACTTTCTCGCGACGTTACGGTACGGTATATGGTGGTAGCAAAGCACCAGTATAACGTTCCAAATCCAAAGCTCAAAGAACTGCCAATATCGAATCAGACAACTACCTTGTACTATGCTTTTTGAAGTAAAGAGTGCAAAAAAGCACTCGATTGAGTCGATAATGAGATTATGGAAAGTTTTAGCTAAAGGCTAAAGTAGGTAGCTAGTCGGCTAAAACCTCGAACCAAGGCCGAAGAAATAAAAAACAGAATATTGCGGTAGAGGAAACAAGCTGAAGACTTCGCCATTTGCTGCAATCTCACTCAGCTCGTTGCTGAGCCTACGCGAATTCCAGGCAATCTATCAAATTACCCAAACATTCTCGATCTGTTTCTCACAGCAGAGGTAGATACATAATTATATAAAATAAGAATATCTGCTCCATTATGGAATTTGGGTCATGCTCTAATATCTGCTATCATCTCTACACCGACACCAATAGGAACTAACCAGGATCGCCATCGTTCGATTTTGAATTATAATAAATCTAACTAGGACGAGCTGCGTAATTTCTTCGCTTCGTTGCCATGGGCTGATATGTGCTTTAGAGACACCCATGTCAATATGTGCGCAAAAGCCGTAACTGAAATGATTTTACTCGGTATGGAACTTTATATTCCACATTGCATCAAAAAACCAGCTTCAAATAAACCCTGGTTTAACAAAGAATGCAAGCGAATTACCGCAGCGAAAAACAAGGCTATCCGTGAATGGCGGTCAAACCCATATCGGAGCAAAAAAGATCAGAATTCATAATTCTTTGAAATAGATGCAACCTACTTATTGAATCGGCGAAGACAACTTACAACGAAAGAGTCACTAACAAAGTAATTGGATGTCCTAACGGCTCACGCGCATTCTGGTCCATGGTAAAGGCAATCAGTAATAACTGTAGTTGCTCTTCCTTTCCACCTCTTGTAAAAGAAGACGGCACGCTATAGCAGCAACACCTAATATAAATATTTCAAGAACTAGATTGCAATAAGGCAACTGGACCCGACGGAATCCCGGCTATATATATCTGTACTATGTAAGCTGTTTAGCATGTCGTAAGTCATACTCCCAGAAGACGTTTCTTTCTTTCTGGAAGACTGCTCGCATTCAACCTAATTCCAAAGAAAGGGAGGAAATGTCTGCACTATCGACAAATAGCGTTACTTTCAATGCTCTCAAAAGTAATGGAAAAGGCAATAAATTTCGAAATAATCAAATGTCTAGAAGGCCACCGATTAATAAGTGACAGGCAATACGGATTTCGGAGCCGTCGTTCCACTGGAGGCCTGTTAAGCTACGTAACGCACTTATGGGCGCAAGCAATTGAACAACACGGCGAATCCAGAGCCATACTACTCCTGTTAATCCTCCAATTGTGAATAAAAATAAAAATCCTAAGGCTCATAAAATGGCAGGGGAATAATTTAACTGAGGTAGCCATAGCTACCTATTTAGAGCAAAGAGGTACTTTATCCCCAAGCAACTTCTCCTTCTCTACAAAGCACAGGTTAGACCAGGCCTGGAATATTGCTCCCATATATGGAGCTCGGCCCCAAAACATTCACTTAACCTACTTGACAGCATACAGAGACGAGCAGTTCGACTTATTCGAGACGCTACAATCACATCGAATCTGCAACCGTTGGTGCACAGAAGACAAGTCGCTGACCTTTGCTTCTTCTATAGATACTTCCATGGTAGATGTTCCGAGGAACTCAAAGACATTATACCTGGAAATGCTACTTTCGGGCGCCCCATAAAAAAGGTAGCTAATGCTCGTCATGACCATACAGTACTCTTGACAACCGCGAGGACATAAACTTTATAAAACTCCTTCTGTTACAAGACAAGCAAACTTTGGAACTCGCTTCCTGGGGATATATTTCCAGAAGACTACAATTTGCAGCAATTTAAGTGCAGAAATAACATACATCTGCAAGCATCTCGGGGCGCTGTTGAACAGTTACAGGTACAGGAATTGTCAGGGTAAAACCCAACTATTGAGATAGTTGTTACTCTTCGCTTCCCACTTATTACTCTGATTCTTGTTGTTGGCATGGTAAGTTGCTGGACTAGCGATGGTGCAAATAGCGCAAGGAAAAGCACATAGCAGGGTTCGATATGGGCCCCAGCTAATACGCCTCTTCTGTTACCTCGGTCCTTAGCCAACCCCGTGTACTCCAAGTTGGTTGAAGTGCACGCCACGTAAGGCGAGTGCTCTTGCCCTGCGTTGTTGAACTAGGATAGAGTTGAAGACTCCTGTGAATACTCTAGATATCGCAGCTATCTTAAAAACTGATGTGAAAATTCTCAACCATTAACCATCGATGTTGCTAAACAACTCCTTAAATTCGTCGTTTGGATCCCCAAAATTCGTTAACGCAAACGGAATAATGCTTTACTAATCAATTGCCTTTTCAGCAAAAAAGAAACATCGATTGGCAAGAGTTAATTTTTATTTAATTTTTACCGACATGTTCATTTTGTACAGTCTGTATAATATGGGCTGTCTTTTGAGACAAAACTCTAAGTTGTAGTTTCACTGAGTCGAAAATATGATTGCGTACAATTTCCCTGATGCAGTAAATGGATTGAGCCCCACCCTTTCCCGCGAGTGACATTAAAATCCCAACACAATCAACAAAGATGGAAACAACGCTATCACCCGAAAAACTTTGAGATCTTATGCAAACATTTAAAAAGAAAGAGAAAACGATACGGCAATGCAGCATCTCTCATTCAAGCGAAGTTTCCCTCATCATTTACGATTTTCACGCTTAAAAATGCGCCTTTTCCTCAAATATTTACTTACACTTGGACCATCCCTTCCGCCTATATCAATCAGAACCACAATGACAAGTCCAATTCTGTCAATCACCTTGTGACAAAAGAGTTTTGACACAAATTGATCGCATATTAAATGCTCGTGTCAAAAACACTAACAACCCAACCACAACGACAGCAACCACCGCAGCAGCATTTGTCGTTTGCCACCACATATCGATGCTTGTACAGTGCAGCTGCCACTCGATCATTTTTTTGAGAAAAAAGAAACAAAAAGTCGCACATACACAATGATCCACCCTGACATTTAACATTGTCATCGTTGACACTTAACCACAAACATCAAATTGTAATACACAGAAAATCTATGAGTACGTTCGAGCGTCACTTTTTCGCCCATTCTTCATTCGGGATAAACAGATGATCCTCTAATTACGCAACGATCATTCATGTTTGTACGTTAAGTGACAATAAATTCAATCTGCGCGTTAGGAACGAGAAGGGCGTCATGTCAACCTCTCAAAATAGAACGTGTGTGCCGCAGGGAGCCGGAGCGCACTGTCATCCGCGCCGATCGTGTCAAAAACTCCAATGAATGGGGAAAACGTATCCCGTGTGTGGCCCTGGTCGGTGTTCTCTCGCGACTTTGACAAACATTTAATTAGGATCACTTCATCCCAGAAATGTTTTCATTAAGGATGCTTCTTGTCGCCGTGCGTTTGTCAATTGGCTAATTAAAAGAACTAATCTTTGCCAAACAACTATACTCTGACGCAGAGATTCACCTTTGACTGCTGTCACTATACGGTGGGGCTTGCTTTATTTTTATCCGGCCCAGGAATTCGGTGTGAATCCGTTAATTGGATTCTAGTCGATTTTCAGAGTTTCGGGGAATGTGCTGACGGGCACATGGCCAGCTTGCTCGCGATTCGTCAATCTTCAGTGGCGGTAAGGAATTTGGCAAAAGACATAAAGTTGTCATGTGTCGATTTATTTTTGGTGATCTCCCAGTGAGAGCAATGCCCAAGTGGAGTTGCATAAACGCAATCGATTTGAAATGGCGCTCGTGAGTGCGCGATCAAGGGGCGCTATCAAAAGACCATCAATCGTGTGTCAATCCAATTGGGCGTAGATCATATCGAATTGGGATTCTGACATTTAACGCTGGCGCTGGTGGAACCAAGCAACTTCATCAATTCGATTTGACACGCTGGCGCTGTGGAGCTGCGTCGGGGGGAGGGGCGCTTGCTTAACAAATCTACTTGATTAATGGTGTATGGCGTTACGTATACGTATGTATATGTGACTGAAAATATTTATTGCTATTGCGGATATGAGTTTGGTAATTTTTTTTAGAGAGAATCTCCACAAAAATGCATATCTCTTGGGATTACACATATACTCGTAGTAAGTGCAGAATGACACGTGCAGAATGACAATGTACCTTGGAAGGCCATTAAACTGACGATTCGGTGTGCTGTGTGGTTAAAGGTGCAATTCACTTGACACTGGAAGTGTGATCAACACGTGTTTACTGGCAAAGATGGTGCAATGTATCACCAATACCAATAGGGGTTCTTGCACAGCTTAGCTAATTAATTTTCTACTGCGAAGGGCGGTTTTAATGAATTTCGAATAAAGATTGGAAATCAATAGACAGTAGTCGAGTGTTGTTTTAAGAGGTTTCACTTGCCCCGGTGATTATAGATTGTTGAAGAGGGTTTTGATGCAGAAGGCAATCCCTTGGGCTTTTACATGAAATCAAACGCTGATGGCGTCAAAAACAGCATAGACAACTGTGGGAAGTTTCTTGTTTCCACTTTGACCATCATCAAGTAGATTGGAGCTGCAAGTAATTGACCCGTAGAAATTATCAGTACAAATAAACAAATAAAAAACAAACAAGTAAAAGTGTTATCATCGGCCTGGCCGATGCTTTGATACCCTCCACTGCATAAAAGTCATGCAAAATGTTTGCCATGCGTGTTAGTATGTGTCTAATATTAGTTTTGTATGGTAGGTAGGAAAACTACTTTACCGACATAGACAATTTTCAATACCAACCTGACGACGGTTAAAAAAAGTCCTCTCACAAAATTTCATTCACCTAAGTCGATTCGTTTGGACGCTATCGTGATTTCAATAGAGAGAGAGAGACACATAGGTCTACTAATGGTCTTGTATGGGAGGTACCAGAACTACTTGACCGACATAGCCCATTTTCAGTACCAACCTGGCGACGGTAAAAAGAAGTCGTCTCACAAAATTTCATTCGCCTGGGTCAATTCCTTTGGACGCTATCGTGCTTTCAACAGACAGACAGACAGACAGACAGACAGACAGACAGACAAGTGTTTTTAGAAAAATTTCATTCACATGAAATCATAAAAGAAATGAATTGTTTTTATCATCAACATTAAAACAAGTGTTAAATCTATAATCTTAAATAATTATGAAAGGGTTAAAACATTTTCGTCTGAAAATAGATAGTAATCGTCTGAAAACATTTATTTTAAAGAATTAAAGACTGGAACGCAGATTCTCAAAATTCATCTATGTTTTTTTTTTTTTTTTTTCATGGACTTATTATACTTTATTTCTTCTACTCCATTGTTTGGTAGAAGGAGCACCTTTTTTAGACGATTACATATTGTTTTCAGACGTTTTAAAAATTGTTTCAGACGTTTCCAATATCTGATTTTCTGGTGATTTCTATTAAATTTCAGACGTTTTTTAGATTTTTGCCGACATTTCCAATTTTTTTTTTCTGACAAGTACTATTATTTGTAGACGAAAAAATTGTAGGCATCATAAAAGAGTTGTACGTTTTTAGTTTTTTCGTAGGTAGGTTCATAAATAAGTTTGTTTTGAGTTTGATTGAAAAAAAAATAAATGTTTTCTTATACCAAACCCATTGCAGTTGTTTCTTTTTTTAAATATAGTTTATCGCCTATAAGTTAGTCTTTAAGCACGAACAACATTTTAGAATGTTTCGAAATGATTGGACGGACGATATGTGACCATACAGTCCACTTGTCAACCGCGAGGACATCATCTTTCCAAAACTCCTTCTGTTACAGGACAAGCAAACTTTGGAACTCGCTTCCTAGGGATATATTTCCAGAAGACTAAAATTTGCAGCAATTTAAGTGCAGAACTAACATACATCTGCAAGCATCTCGGGGCGCTGATGAAGCGTTATAGGTTTGCCTTTCCCGGGAGAAGTATTTAAAAAAAATAAAAAAAATTGTTTATTTTGAGAAATGGAACATAAAAAATGCTAAGCTTAATATTTAACTACATTTTAAAATTGAGATTGAGTGATTTATTGTTGGGGTAACAATATACATAATTGATCTTAAGAGCCTGACATTCTTAATTGTTGACGTAAGAACATAAAATGCTGACCTGTACTAACAACTTATTTTTGGTGCAACAACTAATGGCTCTTATGGTTATAACAATTTATTTTTATTTTTAAAAATTTAGATTCTAACATTACTGCCAAACTTGCATTCTTGAATCAAAAATTTTGATATTTGGGTTGGTTCATTTTAATCAACGAAAATTGTTGACGTAAAATATATAATTCTTGGCATCACTGAACCAAATCGCGTAGGTCATATTGACGAAAAATATTTTTTTAATCTTTGATGAATTTACTATTCGAATCGACGATTGTATGTGTGTAGAGTAGATTTCCAGATTTCCTAGCCGTTCTAGTCACCGAACTTCTTATCCACAATCGTCAGGGCTGTGCAGAGTTTTTCTGTATCTATGGGTGGGAAACAGAAGAGAGAGCGGTTTGCAATTGCAGTACCAGAAGTACGAAAGAAATGAAAGCGTAAAATATCACCTTTGATAACCATCAGTGTTTATTTTTCAAATGTCTCGTTCACACTAAAAACTAATTCTTCTAAAAATATTACAATAACCACTTGTGTGAAAATACTAATTATGTACCCAAAAAGTATGTAACGAATAATTATAGATATAGTTTTAAAACAAAGTAAAATGTATACTCTTACGTATCTCCGGGCGTTGCACCTTATTATTAAAGTGAACAACAATTTTTTATGAATCTTTTCGTTTTATTGAAAATTCAATAATCAAATTTAATAAAATTTCTTCAACTGCTTTCGGATTTAGTATTTTATTCAAACGAATGAAATTTCGTCATATTGACAAACTGAAGTCGTTGACTGAACTAAATCCCGTAGGTGATATTGAAGAAAATATTTTATTCATTTTTGAAGAATCAGTTATTCAAATCAACAATAATTTTTATAACATATTTTTAAATTCATTTGGATTTTTCGTTGTATTTTCTTCAAATTGAAGAAATTAATCAATTTGAAGAAGTTTCTGATGATAACTTTTATTCTCGAAAGTGAAGTGATGAAAAAGTGAAGGCGTG
The DNA here is from genome assembly GCA_949372485.1 of Cheilosia soror. Taxonomy (NCBI): domain Eukaryota; kingdom Metazoa; phylum Arthropoda; class Insecta; order Diptera; family Syrphidae; genus Cheilosia; species Cheilosia soror. The sequence continues at coordinate 154,161,351 of OX443561.1, forward strand.
TCAAAGAAATTAGAAATTTAGGTGAATCAACTGAGCAGACTTCACAAACACACTCGTATAAGAAAAACGTAAGTAATATAAATATTTTTCAAATTATAAAAGTTTACTTTTTATTATCTAACGTTTTTTTTTTCAACTAGTGCTTATTTCGCGAATGGTAACACTTAGCTCATGTCTGATTTGACAGATAATTAGTTTTATCCTTCCGCTAAACGAATATGGTTGTGTATAGGTATGCTTGAACAACGCTGGGAAATATTGCGACATTACTTTGAAAATCATGGTAATGTTGCAGAATGTGTGCGAAAATTGCGTACGGATTTTGGAAGAAGAGAAGCACCGCCAGCTCCGTATGTTCGTTATCTTGTGAAAAAAGTGAAAGAAACTGGCATCCTCATCGATAAACCAAAGCGTGAAAAGCCAAAAACAGTGGGTACACCCGAGAAAAAACTGTTTGGTGCGGATTTTGGTCCAGAGGCATAATTGGGCCATTTATGAGCAAGGAGTGGCCGTTACAGTCAATGGCGATCGTTATCCGGCCATGTTGAACGAATTTTTGTTCAAAAAATTGAAGAGGAGGATATTGGCAACATTTGGTTTCAACAGGACGGCGCTACGTGCCACACAGCCGAAGCTACACTCGATGTTTTGCGCCCTGTTTTTGAAGATCGCATTATCAGCCGCAGAGCTGATGTCGTTTGGCCACCGCGGAGCTGCGATTTGACACCGTTGGACTATTATTTGTGGGGTGCCGTAAAAGATAAGTGTTACGCCGACATGCCAGAGACAATTGACGCTTTAAAGGACAATATTCGTGAAGCCATTGGTGAAATACAGCTGCACACAATCGATAATGTGCTTAAAAATTGGACCGATCGTGTAGGCCGAGGCAGCCATTTGAATGAAATTATTTTCCATTATTAACCGGAAGGATTGTACATGTACTTTCAAATTTCAAATTTCTGTTTTGTTATTAGTTCGACGCATTATTTTGGAGAAATAGTTGTGTCAACATGATGAATAAGTACATAATTTATTTTGAAGAAAATCGATGCATAAATTTGAAGAATATTAATTTAATATGAATAAAGTGAAGTGCTGAAATGAAGAATTGATTTTCAATTTAAAGAAGAGAATACGTTAAAATGAAGAAAATTTCGTTGATTCATAATGCACGGTGCGTTGAATTGAAGAATATTTTTTCAATTTGAAGAATATTTTTTTTAAAATGAAGAATACTAATTTTGATGAAACTTTCTTCAAGGTGACAATATTTCTTAAATATAACAAAATATTTGTCAAAACAACGGACAGGAGGTGTTGACATTATATTGATCAGGATCACCATTTCTTCAAATCTACGTACTTTTTTATCAATATCACTACCAATTTTGGTTCAGTGATTACAATGTTTTTTTCTAAGTGATGACTTGTTTTAAGACTAAAATTCTCCAAAGAATTGAGTAGCGACCTAGCAAACTGCGCAAATAATTTTAATCCCGATCATTGCAGACTTGCATATAAACATCAATGACGTTTCCGGATAAGCTTCACTCAACCTACATATTGTTGCGAATCACACTCCGTTGACAAACGAGCATCACACTTCCTCTGGCCGGCCATAATTATAGCCTATGTCACATCGAATGACCATCCTAATTGTCTGTGTTTTTACAAGTTTGCCAATTAACTGTGATACCTATGATATCCGATAGCCCAAGAGCGTTTAACATATTTTCTCGATTTCTGAAATGACACATGAAACACACTTCGGTTGTGTTTTTCCACGATACCGCGCGTCCCCAGCGAGTGAGGTGTGACTCTGACCGAAGACCGGACGCGGACAGTGTAACCTGTTCTCCCCATACTTATCGTCGTTTTCTCGTTCTTTATGACTCTTCTTATCTAACTTCATCTGTTGATCATCGGATTCTGTTAATTTTATGATGTGCGATGATGACGACGATGATTTGCGTCGTTTTGGTTAATGACCATTGTCTCGGCGGGTTCTACACGGCAAAGCGCGCACTCCCCCCTCTCAAACAAAAAACATGCTAATCCGCTCACTTTTGATTTTGATTGTCTGTTGAAGTCATTAAAGAATCGAATTTTATTTTTTGTCTTATGTATAATAATCTTCTTGCTGTGATAAAAAGGAGAAACATATTCCATTCCCGAGTCTGAATGACAACGACATGACAGTAGTTTGGCATTGTTAGGTATACCTAGACCTACTCCTCGCCAAGAGATGGCAAACCGAGACAACAGGCCGGCAAGAAGTAGCTGCCCCAGTGGAGAATAGGAAACGAATCTGTATCTCCGAATCTGAGTCCAAACTACTATTCAATTCAATTTTGAATAAATTACGAATTTTTATTGGGCTGCCATGTTTGACATTATACTCTTGTATCTGAAATATGTTTACAGATTATTTTGACTGTTGTTAACTCTTGTTAGGCAATAATTATCGGTCCGAAATGTTCTCGCTGCGATACGGGACGACTGGGATGATAAACGATTTGTATGCTAATAAAATTGAGTTTTTGATGTTTGAATATAATTTATGAAGTGAATGGATGGGCTTTTTTGTATATAGTTTGGTGGTCTGAGAGGTCTGACGGTCGAGTGTCTGGAAGACAAGTGATGTTGCGGACGATGATGACGCGACGTAGATGAGACGCTTGGCAATGGCTTGGGCAATTTATTAAGTAATTTCGTTGAATTGAGTGGATTTTATTCAGTGTTTGAAAAATGGGCGTATAGTATCCGAAGCGATTCTCATCGGATCTTGGATGGTATACGGAAAACATTCCAATTAAGAATGAAATGCCAGAGGGTTACATGTTTGGTGGTCTTTGTGGTCTATTGTGGGAATTGGTTTTATTTAAAGATAATGGGCTGTTGATGAGCGAGAGGAGCTATATCGGATGACGTTTTTTGGTTGTTTGATTGAAGGTTTGTCTGGTGAAAAGTTTAATGTATTATATATACTTACTAGCAACACGGTTGGTTTTGGTTTAGGCTATGGCAGCAATAAAATATTAGCTGGGCATTCTGTATTGCATATGGCTAACCACGAACGCATAAAGAAGTCAAAATTCGAAGACTTATTCTCACCAATGGTGGGTAGGGTGGTTGCGGTATGTTAGGGCTTACAGTTTCTCGGCAACGGTTTCGATATATTTACTCACAGGAGAAGTCCTGCAGCTTGTTGAGGAGGCTGTCAAATACCTATCGGCGATTTTGATATGTCTCTCTTTTCAACAAAACTAAAGGGGTGGGGAACTGTGAACCTTGCGAATGGGTGCAAATGGAAACTTAATGTCAGAAGTAGAACCTTCGAACACAGTTGGAGTGGAGAATTGTGATCTTAAAGATCAATCGTAGCTTTAGTTCGGGTGTACACACCGAAAATGGAGTCTTAGATGTGGATGCAGCCCTTGAAAAAGTTGCAGATATACCTGTGGATTCTTATCTATATCATGGTGAGTGACTTTAGTGCTCATGTGGATGTGAATGCACGAAAAAAGGGAGCGCAACGGTGACCCTGATCAGAACGTAACGAAAAAAATACATATGTTGACATTTTGCTATATGAAAATGGCATTAAACACATTATTTCGACACATAGATATCCATAAATACAGAGATGTTACCGTCGCTGAAGCGGCTTGGTGTGGCGGCTACTGGTAAAAAAAATGCGTGGCACTAAATGCCCGGAAGCCATCAAGAGAAGTAATCAGCTTCTCAAAACTGGTATATGTACATGCGCAGATGCGAAGATGGAAAGGAGTTCAGCGGAAGGTATGTGAGACTGTGATCACAGATCTCTACACAAGGTAGGACATAATATCCGGAGTCTTAGTGAAAGTAGAATACAATTTAAGGAGACAAATTCAAAAACTGCGCACTTGTTTCCAAAATAAAAAGGACACCGATCTATACTCTGAGCTACACTCAAAATAGAGCTGCAATAGTCCCACGTTAGAAGAAATGTTGGTTAAAACGTTAAAAGTTAAAAAACCTGCCAAAGTGGATGAAATCTGGTCGGAAATGCTCATGCTGAAAAATGCGTCGAAATCCCAGGACGTCGATTGGCAAACTGAGGTACCAAAATGTGTTCTGCTTTCAAGAAAGTAGATGAAGGTATTAGTTACAATTGCAGAGATGTATTAAAGTCACTGCTGGGAGATGAGAAATGCGGTTTTCGACGTTTAATCAAAACTATTCACCATCAGTATTAGACTTTGTCAGTTGTGCGTTCATGTCTTCTCTCATTTTCATTATAGGTATATGGCAAGAAAGTCTTGAATTGGGTTGAGTTATACCAATGGATAAGGTATTTGCTCTTCGCTGATGACTTATGGTGATTAGGTATTATTTATTTTTTTTTTTTTTTAAATACTTCACGAAGGTTATTTTCCGAAACCATAGCGCTTTCGATACAAATCTTCAATTGGTATCTGCGTTGGTACCATAACATTTTTGTATTTTCGATTTCATTGCTCCTGTACCTGAAAAATGTTATTTCATTGCAAGGATGGTTTGTTTAGCCAAGTCGTTTATGTGAATTAAAGTCATGCCACTCATCCCTTCCCATGAAAGTCGTTTCGGGCGAGACAGGTCAATTTTAAGTGAATAGAAAGAAAAGGGATCTTCTGTGAAATATACGCTTCTTTTCTCAACTAGATAACCTAAAAATCTACCCGTCTCGTCCGAAACGACTTTCATGGGAAGTCATGTGTGGCTCAGCGCATAATGAGTCCTTGCACTATGTCTTAATTTAAATTATTACGCGAATTTCTAGACAACGGCGGCACAAGTTAATGTGTAATAATTCTCATTTTATTTTGGATTTTGAAATGAAGGAGGAACCACCAAAAAAATTCAAATATCCCGAGCAATAGGAAGCATTGCCCGAGTTCAAAACCTGGTTATGTTTAAGATGCTTTCTTCGCTTTCTAGAGAAGGAGAAGTTACTTCGGGCTAAAGTACCTCTTTGTTCTAAATAAGTAACTCAACTTAGCGGACGCCGATCTTGCAATATAGGGTATGTGGTCCTGCCATCTGATTCCTGAATTGACTATAACTCCTGGAAGGTACATTGAGTCCTTGGGATGGATTGGATGGTCATCCATTTGGATCTGAGGAACTATTGATGCAGTTTTATTAGAAAACGTTGTGAGCTGTGTCTTGTTTGCATTAAATACAACCGCAAGTTGTCATATCCCCACTTAAAGATTTTGTCCAGATCATCATTTAGAGAACTAATTTGTTCACACCTCTGACTGTGTGATGTAGCCGCATTCACAGGCCCACTGTTCGAGATGGAGGATATAAGAGTGCTGTCATCAGCAAAGCTGTAGATATTATTATTTGTGGATCCAAGCAAATCGTTGATGTGAAGAAGAAATAGAGTTGGAGAAAGAATAGATCCTTGGGGCACTCCTGCATTTATAGCAAACGAATTAGGTGATTCTGATACACCATCTACAACAACTTGGATCGATCTTCCCAGAAGAAAATTTTGCATCCAACCGCAGAGTTGTTGTGGTAATCCATAAGACGCCAACTTGCCTAATCGGGCTCTATGCCAGACTCGGTCAAATGCCTTTGATATGTCCAAGGCTACGGTTCTAGATTCGCCATGTTATTCATTTGCTTGCGTCCATAAGTGGTTTAAGTACCTTAACAGGTCTCCAGTGATACGACGGCTCCGAAATCTGTATTGCCTGTCGCTTATTAATCTGTGGCATTCTAGATATTTGATTATTTCAACATTTATTGCCCTTTCCATTACTTTTGAGAGCATTGAAGGTAATGCTATTGGACGATAGTTTTGTGGCAGACATTTCCTCCCTTTCTTTGGAATATGTTAAATTCGAGCGGTCTTCCAGCATGAAGGAAACGTCTTCTGGGGGTACGACATGCTAAATGGCTTGCATAGTACAGGTGCAAGTTCTGGTGCACAGCTCTTAAGTACCTTACTATAGCCGGGATTCCGTCGGGTCCAGTTGCCTTATTGCAATCTAGTTCTTGAATTATTTGAATTATTCGGGGCCGAAATTTCACTTCTGCCATCGATGTTTGCACCCTCGGGATATTTCGTGGCTTTAGTTGTGCAGAATCTAGGGTGGAATTCTCTGAAAACATGCTAGCGATGAGATCTGCCTTTTCTTTAGGTGTTGTTGATAGGGTTCCATCTTCTTTTACTAGGGAAGAGGTGGAAAGGAAGAGCAATTAAATTATTACTGATTGCCTAAAAACTATAGATTCTAAAATAAAGTCTATCTTCTTCATATGGTGAATTGACTGCACACCAGTCCCTTTACCTTTGCTTAACTCACATTTGACTCATTATACGTGTACTCCCTTTGTTGTCCGGCAAATTCCGCCTGAACTGATTAATTCATCAACTAACGTTCTCTACACACATAGCATTAAGAATATTTAAGCACGTTTTAGCGACGCTCCTGGCAATTCTATTTCATTTCCAATTTCTCCTTAGCAAAGTGACATTTTGTTTGTTCTACAAATTACCCCCTATTTGGGTGTACTCTCTGGAAATTGAACGCATAAAAGTCCTACAGTAGGTATAGTCAGCACACAAAAGATCGCCTCTATGCGCACTCTTGTCTACAAACACGAACAGGGACACATCAATCTACATTCACCGAGCAATCAAAGTACATCAGTGCGCGTCCCATCCGACTCATTTCAATTTGGATGTCATTAGGTGCAATTTGTCACCAAAAGGTCGGCGATTGCGACAACCACGTTCTCTGTATATAGCTCTGCTGAATGGGGATGGGCGATGGGTGACATTCGTGACAAATGCGATTTTTTCCTCTGCCCCAATCAACTTTAACTCGTCGCCGCATTCCAATTTAATTCAATTAAATCAGTGAATTGTTATAGAATAGGACAGCAAATATACGGGTAAGCAAACGGCTGTGTAGGTTAGCACACGAAATTGCTGACCACAGTCATGTAAATAATGCAGCAAAGACATCAAATGCAAGTTCAATTCAATCGTTCAGACCTATTAACCGAGCGACAGCCAGCGAATCGCTTAACAACTCAGCAATTAGCAGTCTGCGCGTTGTTGTTACATTCCGTGGCTGGGAACGCTCTCACAGGTAACCTAACACCCCAGCCCCCGGATAAATACGCCGTGTTTAGACCATGTACTAATTAATAGCCACCATGTTAATTAAAATAAGAAGCCATCAAGTCAGCCCACTCCTTCGGTGGATATGATGTTGTCCATACATCATGCAGGCGACCTATACGAGGTGGAGAGACGATGAGTCGCGCAGGCTCCCATCGCCTCAATAAATAACGATGGCCGCCACTTTATCATTGTTCCCGGGACTTGGCCGGCACTGGTACGCGCACTCTCCTCACACGCAATGGGGGATCAGCTGGGATTCTAAGACGCCACTTAATTACCCGGAAGCACAAGACAGACCGGTCTATGTGCGGTTGCTCAGTATAGATGATCATGTTGATCGCGGTACTACAACCCATCTCCATCCGCCTACTCGCACTGCCGAGAGAGAACATTTGACCCCAATGTGTTCCATAAACTTGTCACTTGTTTGCCATCTGTCATGAGAAGCTGAGCAGGACGCGCACACACGGTGCCTCTGAGCGAGGACGCACCGTGCGGATCAGTGATCGTGTGGTGAGAGGCCACATAAAACATTATGTTGCCAATGTTTTGCACTTTTATCGCAGCCAACATGACCATCGGGGAACGCCAACACTTGCGCCGATCTGAGAGAGGTCCCCGATCCTCTACCGATCTTGTGATTTTCATTCTTCAGGTCCTTCACGCGCTGTCACCAATGGTTGGGTATGGGTGGTATGCTTTTCAGATTTCCCGTGGAAAGCCGATTAGAGGCTCTTGACTACTTTGCCCAGTCACAACACAACGGCCAACCACACCTCGGACTAACGTAGGAAGGAGTAAATCACTTAAAAGTTCTAGCAATAAATTAACGATCAGCAAACATTGTTCTTCCTTCCCCTCCTATCGGACAGTCACTATACTTACTGCGACTGGCTTGACCCAGGCACGAATGGGGGTCGCGATCACTGATCGCACTTTGCAAAATCGCTGTGTTCTGTGTGCGTTTCTGTTCGCGACACATTTATTGGCATGTCTTCTCGCTGGTTTAGAAGGCTCCATCCTCTCCCCAGTTCGATGGCACGATCGTAAACCATGTGGAAAAGGTGTGCTGCGTAGTCGCCCGCTGGGCATTTGACAGTGGCTAATAATGTTATGATTAAGATTGGTATTAATAATTACCACAGACAGTCGCAAATTGATTGAGATTCATGTGTGTATTCGCATGTATGGCTATGGTAGACTGAATGCTTACTATTAGTCGATCTGATAACTAATTCAACCGGAATCGAAAAATGTTGCTTTTGGAATATCTGAATGATGGCATTGTGCACAGCTAGATTTAGCAGCTCACCAATAGATAAGCAGGCGTGAAATTTAGAATGGAGTGTGTTATTTTTGAATACGGGCCTCCAATTGGCCGTTTTTTATACCATTACATTTCGTATATTTAACGGCTAACACTTGTGCGAAAAACTAAGAGTGAAATTGATAAATTTAATCTATTAGTCTTTAAAAACTTTCTCTGGCCAGGACCACTGCAACCAGGAAAAGCGATTAAGATTGAAGAGTATTCCGCTACCAATACATTAAAAATCAAAGCAAATTATCAAATCATTAAATTGCAGTGATAGCCAAGCTCACTAAAAGCGCTTCTTAGGTCTTCCAAGTTAGTGCTCGAACTCAAGCTTTCTCCGAACTTGGTCGGAAGGTAAAACTTTTCAGCAATTTAAGTGCAGAACTAACATACATCTGCAAGCATCTCGGGGCGCTGATGAAGCGTTATAGGTTTGCCGTTCCCGGGAGAAGTATTAAAAAAAAAAAAAAAAAACTTGTAAGACTTGTTTGGGTCCCAGGTCACACTGGTATCCAGGGAAATAAGATCGCTGACGAGCTTGGCTGGGTTCAGAAGAAGCTCTCTCAGGACCTGAACCTGCGTTGGGTCTGCCTGCATCTGTGGTTAGGTCATCCATTTCTAGTGAACACGAGTGTCGGTGGCGTGACAGTGTTTGGTGTAGAGATAAAACTGCAAAAGACGGGAAAACTCAATACAGTAAAGTAAATTGTCTGTTTGCCAGAATAATGGGCCAGTAATTGTGTCTGAGTGCTCCATCGGATAGTAGCAACCTCCGACAAAAGACAAAAAAATGTTCCACTCACAGAACAACTCTGAAACTCTTGTTGTAACTCATATCTTTATAGAGAACAAATTTGTGGAATGTTGCATGAGACACCCAAATTTAGTTAAAGCTTGCTCTTCAAACTTGTGTTCAAATCTTTTTAAAAAGCTAACTGAAAAATATCCCAAAACAAACGTATTATAAAACCCTAATCCTAAAACAGGGGGCTTATTCCCATGGCGGATTGGTATTTTTATATTTCCAAGAGCCATTCGATCCATTCACGTGACGGATTGCTGGCGGATTTATTGCCAGCAATCCTCACAATAGCTATCGCTTTTGACAGCTTTTGGAAATACAAAAATATCAATCCGCCATGAAAAGCGATCCGCCGCGCATTTGGGAATAAGCCTCCAGGTTTTTTGTATGCACTTGCTATGGAGAACAAGGAAAACCATCACTTAAAATACTGGCCCTAAAAAGTTTCCTCTTGAAACCACCGACAAAAACGAGCTGTAAAATGCGCAAAAAATGACTAACTTGCAAGGAAAGCTAACTCAGTACTGAGAGTGACAACAAAAATCTCCAAGAAATGAACGGCATAAAAAATTCGAATGAAAATGTTGAAAAGATTGTCAGAAAAGTTTTGAAAGAAGCTAAAAAAAATATTAGCCCTTCTGACCTCCAAAATATCTTCAATTGTATCAAAATTCAAGAAGAAATGATAAAAAACTAGCTCCCACATCAAAAAAGAGCTCAATACAACCTGCGACAAAGAGTGCTCAAAAGGCGCTCTGAAAATCGTCTAAGAATTCATTCATTCGTTCATTCATTCATTTTCAATGGCCCGCTTATCCATTAAATGGGTCGAGGGTGTAGGTTGCTCAAGTGGACCCTCCATAACTCTCGATCCTCCGCCATCGACTCCAACTCGGACGCCTGCCCGATGGATTCCATAGCACGTCGTGGGATCGTGGTCGGGAACATACGTTTAACAAGACCAAACCACTGAATCATGGACCGCTCCATCCGGAGAAGTAAAGCTGCTCGACATTGAGTTCCTCACGTATCAGCGAAGAGCAAATGCGACTTATCCTCAGATCTCCCAATTCGAAACGTTCCTCGCCAAGACTGCGCTGTAACATCCAGTCCATATAAGTAATGAAAAGAAGAGGAGACAAGACGCACGCCTGGCGAAGTCCAACGCCCACGGCGAAAGGTATTGATTTAACGTCGTTTACTCGAACACAGAGTTTACCTCGAGGGACTCGGTCGTATGCTTTCTCCAAATCTACGAAGCATGCGTAAACAGGTGTAGCACTCCCAAGCCTTCTCAAGTACTATTCTGAGAGTGAATAACTGGTCGGTTGTGCCTCTGCCGGGACGAAAGCCGCACTGCTCGTGTCCATCTCCTAATCGTGCCTCGATTACAGCTCTGCAACGCGTTTCCAGCACATTGGCAAAAACTTTTCCAACTTTCGTTGAAATTATGCTAAAAGCGCTAAATCGAAATTCAAAAAATGAACACTCTACAAATTAAAAAAAAAAAAAACTACTTAAAAGTAACGAACAACAACGCACCGATGCCCGAAAGCAAACATGACATCATCGCATCGACCTTAAAGCCAATCATTTAAAATGCTTATGAAAAAGACTTAAAAAACGGTCCAATTCTCGTCATGAGCTAAGAAGGCAGTTGAGCAATGAAATCTCAAGCAAATAAAAGCGTTCCTCGAAACTACCTAGCTCCTCATGCATCCCCTCCTATACAAGGTTGCTCCAAAATTGTTCTTAGATACAAATAAAACCGGTGTTAAAATGCGAGTAATTTTGAAACGTTTTTTTTTAACTGTTTTTGAGTTCTCCATCACAAAGATATTACACCATTAAAGATACGATCGTGAAAAGTGGACATATCCGTGACCATTGATTTACGATTCAATCGCACCTTGTATGGCTCACACTTTTTTAAGACATTTCCATTCTCATGAAACTATGTAGCAAATGGAAACGTCTAAAAGGACACACACATACCTATATCCCTGAGGTCATTAAACAGCGCACATTAAATATGAAATATTGTGCTAAATTGTACACCGAAAGGTGTTGTGGTATTCTTTTCGAATTTACGAGCAAGGCGACATATTCTCGCGCCCTTATCCATACTCGACTGCTCTCGCACCTACACAGATAACAAAATAGTTGGCGTGTCTAATTAATTTAAATTGAATTCCGCATTAACGCACCAGAAGCAGCAACAGCAGTAGAACTCCGCACACATGCCTCATCTAGCTAGACTATGTCCCGCCTCAATCACCTCTAGGACATGGCGACATGAAAATATGAAAATGTAAGGTGAATTTTATTACCACTAAAATTTACACCTGAACGCATAGTAAAATAGTCGAGGTGCCAAAGCTGGGTGGTGAAAATAAAAAGTGTAACCGATCCGACGAAGCAACGAGTTCATATTTGGCCACACGGCGGCATTAGACAAATTATTCCGTCAGAGGGTAGGGCCCTCCTGCAAATGGACGGTGGGATTGATTTTCCCAAGGTGTTGGACCACCTCAATGAGGCACGGATTTGGTGTTTGTGTTGTAGCTCACGGAAAACGAAACGTCTTGCCACGACGATGGACGATGCTGCCGCTCGAGGGGACCGTGAGTACTAAACATAAATCCGGACAATGCAACATCTCAATTTACAGCGGCAGAAACCCAAGACTTTGGCGTATGGTGTAAGTTGCACCCTGAACATCCGCCTCCAATCTCTAAAGAGTGTGAGACCGAGAGCTAAGAGCACAAAGGGCGAACGAGTACGAGTAGTGAAACGCATCCTTTGTGTCATTATCCCTTTCAATCCGATGAAATGCCAGTGCCCGTGGGTAATTTGATATCCGACACTTGACGGCGGCGGCGCATGCACATACAGCAACACTGTTCGCGTCGATTTTACCTAATAAAGACCTTCAGCTTCGGTGCGGGGCTCTTAAGAGTAAGTCTGGGGGGAGAGTGTGACAGTAAGTTGTATACACATCTCGAGTTGTGGCCAAGTTGTTTGGGAGCCCTTTTCCTGCTTGGGCTGCCGGGATGTGGAAACCATTCATATAATTAAGATAAGATACTTCCACTGCACTCGCTTCCTTTCTCCCTGGTTTGCCTATACATGTCTAAGCCGGACAGAGTGAGCGCAGAGTTTCATCATGCGAGGGTATACGAAGGAAACAGAAAGATGATAGCAGCGGGCTGTTACTGGGGAGGATAATTATTTCGTGGCACGAGATTGAGAGACGCACTTAAAAAATGCTTCATTTGGGGCGAATCGAGAGTTTCATATGATGTAATGTGCGGGGGTATGTGTGCAAGTACAAGTACTCAACTCATACATCTGTCAGAATGGTGGAAACCGCATTTTGATGGATGTCAAAGTTGAGAGAGAGAGTTTTCAGTCATTTGTAGGATGCTTTCCAGCTACCGGAAAAATGCTCTTCAACATGGCACGATGACCACAGACACGGTGGAGTGAGTGTTTAATGGAGGCAGATCAGGAAGAGTTAAGATATTACATAACATTTCACAATAATTTGAGGAATGGTATTATTTTTAGTTGTGTTGTGACTGTTCGTTCGTGCGAATTCTTTACTTTGGAGATGGAGCGGAGACCTTTAGTTTGATGTAATAGGCTCGCACGTAAATGTTAATACATTTCAAAGGACATGTCTTTCTCACCTGCTCATCAGGGGGCTTGCTTCATCAAGACTGAGAAGGTCTGATAAAAACTATCTTCTACCTAGGGGACTTGTTCTGTATTTCATCCTTGAAAGACATCAGGGGTTTTCAGAGGATAATAGTTTTCCTCACACAGTCGTCGATGATATAACTCAAGTGGATTTTGACAAGCGATTTTCCCGGATGTACGTACGTATGTAAGAACTCTGCAACTTTCCTTTATAGGGCCCATACACGACACAGATACGTCGCCGTCGCTGCAGACCTTAAGTCGCAGATGTCTGTGCAGATTGTCTGCAACGTGTGTGGCAAAGGCATATTTGCACTGCAGCAACGTGTCTGTGTCGTGTATGGGCCCTATAAAGGAAAGTTGCAGTAAGGATAAAGACTTTGTACAACTGACTGTAGTATTCTAATGGGACACTTCACTTTCGCAAGCACTTAAACGTACTGGCCTTAAACGAATACAGACTTCTCGACACCTTTCCAGACGGAGAGTCTTCGGGCATTAGTCGTTAATGTTTTAATCTGCAAATACTTCAAATCACTTTCTGGACCAATAGTTGGACACTCAGACACAAACATTATTCGTTTTAGAGTTGGGCAATTTAGTTCATTTGAGTGATCGATCAATTTAGTTCAAATCACGGTACAGAACTAGTTCGCTCATTTTAGTTCAAAATAGTAAAATTCCGAGGAAATACAAAAAAAAATTTTCACGTGGAAAATATAAAAAAACTGGCCAACTCGCTCACCGAAGGTTCCATATCCGTACTGGCCAAAATTGATGTCTAGAAAAGTCGATTGATTTGGTAGACCTAGGTAAAAAATTGAACAGTTTTTTGTATAAAGGAAAATATTTGTTTCACCAAATTACTAATGTACTCAGAAACCAAACCTAGGTACAAAATTGGCTTAGTTGGGTTCGGACAGACGGACAGATATCGTAGCGAAAACAATAAGGTTCCGTTTTGTTCCTATGGGAACGGAACTAGGGATGCCAGATTTAAAAAATAGGAAAAAGGAGATATCGTGAGTTTTCTAGGGTGGACAAGTATTCAAAAAGGGGGATTAAAAAGTTTCATTAGATTATATGTAGGTATACATATTTTATTTTATTTCTACATATTAGGACAAAGCATCAAAATTATTTATGTAGATATGTACTTTATATAAGAGAAACAAAAGAAAATAAAAAATTATTAAATAAGTATTCAACTAAAAAAATTAATGAGAAACAAAAACGACGAAAATTAATAGATAACAATTCCATAAAAATGAATGAGAAACAAAAGCAATATGGTTTTCTTGCACTTCAAATGGATGTGTTCACAGAGAATTTTGTTAAAAATATTAAAAGAAAGTATTTTCAAAGTTTTCCATTGAATATTTTCTTTTATTGAATTTTGACTAATAAGGGGGACAATGATTTGTATTAGGGGGACAAATATTTTTATATGAAAAAGGGGGACGTCTGTCATCCCTAAACGGAACCTCAAAAACGTAAGTCAGTGATCTGCGCTGTTCTCTCATGACATGAATGGCTTCTGCGTCTGTATCCGTATAGTCTGTTTATGTCGTTTTCCATTAGTTTCGCACTCGAGGATTTACTCATTTTGAAATTCAATGGAACAAGAAAACTGCTTCTGGCCGACTACACTCATGTACCTATTGGTAAAACGTTCAAAATTGTTGTATGACTGCTGCCAACTGGCTTGTATAAAATACATAAATTGCACTTCTGTAAGTGCTTCTTGAGTGGATTCTGACTTGAAATCGAGAAGCGAATTTCGCTACAAGTTCATTGAACTAGTTCGTTCGCGAACTACGCAAGCCTATTTGTATTTGTACTATACCAGAAAGACATCTGCCTTCGACTTGTTTGGTGAAGAGCCTTTATGAAATCAGCATCGGTGCAGGCAAATAAGTCCCCGGGAACTAAGTCTACTGAGGGACTTAGTTCTCACCTAATGGGAAATAAAACCACTTTCGTAAAGTGGACTTAGTTCCCATGTAAGGTGGGATTTTTATTTCCCTGCACAATCAGCATCTTCCATGTCAGCATTTTGAACTAAAATGAGCGAACTAGTTCTGTACCGTGATTTGAACTAAATTGATCGATCACTCAAATGAACTAAATTGCCCAACTCTAAAACGAATAATGTTTGTGTCTGAGTGTCCAACTATTGGTCCAGAAAGTGATTTGAAGTATTTGCAGATTAAAACATTAACGACTAATGCCCAGTTGCACAGTCAGAGTTTAAACTGAAGTTTAACTAAACCTGACCGAGAGTTTAAACTTTTGGTTTAACTCGTTCAGTTTCACAGTACAAAATAATCTGCCAGTTAACTAAACGCAGTTGTGGAAGCGCAGAACAATTTCCCTTAAGGGGATATTTTTCTACCAGCGCACTTTTGACCAAGTAAATGGTTATTGCTTTTCTCAACTTTATCTATTTTACCATTTGTAAATAAAAGAAAATGTGTGCAATATTATTACATAGTGTATTTTGGTATTAACGAAGTGAATTGATTTATTTTCGACACATGTTTCAACTGTCATCTACTTCCACCAATTAATTATTGCAGTAATTATTATTATTTTTTTTTTTCAATAATAATATCTAGTTGTTGAAATGTATGTGGCATTCAGACGGATGCGATCACAGGTACTGCTTCTTGCAACTCGCTGGGTTTTTACCACATCCAATCACCCGTCGGTCGCCAGTAAAATATTGAAAGGATTTTATGAGTCTCTAATTGAATTGGTGAGTGGAAGAACAGTACAAGCGCCAAAAAAATGATTTTTAGCCTGAAATAGCCAAAATGCTCTGCGTATGTAAACCTACCAACCAGCAAAATAACAGTCCATTTAAAAGCCGAATGTTTACAAAAATAGGCACGTTGTTCGCTGATTGTGTGGAAGAATAGTACAAATCACGTACCTATACCGTTGAATGTTACCGCAACCGAACTTGTAGGAGGTTTCACGTCACATACTTTTAAACTACTGAGGCCAAATGTTAGTTTACAATCACTAACTACAAGATTATATAAAGAACCACTTCCTATAAATGAAAAAAAGGATTGTCGCCATAGAGAAGGTAATGCAATATTCCTCTGGAGAGATGTTGGAGTTTTATTTTCATATAATATCTCGGAAATCTACTAATGATGCTGCAGAATAATAGTATTACTCAATAAAATTTTTTAAATTATAATTCATTATACTAAAATAATATAAAAAATCTAAATGTGTATTTTTTTTGTAATCTTGTTCCGGTTTTACTTTTTTTTAGAGAAAAATGTAGGTAATCTAGATCTGTATACAAAAATGGTATGAACTCCGAAACCTTTGAACTGAACAGGCATTGTCCCGAGAAGTGTGTTCAAAATCGGACAAACAAATTGCATTGTAAAAATAATAGAGTGGGTAGTGTCTTGTTTCAGCCAAAACAAAATGTGAAAGATTTGAGTATGTATAGATATATATTGTTCGCCAAGAATCTAAAGAACTCACTAGTAGCATTACAAAAAGAATAATCGTCATTTCCACACACGAAAATAATTAATTTGTATTGAAAAAACCTTAATACAATTTACGCTTCTCTACATTATGTTTGGGCTAAGATCTACCTGATGTTCATTTGAAAAAAGGCGTTTTCATTGAAAAGTACATTATATTGGTTGAAAATCTATTGAAATTTTCTGATGATATTTTTTAACAGTGGGTTTACCGCAGTAATGCTGGAACTAACAATGGCTCTACTTTTCACTCATATAAATTCAAGAAGTGCAGCACCCAAACAATTTATCATTTCTGTTCTCTCTCTCTCTATATCTCTGTATGAAATAGCAGCTGTCAAAATAAACCTCAAAATGCGAAACGAAAGTTTAAACGGCAGAATGCAGGCGTTTAACTTAAACCGAGAGTTGAACTCCACTTTGGGTTTAAACGAACACAGTGAAACCGAAAATTTGTTGAACGAAGGTTTAAACCAAAACGAGAGTTTAAACACTGACTGTGCAACTGGGCATAAGAGGTTTTCACTTTAATAGAATTTCCTTTATGTATAATTCCTGCAAAAGAAGCGCATTCTCTTTATCCAACAAACTTTGGTTAGTGTATGGTAAATAAGCCTTATTTTATTGGAGAAAAAAAAAACTCAGTTTTTGTCGCTTATAATGAACATCGACCCTAAATTTAAAATTTCATGGGTGTATAAAAACTTAAATCTAGGCTATGAGAGCCTCTATTGGATATGGACTGGTACTCAATTTGATGGCACATATTACACATTTCGATGGCACTCCATATTTCACTGTCTTTTCCCTTAAACCAGGGTAGAGATACGTATACCTACCTATAAACCCCTTTTATGGCTTTAAGGATCTCAGTTGTGTCCTAAAAATTCCTTGTGCGTAAAACATTGCAGTATTACTCGTACTCATACTTCCGTCACCCTAGATATACACATACGTCTTAGACACAACATCACTCTATTGCTATCCCTTCCCCATTCGCATGGTATCCGTTTTTCAATTTCCCAAATGGATTAACATTTCCTGCAGAAAGTCGGTTTTCAATTAAAGCAGGCCATATACACGGGGATTACTCCGGAGAGAGACTCAATTAAGGGGAATTATAAAACACATTTCAACTTCAACTGCAATTTCTATTTAATACGAGTCCCCACTCAGCCTGGTGCGATTGCGATACATCATCCATTAATTCATTATCAACAGCTCATTCAATCGAGTTGAACTGCAAGTTAACCGGTGCTAATTGCCGATCACAACTTACTGACAGACAGTGCTGTTAATTTGCAACTTGAATCAACAAAAAAAAAAGGTTACCCACCCATACATTCAGAGCAGTATCGCTAAGCGAGGCATAAGTATGCACAGCCACCGATAACGCCTTTAGATTAGTATCCGCAGCAGATTAATTAATTGTTGCGCTAACTCTCCTCGCGCATGACACGCTAATTAGGTGTTTGCCATTGCCGTCGGTGTGCTCTATACACTGAGAGGCTCTGACATTCAACCTCTCCCAGACAGCCGCAGTCTCAGGCCCAGCTACTCATACTACCATCAGGTGTTTGTGTGGTTCTAGGTTTTTCTGCTACTATTTATATTTTCATTTTGCAAAATCACTCAACATTTAACGGACGTGTTAACAATTTTATGGATCTTAATTCTTCAATGAGAAGTTGATCGATGGCAATTATAAAACTGGGTGCCGCCAACCGGCGCAACGTTGAAATTCCATAATGGAAACTGTTTTGCTGTTTTGCATAGCTATATGAAAAAAATTATGGAAAAAGCCAACAACACTGACCTCTCTACCAAGTGTATGTATGTATCAACGATTTCTTTGGACTTGATGTTTCTGTTTTCATCGAAACTACCCGCACGTACTTGAAGATCAAAGGGAAGAGATTGGTTTTTGGTAAATCAAAAAAAAGGAAATTAAAATTTACCGATAATCTGAGTGGAAGAGTGAGGCATCGAAACAATTGAGGTTGAGATTGAGAATGTTATCGCAGTTAGGGGAATGAATCGTCCTGCGGTATTGAAATTTGACGTTAGCAGGCTATAGTGCGGAAGTTCCAAATGGATTTTTGAAATGTTCGAACATTAGCTTAAGTGATATTTTAAAAGAGATATTCGACGAGTCTTCGAATTATGGCGATGGTACAGATAAGCGGATTTCGTTGTTTTGTCTGTTTTTGTGAACAGATTGCTCATGGGGAGGCTGAGAAATTTAAGGCACTTGTAGTTTTAGTTTTAGCGCGTGCTCTAGCGATATCTGTTTGGGGAATTTATAGAAATGCGGAACATATTGCTTGACGAAAACCAAAGAAGTGTTGGCTGAGAGATTGCTCAGTGAACTATTTATCGCATCGAAGATACTGGATACGATTTATTGAAAGATGGCAGGGTCCACAATTAAGACGTCCTTATAGTATTTAAACTATAAATAAACTATAAACTATTTACTCAACTCAATCGAGGTGTTAATAACCGCCACAGCTATTTTCTCTGGATTAGTGTTGGTCGGAACGATACCTTACCTAACTAGACCTGCCAACTGGCAGAAAGTGGGAACCTCTGTTATGAGATGAGACATTTCTTAACCAACTTGGCACCCGAAGCTGATGTCTCTTTGCAAATCCGCTGAGCTGCACATACCTATCCCCTATAGCCATATTGGATATGCTTCGGTCGCCTGAACGGAGATGTCGAGTTTGTATTATGCAAAACGGTTGTTGACCGTCGAGAGCCCATCAGTGCCTGTGCGATTTCTTTGCTCCTCTTATTTAAATTATAAACAACATTGTGCTGAGTATGAGCGAGGACCATCTCAACTGCTAATCAAATTAGCCGACAACAAAACGATTCTTAATCCCATCAAAGTGCAGAAAGAATCAACCAAATTCCGGATACACACCGGACACCCAAAGCGTCCTAGAAATGGTTTCTGACATCGCATCCTTTAAAATAAACAATGCTGTAGGTGCGGATAAAGGTGACATACTCGGTGATATATTATTACATTAATCTTTTCATAAATTTCAAAAGGCTTTGGACAATTGGGCAAAAATGGGTGTAAAGCAAGGGTATATTTTGAGTACACTTTTATTCATCTTGTTTTTGAATGATCTACATCAGGGGTTCCCTAACTGTGCGTCGCGACGCCCTGGGGCGTCGTGGGGCTAGCCTTGGGGTATCGCAAGATGGTATACTCATAGGTCGCCTGCACACAACGTTCTATCAGCTCTTGAGTTTGATTTGAAAAAAATGTCGGGTCGGGTCGATGTTGGCTATTGTGTTTTGCCGTGCACAAAAAGTCGGCATTTTGCAGACTTTAACTTGGCAAATTTTGCGCCGGGACTTGAGCCTATATCTGTTCAAGATCCAACTGACCCAGGAGCTCAAAGTTAATGACAAATGACTACAGACTACTCATCTTTAGCGACGAGGCGAATTTTTGTTTTATTCCATTTCAACGACGATGTTCCGTCTTCCTTCTAACACTCCAAACTACATGCTGTTCCTAGAGACAGGCTTATCTCCGTTACTTATATCCACGCTAAAGCTTCACTTTGATTATGTAGTAAAAGCAATGTCCCAGTCGGGCAGCCAACTGACAAGGCTTACAGTAGAGCATGCCGTTTCGACAAAAACTCTTCTTTTTTTAAAAAAATGGATCCATTTAGCAAGAAAGTACAACTTAGAGTTAATTGTAACGCTGGACAATGTAAATAGTTGGAGAATGATTTTATACAACTTCCTACAAAACTTGGAAATCAAGCTTAAAGAAGAATTCAAGGAGAAGAGAGATCGCCTTATACAGGCAAATCTACAATAAATTGAATTATGACTTGATGGAGAAAAATTATTTTCAAGATAAAAACGTAACTAGCATTGCAACTATTTTTAAAGCCAGAGGTGAACTGCTTAATCTTCATTTCAAGCCACAAAGAGAGAATGTTCTTTATTTAAAATTAGCATTTTATTTGCCATCCGAGGTGACGGCCAAGGCCATACATACTAAAATTGCTTGTTACAAAGAAAACAAAAAGACTTGTAAACTTTGTATTTAAGCGATTCAAGGTTATAAATTTGAAAAAAATGGAACAATAGGTACCTACCTATATATAACTAGCTGAACCCCCGCCAGCTTCGCTAGGCCTTTTGCTGCTTTTTTAATTTTTTATTTTTTATTTTTTATTTTATTTTATTTATTTTCGGGCGACAATGTTTTAATTTTTTTCTATTGGAGGTGCCACGCCTCTTTATCCAACTTCGACAAATCTATAGGCCCAATATACGCTTTTGAATGCTTTCTTTTGTATGGTAGGTGCCACGCCCCTTTGTCCAATTTTGACCAATCTTCACAGGAGCACTCCACGGCCAATACGCAAGATTACCTATAAGTTTGCGCTCAATCAATTTGGTCGTTTTCGAGATATACGACTTTGAATGTTTTTTTTTATGAACAGTGCCACGCCCCTTTGTCTGATTTTGACCTATCTTCACAGGAGCATCCTACGGCTAGTACATAATGATTATCTGTAAATTTCATCTCAATCTATTCGGTGGTTTTCGAAATATACGATTTTGAATGCTTTTTTTTTGTATGGGCGGTGCCACGCCCCTATGTCCGATTTTGAATTTTTTTAGCCTATCACCCAACCACCTTAATTACCGATATTTAAAAAAAAAATTAACAAAATCAGTTGGAAATTACGGGCGACAGAGGGAAACAGTTTTTGTCCACTTTGTTTTATACAGTGCGTTTTAAAGTTATAAAACCCACTTTTTAGTTTGAGTCTTAACTTCCAATTAAATTGGAACAAACTTTCAAAGACCAAAGAAACATGCTAATTTCTAAAGAAATCCCAAAATTTATGGGACTCTGAAACGATCAGGTATAGAAAAAGAAGCTCAGTGAACGTGAAAATCGAATAATCATTCGCCATGCCAGCAATTCGACCGTAAGTTGCACCAAATTAGCATCGCTGATTCCGACCAGAGTGTCAAAAACAACGGTCTGGAGAACTATTCAACGAAATCCAAATTTGTGCCGCTCTAAAATGAATCGTGCTCCACGTCTTTTAGAACGTCACAAAGTCGCTAGGCTGGAATTCGCCCGGTTTGTTGTCACGACCACGAGCTTTACTTTTATTTCCCGTAAAATATTTTTTAAAATTTTGTTCTTACAGGAGAACCACTAACAATTTTTAAAGTGGATTATAATTATAAAACGCACGTATATATAGAGATGATAAAATAATAAAATAAAATACAACGATCCAAGAATACAGCATACAGCTCCATGCCAAGGCAAAAATGAGAGGGTTAGACAAGACACATCTGACAGCGTCGTAAAAAGACAGATGCATTGCAAAATATATGTGAGATGAATATTGCTTAGGCAATTTTAAGCTGTTCAGGAACGAGAGGCAAGCAAGTTTATAGCTTTTTTCTAAAAAAAAAAAACATTAAAGTAGGTATGTATATACCTAGGTGACTATAAAACAAAAAATCTAAAGTCTAAAGAGTGAAACCCCTTAACAGCCGCACCCATGGCATGCCTTTCCGTTTCGGTACTAATTATGAATTTTCAATTATGAATGACAATTTGATTAATTAGTTTCAAAGCACCTTTTAACAGAAACCAAACCATTTAAAACTGTTTAACATACATATACCCACCTATACATAACTATCGGGTGAGTTCATCTGGATTCATTTCTTCCAGTCATCCCACAGCGATGTAGACAAATGGAAATCGAAACGCGCTTACCCATCCAGCCCTAGCAGATTCCCCAAGATTACCACCAACTGGATCATGCAATGCACCTTCGCTCCTCAAATATGAATTCAAATCAATCTTGATAGACTCACTGGCCTAAAACTATATTCCATGCCTGTGAGCCATGCTAATGAAGACGTTTTATACAAACTACCACCACCCGGCTAATTAATAACTTTGAAATTATTCATCGGGTCAAACATTTCCCCTCGGCGGTGATTGTCGAGTCATGTTCGGTTCATAATTTTGGCTACCTTCGAGTCACGAGAACGAACAAAAAAAAAAACATTAAAAAACCCAAAAACGTACATCGCGTATGAATAATTTATCGGCGGCTAATTGAGAGACAAAATTGTAACAAATTAATCATCGATCGTTTTCTTTGTTTGCTTTGCCCTTTGGGATAGGAATCTAAACTTTAGAGAGTTTCGATTTGAAATTGGAGTGACGCGGTTTTTTTACGATTCCATCAGACAGCTCCAAGATGATTTCACTATAAATTCACAAACTTATTCCCCGCACTGTCAGTCGTTTGAATATTTATGCGAATCCGATTCTGTAATTAACCTTTTTGTGAACGCATTTGGAAAATCATAAAACTCGGACTAACTGTCATCGTGAATGTTGAGGGGACGGGCCCACAAAAGCCAATTGATTTGTGTAATTTAATGCCTCCGTCGGGTATTTACATAAATGTTTAATACGAAACGAATATTTGCATTTAAATTGTATATAGGAAACTGACACTAGACACATATCGATGGCTATCGATGCAAGGTGATCGCATATGGTTTAGTCAGGGGATTGCTTTCGGTTTCGGAATACCGCACAGCGGGGGAGACTTTATGTCAAAGTGTTGTTTTGTTAACACCTTTACCACCTCGTGAGCCGATGGGCTGCACCTCTAAGCATTGCGGAACAATAGAGGAAATTTGATAAATATTTGTTGATTTAATGAATTTTATAATGAGATTTGATTTTGGGCCTTTTAATCAATTTGTTTGTTTTTCTTAAAGAACTTTGTTGTCGGTTGTATATACAGCGTATGGTGTTTGTGTCTGCATTCCGGGACAACTGTAAATGAAAAATACCAATGGGGGGTCCTATGCAAACGTGCTCCTATTCGGAGAGAGTAAGTTATATGTCATGTATTCCACCCACATGTGACAACGCATTTCTAATGACAAAAAAGTTTCCCCAAAGAATTATGTACTTTGAATTTCAGGGAAAAAAAACTAATATTATTATGTAAATGAATTAGCTTTCCCTGGAGTTAAGTTATGTAAATTGATTGTTCCAGGTCTAATAATTAGCTGCTCCAAAGAAAACAATGTTTTCGTATAGGTACGCAATTGGTTTTCAAGAGTTAAAAAGCTCTCTTAAATTTTTGAACTAGCTGTACCCGCCCGGCTTTACCCGTGCACAGGAATTGTATTGCTTAGGTCTATATTCGCTTGTAGTAAGACCAGCGATCACCTACGCTGCCGTATGGTCTGGCGGACAAAGACTAACGAAGTCACTACAGTCAAAAAGCTAGAACGGATTCAATGTATTGCCGGAAACTGCATGACGGGCTGTCAACGCTCCACCCCGACTACTGCACTGAATGCCATCCTAAGCTTATAACCTACTAGCAACGCCCGCGGCTCCGCCCGCTGCTTTCTTTTCTATTAAATTAAATTCAAATTTGCTTCAGCTATCATATAAATGCACGTTTGTTATACCCTCCACAGGAAGGTATATTCACTTTGTCATTACGTTTGTAACTCCAAGAAGGATTCACCGGAGACCCTACAAAATATATATATTCTGAATTAGGATCACATTCTGAATCGATTTAGCCATGTCCGTCTGTCTGTTTGTTGACAGCACGATAGCGTCCAAACGAATCGACTTAGGTGAATGAAATTTTATGAGAGGACTTGTTTTTAACGTTGTCAAGTTACTTACTTTACTTACTTATCGGGCTCCCGACCCGTGAAGAGTCTCTGCCTGAGACACTGCAGCCTTCCATCCTCTACGATCCCGGGCACGCTGCTTCCAATTGTCCAGACCAAGCGCTCTGGCATCCGCGATGGCTTGGTCTTTGAAACGGAGGTTCGGTCTTCCTTTTCTTCTCGAACCTGGGGGCTGGGATTCGAAGACCCTCTTGGCTGGAGCATTATTGTCCATTCGCTCGATGTGGCCGAGCCAATGTAGTCGACGTGTTTTGGCTTTTTGGACTACATCCACATCTTGGTACAGCTCATAGAGTTCGCGGTTGTATCTTCTCCTCCATTCGCCCTCCTCGCACACAGGACCAAAAATCCGCCGAAGTATTTTTCTTTCGAAGGAGCCCAGTAGCATCTCTCCCTTCTTGCTTATCGTCCAGCACTCGGCGCCATAAAGCAGAACTGGCAGGATGAGGGTTTTGTAGAGCACACATTTCGTCCTTCGAGTTAGGAGTTTTGAACCCAGTTGTTTTGCCAAACCGAAGTAGCAGCGGTTTCCTAGGGTAATTCTTCGTCGGATCTCCACTAGGGTGTCATTCGTGGAGTTTACGTTTACTCCGAGGTAGGTGAACTCCTTAACTACCTCGAAATTGTTGCTATCAATAGTGACGTTTTGTCCTAGGCGGTGGACAGATGCTTGTTTGTTTGTTGATAGCATGTACTTAGTCTTGTCCTCATTTACTACAAGTCCAACGGATTTCGCCTGTTCTTCAATCGCCGTGAACGCTTCTATCACGGCACGCTGGGAGCGACCGATGATGTCAATATCGTCCGCATAGCCAAGCAGCTGGACGGACCTGTTGAAGATAGTGCCTTCCGTGTTGACACCTGCCCTGCGCACTATCTGCTCCAGTACGAGATTGAAGAAGTCGCATGATAGAGCGTCTCCTTGCCGAAATCCGGTGCATGTTTGAAATAGTTCGGAAGAGCTGCTTCCAAACTGCACGTTGCAGCGTGTGTTTTCCAGCGTCGCGCGACACAACTGAATCAGTTTTGCCGGGATTCCGAATTCGGCCATCGCCATATAGAGCTCCTGACGATGTATGCTATCATACGCGGCTTTGAAGTCGATGAATAGGTGGTGGGTTTCGACTTGAAATTCGTTGGTCTTTTCCAAGATTTGCCTCAGTGTGAAAATTTGGTCTATAGTCGATCTGCCGGGCCGGAAGCCACACTGGTACGTGCCGATTAGTGTGTTGCAGAACGGTTTTAGACGTTCACACAGTACGTTGGATAGGATCTTGTATGCGACATTTAGCAGGGATATGCCTCGATAGTTCTTGCAAGACATAGGATCGCCTTTTTTGAAGATGGGGCATATGGAGCTGATAGTCCAGTCATCGGGCATGTTTTCTTCCACCCATACTTGGTTGATGATTCGGTGCATGCTCCCTACCAAAACATCACCACCGTATTTAAAGAGCTCCGCTGGTAGACCATCAGACCCTGCGGCCTTGTTGTTCTTAAGCTTTTTTATAGCTAAGCCAACTTCTTCTATACTAGGTGGTGGAACTAGCTCTTCATTGACTGGACGTGGGTTCTCTTCTTGCCCTATCACTCTCTCTACATGATGCCCATTAAGCAGCTGCTGGAAATGCTGCTTAAACACATCTATTATTCCCTGCGCTTCGGTGACTAGGTTCCCTTCGCTATCTCGAAGAGCCTGCGTTCCGGTTTTGTAGCCAGCAGCCAGTTGCTTAGCTTTTTTATGAAACCTCCGGATGTTATTACGATCGCGCGACTCTTCGATCTCCTTGAGCTGGGAAGCTGCGTAAGCCCTCTTCTTTCTACGCAGGATCTTCTTTTCCTCCCTTCTCCTGGCTCGATACTCTTCTCTCGCTGCCCTTGTTTTGCACTGCAGCGCTTTCTTGTGTGCATCTTCTGTCACCTTTTTCCTGTACACGCATTCATCATCATACCACGGGCTCTTTCTCTGGGGTGGCTGGTACCCTACGGTGGTTTCGGCTACCTCCTTGATGATGTCGCGATACTGGCACCACTGATTGTTGGCGTTTGTGGTAGGTGAGTGCACAGAGGAGAGTTTCATACTCAGGCGCTCGCTGTAGGCTCTGGCTACTCCAGGTGTGCTAAGGCGTCCAACGTCGAATTTCTTCTTCTGGGCAGTTCGCAGCTTCTTTTCGTTGGACAGTCGAGCTCTGAATTTAGCCGCAACAAGAAAATGGTCAGAGTCGACGTTTGCCCCTCGGAATGTGTGCACGTCGAGGATGTTGGATGCGTGCCTCGCATCGATTAGCACATGGTCGATTTGGTTGGCGGTTCGACCGTCTGGAGAGCGCCAGGTTGCTGTGTGGATCCTTAGCCTTGGAAACCTAGTGCTACTTATCACCGTATTACGAGCTGCTGCAAAATCGATTAGTCGGTAGCCGTTGTCTGTTGTCGTTTCGTGGATTCTGTGCTTACCAACTAATCCGCCAAAGATGTTTTCCTTTCCGACTTTAGCATTGAAATCCCCGAGTACAACTTTTACATCATACTCCGGACAGGCTCCGTAGGCTCCATCCAGGAGGTCGTAAAACTCCTCCTTGATAGGATCTTCTGCCTCGTCGGTAGGGGCGTGTGCACATATTAGGCTTATGTTTTGGAAGGTAGCTTTGATGCGGATCACAGAAAGGCGATCACTTATCGGCTTGAAGTCAATGACTTTTGTCCTAAGCCGATTTCCCACGACGAATCCGCATCCTAATACATGCAATCTTTTGTTGCAGCTGTAATAAATGTCGCAATCTTTTCTTTTCATCATACCTGATCCTATCCATCGTATCTCCTGGATCGCGGTTATATCTGCCTTGTACCGCGTGAGGACAGACTCAAGTTTTTGAGTAGCACCTGGGGTGTAGAGCGTTCGTACATTCCAGGTACATACTCTCAGATCGTAGTCCATTGACGTTCCGGGTCTGGTTGCCATTTGAGGAGTTCCATTATCCGAGGCTGGTTGTGTCTCTCTCATAACTACTGGTTTTTTCCATGGTCGGGAAGTTACCCCGACGGCACAACCCCCAACCTGGAGGACCAGGCCCTTGTTTTGACCCTAGGACAGCGGGCCGGAAAAACCGATGCCAGTAACCCATTTTGGGATATGAGCGCTGCCGTTGACCCATATTGAGGGCTCCTCCGCCACCAACTCTTTTCCAACACCCTGGCTCAGTATTGGAGATCCCCATAGACCTGGTATCCAAATATGTCGAAGCAGCTCATACAGGGATTACACTTTAGTTCGACCTGACCGGAACTGTAGACGCCACCGTTGATTCCATCTAGGGAATTCATCCGCTGCCGCCTGAAACAAGAGGAAGTGTCTTAGTGCGTAGACACTCCTCCCCCCTCTCTCGTTCGCTGCCACCAACGACCTTCCACAGGGGTTGGTTACCCCATCTCCAGTCGAGGTACTAGGCACCCACCAGTCACCAACGTGGAGGTGAGAGTAGGAGTTGGTAGTGAGAGGCTAGAGTGGGAACGCTTGTGTTCTCATATAATCGCATCACTGCCCTTAAACCGGCAACGTTGTCAAGTTGGTATGTATTAAAAAATTGTCTATGTCGGTCAAGTAGTTCTGGTACCTAACATACAAAATATATAGCTGTCCATGTGAAAGACGTGGCTGTCGGAGGTCAACTCTGGCAATGGCCGAGTAGTTCCGAAGATAGGCCCTATACCCCCGTTTCCCCTTCCCCCATCCACACCCTAACTAACCTATACTGATCCGGAGGATGTAGCCGGTACAATCTTGAAATAATTTTTAAAATCGGCCAAATAGTTCCGGAGTTAGTCCCTACCACCCCTTACCTTTCCTCCGTCCCCAACTTTAGTCCTTACGTAACCTGTACTGATCCGAAAGTCCTAAGTCAATGGACATAAGATTTCACATAAATAAAAACTGGTCACAGGTATGATCTAATTATTTATACTACGCGATCATATCGTTACACTTTCCATAGCTGCAGATCTCAAATACATATATGTAGATATGTATCTATCGCTTACGCACTACAAAACTCGTATATGTACATACATACATATTTAGTTTGTTTTATGCATATCCATTGCCTACATCAAATTCAACTACGCCATACATGAGTATGTACGTACAATGTGCATTCTGAATGCCAGTCGCGCGAGTAATCATATTCTATTTTGGAAACGCAATATAAAACTACCCCTAAGCACAACTGCAATCGATGAATCAATTTTTTTCTCACTTGGCCAAATAAGATCTATATTCAATTTATTATATCTCACCCTGTAGATGGACCAGAAAGATGAATGTTAGATTAAAATACTCGCTGAAGTATTGCCTAACAGTTAAAAGCATATCTTAAATTAACATACTCAAATTTATGAGTATAATGGCAAGTTAAGCGTAGTAAGGTCGAAATAGAAAAGTAGGGTGCAAACGTTTTTTAACCCTTATAGGACGAATTTTGAAAAACGCTGAATGAGGCATGTAATTATTTTAATTTATCTATCAACACACAAACTTTCAAGTTTATACGGCTAACGGTTCGTGAGACCCCTCTTATTCCCTGCGACCCCTTAACTCCTGAGCAATTCTCACCCATCCTACGGACTAAGTTGGCCACACATCTATAAATCAGAAAAAGAATCATGAAAATCGGGCGAATGGTTCTCGAGTTATGAAGAAACGAACAGACGGACGTTGCATTTTATAAGTAGTACTAGCAATGCCCGCGGCTCTGCCCGCCAGTTTCATTTCTTTTAAATAAAACTAAATTTATATGACTTATCATTCATATCACGTGTGTTTATATATTGTCCTCTTTTTTAGTTTACAAAATATTTTAACGCAATGTTTTTGTGTAAAACTATACACGTTGTTTTTTTTAGGGGGAGCAAGTATAAACAAATTACCACTGCAGCTCACACACGACCATGCAACATATAGCTGTCCATGTGAAAAACATGGATGTCGGAGGTAAACTACAGCAATAGCCGAGTAGCTCCAAAGATAACCCCTATACCTCCGTTTCCCCTTCCACCATCTTCTCCCTAGTAATAACTTATATTGGATCCGAAAAATGTAGTCAGTACAATGTTGTAAGAAGTTTTAGTTTAGAATCGGCCAAATAGTTCCAGAGTTAGTCCCTACCACCGCTTTACCTATCCCTCCCCCGTCCCAAATTATTTCTTACGTAACCTGTACTGATCCGAACGGTGTCACCATGGCAACGGTAAAAGAACTTTTAAAACCGGCCTAGTAGTTCAGAAGATACCCTTTTCCACCCCCTTTATTCTCACTCCTATACCACTACACTAAAACCTAAACGGGCATCAAATCTATAAATGAAAGAAATGAAATACATACATAGTACCAATAGTTTAAAAAACTAATAAAATATAGCTTACATTATACTAACACCCTCACGGGATAAACTTTGAAAACAGGTTAATTTATTTTTTGCATTGTGCTATTATTTTAACCCCCATGCAAAATTTCAAAGACCTAAGTCAATGGTCATAATAATTCACATAAATGAAAACTCGTCACAGGCTCAAAGGTATGATTTGATTAATAACGCGATCATATCGTTATACTTTCCATAGCTGCAGATCTCACGCATCACAAACTCCTTATAGCTACGTAGTTTGTTTTATGCATATCCATTCCCTACATCAAATTCAACTACGCATTTCATGAGCATTTACAATTATGCATTCTGAATGCCCGTCGTGCGAGTAATCATTCTATTTTTAGAACGCAAACAAAACTACCCTTCCTAAGCACAACTGCAATCGATAAAGCGATTTTTTCGCACTTGGCCAAAAAAGATCTAATTTCAATTTCTTATATCTCACCCTCTGGATGGAGCAGAAAAACGAATGTTAGCTCAAAATACTCGGTACAATATTGCCTAACAATTAAAAGCATAACTTGAATTGACATAAATCCATTTATCAGTATAATGGCAAGTTAAACGTAGTAAAGTCGAAATAGAAAAGTTTGTTTGAAAACTTTTCCAACCCTTATAGGACGAATTTTGAATAACGATGAATGAGGCGTATAATAATTTTGACTTATCTGTCAACATACAAACTTTTAAGTACATACGGCTAACGGTTCGTGAGACCCCTCTTATTCCCCGCGACCCCTTTACTCCTGCGCAATTCTCACCCACCCTACGGACTAAGTTGGCCACATATCTATAAATCAGAAAAGAATCATGAAAATCGGACGAATGGTTCTCGAGTTATGAAGAAACGAACAGACGGACGTTGCATTTTATAAGTAGTATGGATATGGATTCAAGTACACATTCAATTGGAAGCAAGACTAAATATTCATCGTCTATTCCATTCGAATAATATCGACCCCAATTGCTACCATGGAGGTCATCTGTATCTGATTGACACTGTGGAGCCTGAAAGAGCATTGAACATGTTTCTAGACGACATGTTATTCCGGTAATGGCTTTCATAAAAACTTCTCTATCATCATCCCGCCAAGGGAAGAATGAGAAAAATACAAACCCAATCCATCGCGACTTGACCTAGTCTGGTACACAGACGGTTCTAAGATGGATATAGCTCTTCCCAAAATTCTCCCCCAGAAAATCGTTCTATCTTACTAATCTGGGCAAAGACAACCTAAGAATCCTGACAGGTATTATTACGGGCCATGGACTTATAAAAAAAAAATCTTCACCGAATTGGAATCTCTCCGGACCCCACATGCCTACTGCGCCTGAAGAGTAATGAATCCTCTCTTCATATTCTCATGGAAAATCCGGCTCTCTTCCGTCTCAGAAAGAAAGTCCTTGGTGAAAAAATACAGCAAAACTTGCTGACTTACCCCCAGGTAAGATTTTTATCTTCCTGACTGTCTCCGGAGTCAAAAGATGGCTCTAGGACCTCACCAGGAAGCCGGTGAAGGCTCTCCCGACCTATCGTCTAATATAATCTAATCTAGGTCTTAGATAATAATGTTCTTTCGTAAAATGAGAATAAACCGATTTGCTGGAATTTTTTTTCTGCCTAAACCTGAAATATACAGCAATACCAACAAAACATAAAAAGATAATCATGAAAATCGGACAAGCGGTTATCGAGATATAACGTCATCGAGTTTCATCCCATAGAAGATGTTTTTTGTATAGGAGGTATACGATTTTGAATGTTTTTTTTAATGGGCGGTGCCACGCCCCTTCGTTGGTTTGGTGATTTTCGAGATATACGATTAATTTTGACCAAACTTTACTCAATAGCCTTTGTGCCAAAAAACAAAGATTTTCTCAAAATTTGAGCACAATCGGTTTTGTGGTTTTCGAGATATACCATGTTTTTTTGTATGGGAGGTGCCACGCCCCTTTGTCGACTTTTTTTTACATAAAAACCTGCTACAATAGAATACCTTTCCAAAAAAAATGAATCATCAAATTCGGTGTAGCCAAACTCGAGTTATAAACGGACAAACATATTTTGAACTCATTTTTAAGGTTCCGCTTTTATATATATATAGATTGGCAGGTTGGTTATGCCCATTTTAAAGAAAGGGTATAAAATGCATTAATCTAAGGTAGGTCACCCTTGAGTCCCTCCGTCTAAGTCTTTGCCAAGGTGTTGGAAACACATTGCATATACATATAAAGATGCATTCTTTAAGTCCAGGAAGAAGCAACAACTGAGACTGACCAGTTATTAACCAGTTATTCACCAGTTGTGAAGAAGGCTTGTGTGCGCAGTAGCGCAGTGGTTAGTGTGCTGGACTACTATTGATATTTATGATAAGAGGTGTGAATGGTCTCACAATCTTATTCAAAACAAATTTACTAGCCACATTCAATATCTGAGGCTAAGCTATTAGGCAAATACCAAGTGTCACACTTCACTATTGAATTTGCTTGGTGAAGTACTTTTTAAACAAGCTCAAAACCACCTATACGTATGTTGTACTTTCCATTCTTGTTTTTTCCTCTAAACTTAAAAACTGTCTTCTTAAACACCCACACCACATGACCACATCATCATAGGACATGCGCTTTCAGATTGCATCCATTCACCGTTTCATTTTTTTTTTCCAACAAAACTCTTCGCTGCCATAAACCACATTTTAACGATCCTTTCCCAGGCATAGTTAGCCAATCACTTGGCATCAGCATTCAGACTCAAAGCCAAAGAGCGTCAGAGCACCAGCACAGCATATACAACGTGTCGAAAAGGCAGAAAGCTAATTTAACACTTGTCACTTAGCAGCATTTAATCCCCCACAGTTCCACCAATAAGCCACCAATTTATGGCCCTTTGATTTCCGTGAAATCAGAGTGTCTGGCCACAGAATGTAGTCGCAATCGCAACTATTCGCAATCCGCGCACAGTGCTCATTGTGCAGTCCCATGCTAAATGCATATCGTGACCATTCCGTCGGAGATGATGATGATGATGACGACGACTATACGACGACGACGACGAGGAGACTAAACAAACAGAAAATTCCATTCCAGCTCCGGGATGCACTTGGGCTTGAGCACCTCTTCGACGTAGCGTCGTTGGAGGCAAGTCCAATTAATATGCGTGTTTCAAACATTTCAGGCTTTTGACATTTTTATGATTGTCCGGACCATATTTCAATTTTCTCGCGCGCGCTCTCGCTGCTTGCCGTGCCTGAAGGTGTGCTGGATTTCGCGCATCCTTACACCAGAGAGACACCCTCTGCGTGCTGTGACCTGGTGAGCGATTTATTCGTCAAAATGTGTTTTTATGGTTTTGCAGTGAGCAGAAGGTGTACTGTGTGCTTACGGTTTATTTTTCCAATGCTAATATTCCTGGTCCTATATAGTATGGAGCTATGTGTATGAGTGTGACTCAAGATGGCTCATGTGGAGGCTGTTGTCCGTCTCCCGTTGTTTAAAGGCTGTAAATTTTCCATCATCGACATATCTTCGTTTTTAAGTGGTAATTTATTTTTGGCAAAGAAATTTCACCTGAGAGATATGATGTGTTGGAGTGGTGTTTATTGAGTTTTGGAGACTCCTTAAAAAGGAGAAAAACAAATATTACTTCGTGCTAAATGAAGCCTTTTTGAGAGATAAGGTTTCATTGGTGGCATTTTTATTATGGAAGGGAAAGCGAATTAAGATTTTCTAAAGCTAATTGTGAAGCGAGATTACAGTGAAGTGTTAAGTTATATGTATCTATGGAATATTTAACGAATACGAGTTAAAAGTATAAATAAAAAAATTTGCACGACTGGGTCGCACGTAACTTTCTCGTTTATTGCGAATCTCGCAGAATATCAGAGTCATTTCAGCAAATTTTGCGTTTAAAATCATATCCACTTAAGATGTACGCTGGTTTAGTAAATTAACCCTTGTTAATTAAAAAATATATACATACCTTCTACGTAGACATACGTCGTAGATATTAACTACAACACTTTATAACTTACTTACAAATTTCACCCCCAACTTACACTTGTAGGAGGCAAGTAAGCGATGAATTTCGAATTCCCATTTTTGATTATTTAAAAAAAGTGGTTTCACTCTCAATGGTCGGGATTCGGGTAGTCATTTTTGAGAAATATTCATAAAACGGCTATATTCGAGTTTTATGAGAAAAACTAAGTACGTGATCATGTTTAGAATGCTTATGTTGTCTTAAATATGTATTTTGATCAAAATCGTTAGAGCGGTTTCTTGTAAAATTATACTAACAAATGTTAAAAATTTGGATTCGAAAAGCACTGTTACTAAACTGTTTAGCTAAAAACTGAGTACGAGGTATTCCTTCAGAATATAAACATTACCTAGCAGTTACATTTTCATCCAAATCGAAAATGGCGTTTTCGAGATATGTGCATTTTTTAAAGTACCGTTTTTAGCGATTGGGGTGGAAATCGAAGGACGCATTCATGGTTCAAAAAACACTGTTTTTCAACTGTTTAGCTCAAAACTGAGCAAATGGTATTACATGCTATGGATTTAAGCATTACCTGAAAGTAACATTTTTATCATAATCAAAAATGGCGTTTTTGAGATATGAGCAGTTTTTTAAAGTACTATTATTAGGGATTTGGGTGGATATCAAAGGACGCAGTCCTTTTAGAGGAAAACTGAGTTTACTATGAAGTTATGAATGACAATAGTACCTTAAAAAATAGTTTTTACCGTTTTCGAGAAAAAGTTAATTTTCAAAACTGCCGTTGCTGGACTTTTTAGAGAAAAACTGAGTATGCAGCCATGTTAAGCATGCCTATGCCTACATTAACTAAAGTTTTCTAAATTGTTTAATATTCCGTAAAATTTGTCTATGGGAAGTACCTTTAATATTAGGGCTATCATAAAAAAAAGCATCCCTAGCGGAAAGCCCACAACCTCTACATACGAAATTTGAAACAAATCCGTCCAAGCGTTTAAATTCCCCAGTGGGACAGACAGACAGAATTGCGAGACACACCTTTTTGAGTTCCCCTATCATCTTAATATCGAGTTCGAAATTTTGTACGAAAACAATATCTTTCTCTTACTACATAGGTATACGAGAAAGTTAAAAAGGACAGTGCAAAGGCGATTCCACGGTAGTGGATTAAAAAACTTTTTTGCAAAAAAAAAAATGCCTATACCTCTTCGAACTAACATCAAAAAATGCCTATAGCTTTCGCAAGAGAAATTATTAAATCCGCAAACATTCTGGCAAGATGTAATTTGGTGCGATGAGTCCAAATTTGAGTTAGGAAAGAACCCCAAAGCCAGGACTCAGCACTCAGGCCATGTGTGTTATGCAGCTGGTAGCTTAAAAGCATACACTCTTTTTGTGTTTGAAACAGAAGTGGATGACTGACGAGGCGAGATAGTTTTTAATACAACAATAGACGACTTTAAATCCAATAAAATGTTTTTTTAAAGCCCAGCGAAAGCCCAGAGCAAAAAATTGGCGGCTACCAAAAACAGCAAGAAAATTTCTGGGCAGGTACATCTTCCAACATCTAGAGGAGATAGACAATACCAACTATAAGGGGCCACTTGGTTTTTGCAGGGAAATTGGGGCTTTCTCAAGGGCAATTGTTAAGGTGTTTATCCATTGTAGGTCACTGTAACTGGTTTCCCCTAGGGATCGCCGTATGAGACATCTCACTCATACCCCTTTTTAACATAACTTAACCTATGAATTCTGTAATTAAATTTTCCGTTGTATTTCTGTGCTATCCTGCGCTGCACTTAAAATGCAATTGGAGCTGAGGCTTCCCATTGTGCAATTTACAACGGCGCGATACTGCGTTAATGGATACTGCGCTGCAAATGAGGTTCAATTTGTATTGTGAGCAGCGTTACCACTTGTACTATTTATGTAGTACTGTGGTACATGTCTGCTTGATTTTTCGACGCTGTACTATATATACTACATCGGTACCCTAGTACTACATTTTTTAAGCTCCGTCTAACCATTTTACTTTTTTACGAAAAACTTTTCTTTTGTAAATTTCCCCACTTTGTGGGAATAAATAGATAGAAACTTTGCATCACTCTAAAGTAAATGCGATTCTTCAGCTGAATTGTTCCATTGACGTTCGACACGAAGTCTATCAACAGAATTCAGACCGGTTTTTAATTTTTTGAGTGATTTTTCGTAATTTTTCTATAATACGAGGTAAGGGATATTTAATTGTTTCTTATGGGAATTCTTTGGTTGTTAGTGTCAAACGTGTGTGTTTATAATACATTTAAGTTAATTATAATATTTGATAGAATTTTCTTTATAAGTTTTGTGAAAAACAATAACGTCTACTATAAGAAAGAATGGGGCACTTTCGACAAAAGCACATGGGACAGTTTCGACATAGCCGAAAATAATGAAAATCAGATAAACAGCTCTAGAGATCCACTACCCCCGCCTCCTATACCCCTCGTCAGTTACCACCCACTCTTCGGACTAATTGGGCAACAAATTCATGCAAATCGAATAAATATGGGTTCTTGAAAAATGGATGGACCAACAGACAGACATTGCCTTTTATATATTTTTTTTTTTTTTTTTAAATTCTGACTTGCCGGAGCATTAGGATGCACGTCGACCTAAAAGATCTATTGTGCTTGACGTCAGATATATGTTTAGGTTAGTAGCGCTTCTACTTTCCTAATGTAGCTGATCACACATTCAGCGGAGGATTTCCTCAGTTCTTCGGTACTTATTACTTCCCTGAAAAATGATTTCCTTCTTATACCATAAAGGGCCGGGCATTCACATATTACGTGTTCGGCTGTTTCGTCTTCTTCTAGACATAGTCTGCACTCCGGTGAGTCGACGAAATTTTATTTAGGTGATATCGCAGACCGTGGTGACCCGTTAGGTAGCCTACTAGGTTTTTGATATCATGCCTGCGAAGATTTAGTATCTTCCTGGCATCTGCTTTGAAGGGCTGAATAGCTCTTTTGGCCTGTCTTAGACCTGGGATGTTCTCCCAATACGAAGTACATTTGTTTTGCTCCCAGCTTTTTATTGCCAGATTTATAGCTGATTTGGGAATCGAACAGAATGGTTCAGGGCCAATGAAAGGGGTTTCCGAGCCATTTCTGGCTAGCTCATCGGCTTTTTCGTTTCCTTCAATTCCCTTATGTCCGGGGTCCCACCATAGACTGGTTTTGTTCCTGTAACTAAGTGTTTGGAGGGAATCGAAGCAGTGTAGTACTGATTTGGAGTCAATAATATGTGAGCTAAGGGCTTTTATAGCTGCTTCACTATCCGTGAATATATGGATGTTGGCGCCTTTAATACCTGAATTGTATATAAAGTTTGCACATTCTTTAATGGCATGGAGCTCTGCTTGAAATACGCTGGGGCTTTTTCCCATAGGTATTGAGATGTTCCGATTTGGTCCATGGATACCAGCTCCTACCCCCGAGTCCATTTTAGAACCATCCGTATACCACTTAAGGCCGTTTTGGCAGTTTGGGGGGTTATTGCTAACCCATGCTACTCTGTTTGTGATCTCCGTGGAGAATCTTTTATTGAAGCATAGTGTCTTCGGTAAGCGGTCTGTAACCGCACAGATCATGTCAAGTTCTGGAATTTCGGAAAGTAGTTCAATTAGTTCTGGGATGTTCGCCAAAATTAAACTCTTCCGCTTGAGTCAAACTTGCTAAGCTGCGTATTGCCACTTTTTTTATATAGATGTGGAGGGGTGTTAGTCCTATTAAGGCTTCTATAGCCGCAGTAGGACAGGTACGCATGGCTCCGGAAGTACCTAGACAGGCAATCCGTTGTACCTTATTTAATTTGTTTATTGTCGTTTTTTGGGTGACTTTGTTCCACCATACTATTGAAGCGTATGTTATAATGGGCCTGACCATGATCGTGTAGATCCAGTGTGTGGTCTTTGGAGAGATCCCCCAGGTTCTACCATTTATATAGTAGTAAGGACTCGAATAAAAACCATGATTTCAGCAGTACGTTATACTCTAATATATAAAATGTTTTACTAATTGATTTTTATTACCAATCTTGTGCCTTCTAAATTAATGTCGAAAGTCCCCCACCCGGATGACGATTGTACCCCACCATGGGGTTACTTTTAAGAAATTATGGATTTTTGTAGTAAAATAATCAAAGCTTTCAATAAAAAAACAATTATTCAAATATATATTTTGGGAACGAAATAATTGGAGTCTGCCGAATGTGTTGAATCTGCCCCACCCTACCATAATCGTAATGCAAATGTAGTACTCCATCCAACTCTGACATATTAAGGCAAATGAATTCAATCCGTCATGCGCATGATTAAAGAATGTGTGCAATGACAGTGAGATCGGTTGAAGTCTGAAAAGTTGTCGGACAAAACGAACTTCCCTTGTCAAAACTTGAATTGGTGCTTTTGCTTTTTATGAGACTACTGATGTGTCAACCAAAACCTGCATAGTGATAATAGCTATAGATTCTTTGATGAGTGTGCTGTAAAAGATAGATGGATTGGATTTCAGCAGCTCAAGAAAATCAATTAATTCCGAAATCATTTTTCAATCAATCCTGTGTGAATGCAAAGACAATAACAGCGACATTTTAAATGCAATTGGTTTTTGCTCTGATAATGCCTTAGTAATGCGGGGACCTCTTAGCGGGGCGAGTGAAAAACTGTCCAATGTCTGCCCAAATCTATTTTCAAAAGGATGCCACAACCTACATTTATGTTCATCGGTTGCATTGCATGCAAACTTTTGCCATTAAGTATAGGTACTAAGCTCTTTTAAAGCTTCACAATCAATCAATAAAAAAACGTAAAAAAAGTGGTACTACATTTCGTTTAAAAATGTTACATTTTGTTGGCTAACGTACTACATTTGCTTTAGATTTTAGTATGGCAACACTGATTGTGAATTTTTGTATAGCGATGGTTTTACTGTATACACGTTGTATTTTTCAGTTGTATTCCTATTATTTTATAACATTGAACCTCGTTCGA
This sequence comes from Cheilosia soror, assembly GCA_949372485.1. NCBI lineage: Eukaryota > Metazoa > Arthropoda > Insecta > Diptera > Syrphidae > Cheilosia > Cheilosia soror. The sequence continues at coordinate 154,200,072 of OX443561.1, forward strand.
AGGGGAATTGGAACTTAAGAAGATGCAAAGAATCGCGCCAAACGTGTTGACACAAACAAATGAATTCAAGTCCGCTGTCAGCGTTGTCGGATGATCCGGAGGATCTGTGCTTTGAGCTAATGAATGGAAAGCCAATAGCATTGCCGTAACATGAGTATCAGCCGCGTTCAATACGACAAAAATGTGAACATACACTCATGAAATTTGGTAGCTATACTCGTCTAGAAGCCCAATTATGTATATTAGCATTATAATTTGATTATTGTATAACAGATTGGGGACATGCAGACCACAATGACAGTAATGAAATATGTACATATCTGCAAACCACGATGTTCGATGAGAGGTCTCCAGGTTTTCAAATCATTGCTTTACACCATCTATATACGAATTAATAAATTAATAACATAAATGTACCTTCTCAAATATTAACTTACTCCAACTGCTGGCCGTTTTCGTATACAAATCACTCTCATCAGAGATATCAACCAACACTCAATATAACCCTTTTTTGCGAGAAAATCTTCATAAATAGTGTGCAAATGTTTCCGAATATCCTGTGACATTAAATTCCGCAAGAAAAAAGAAACATCACTCCTATCGTAGACATTAGATAAATCAAACTATCGACACATACTCATGGATCGCAAATCTTCCACAAACACACATACATCCATCTATATATCCTCGGTCTTCTTAATTCATTGTGGTGAAATCTTGAAATTCCTCCCCCGCTTACCAAAGAAGGATATAATACTTTGAGAATTTACTTAAACTTTCACACACAGCCAATTTTATTTATCGGGGCGGAACCACCTCTCCAACACAAGTAAACGCCAAAATGTCCTGGGGAAACAACTTTCACTCGCTATACATCATGAGATGAAAATTTTCCCATTTTCACTGTTTTCCACCATGCGAAAAACATCCTCGCATACATATGTATCTTCATCTCATATATATGGGTGGTTATCCTTTTTCGCAGTAAATATATCTCCGGCAGTGCTTTTACACATTTCAGTGTTAATGCTGCTTTTGCCACTCACCACACCGCCCACTCTGGGAAAGTGAACCAGGAAGCAGCGCAGCAATATAGGAGCAACTATAACACAGTGCAAAGCAGAGTGATGTGGTATGGTGATGGCATTTACTCAACACATGCTCTGGTGTGGAAATCTCCGAGTGTTAATGATTTTCCGTTGGTCAATCTATATGCATATATATCTAGGACTGTAGACCTATATCTGCTAGCATTTTGTCGGGATGGAAATGTTGTGTAGATACTCTATACATTGTCGAGCATCACGACAATTTAAATGGAATTACTTCTGAGAATAATTTCAGTAGAATGTGTGTATGCCCTTAGCAACATTGCTGCCACGATCACAAAATTGGAATTACGTGGAAAATTGAGTGAAAGAATCATCGCGTCAAGGGTTTTTATGAGTGTTTTAGTGCGTTTCCTGTAGAGGAAGAGCATGTCACGCGCCATTAAGTAGCGACACTTGGAGATAGCGACAAAGCAACATTTTCGCATTTTATAGAGCCAACAGCCAAGTGGGTTAATCTGGATGAGGATTTCGGAGAAAAATGTTTTCAGTCGGTATAAGAACTTCATTTAGATGGCTGATCATTACATTGTTGCAAGTATGTACATATAGGTGTTTCGGAGTAGGTGAACTAAAATAATTTTTAGCAGACCATTATGAGGTACATATACGTGTGTCTGGCGAAATAACAAACCAACATTTGTTTTATAAAATAATATTTTAGACAACCGTAATCATTTGATGATGCATCCGATTTAATAATAATGAAAAGTGGTTTTCAAACAAACTTCTAAGGCGACAGTTGCGCTTTAAATCCATTATGGCTGTCAAAATATCAACTCAACGGAGTATAGGTATTTAGATACTTACTAATTAGTGCTTAAAGTCAGACAACACTAACAATACAGCTATGGAATTATTTTTCACACCTAAATGTAAGGCATTCCAATTCAGGCTCGTATAACAGAGGTACACCAACAGACGTTTACTTTTACCGAATAACAAGATCAGATTCCACCAATATCTCAGAAGTCAGAAAACATTCGACATTTTGTTCCGTGCGGGCTCTAATTTTTCTTTAAGCTAAGTAGGTACTCAGCTCGACCGAAACTAAACTTAGCCTAGCATAGCCATTAATGGATGCGCATCAGCGCCGGATTTAGAATTTTGGGCCATAGGCGTTTACATTTGATTTGATTCAGTTGCGCAGTTTCTTCATTCGTTGCTGTTTCAACGTCCATATTGCACTTTGCGAATTCGTGTTTTGTTCGATCGAATAACGTTTGCCGGCCATTGCGCATTACCATTGTATATAGACACTATAGTACTATCACTTCGCATTTATGCACTAGCGCCACCAACCACCTCTGAGACCAACTACTAACATCGAACATGGTAGTTGTATTGGATTATTTGAAACGAAATTAAATGATGCCTTCTTCTTTTCTTATTCGTCTCATTGACAACATGCAGATGAAAGAGAAAGAACAATTATTATTTTTGTTGTCTTTTATTCTCCAGCGATTGTATAGTAAGGACAAGGAGTGGAATGTGAAAGAGGGTACTTTTCGCATATACGATATACCTATACTCGTATAGGTAGTTAGTATTGGTGGTGTGCAGGTTAGGCGAAGTGTACTTTTAGCATTTATGAGAATAACAATATGAAAAGAATGAAATGAAAGATCGGATCGATTTGTACTTTTCGCATATAGTGGTGGTGTGTGGGGAGAGTATCTACTTTTAGCATGATGATGGGTGTGATGCTGATGACGATTGGAATTGATATTTAAGAGGATAACAATGTGGAAAGGAGGAATATGAAATCATAGATCGGATTTTTAACAATACATACATATTTTGTGTATTTCTTGGATTTATGGGCAGCAGTGGTGCGTCATGATCGTGGTTTTTGGACTTAGGTGTCAAGGGTAGGTTATGATATGATGATTTGAAAATTATGGGGTGGGTGAGCATATGAGGTGCCTAGTACAGGAAGTTTGTTTTGGATCTTAGCAAATAAAATTAATCACGTACCCAGATCGATCCAAATTTTCAATTTTCTCATATTGTGGGAGAGTGAGAAAGATATTGTTTTAAGTCCAAATTTTTAGATTAATTAATTATTATCTATATTAAGATGATACTAGGTACAGCTCAAAAATTGAGTCTCGCAATTCTGTCTGTCTGTTTGTCTGCGTGGTGGTAGATAGCTGTAGCGACAGGACGGATTCGTTTGTAGGTACCTCTAGTAATTTGTTTCAAACTGTGCATAAGTAGGTATGCGATTTGTAGGCTGACAGTTTGAGTTCATTTGTTTATTTTAATTTTAAACCCAAAATTAACCTTTTGTATTTAGATACAATTATTTTAGGAGCAGCTATACGCAGGTCGCAGTGGTACGCTGAAGGCTATTGCAGCAATCATTCCAATCATCCCTAATACATTTAAAATATGGATTATTGTAGTAATGTAGGAAATTGATGAATATGTATTTAGAAACTTGCAGTTCAGATTAGATTCTTGCTATGAAATTAAGTAAGCTATTGTTTGTTTTAAATAACTAAGTCATCAACGCACAGCCCAAAACGGATAATCTAAGCCCGTTTTCTAACCATTGATCAACGATCACATGAAAGTGAGGGAAAATGAAAATCAAAAAGGAATACAAGTATGTAGGAGAATTTGTTTATTGTAACGAGCGAATAGCTCACAATTATCTCCAGACCAGAAATGACAGCATCAGGTGGTAACCCCAAATAACACAAGCAAAACCATCACGGGACTGCTAGTAATCTATTTTTTATATTCCGTTTATAACTCGAGTTTGGTTACACCGAATTTGATGATTCTTTTTTTCCATAAAGGTATATTCTTCTGTAGCAGGTTTGTATGTACAAAAAATTGGACAAAGGGGCGTGGCACCGTCCATTTAAAAATCGTGGTATATGAACTCACATTTTGATAAAATGATAAAATCTTTGTACGAAGGCTATTCTGAAAAGTTTGGTCAAAATTGGACAAAGGGATGTGGCGCTATTCTTCGACAATCACGGGAGCCAAAGTTTGTAAAATTTGTAACATTGGTATGCATTGTCCTGATAGACAAGAATACTATATATGCAATACGATTCCTGGAAAACCCAAAAATGTGTACCATGGAGCATTACAATACAGTAAATTACGCTTATAAGAAACTCCAAAATGCCACAATTTTTGTTTCTTATAAGCGTGTGTTTCTTATATCCTAAACACGGATATAAAAAAAAGTTTCTTATGAGAAAAACACGCATATAAGAAACAGAAGTTTCTTATAAAAAATGTTCGTTCAAAAAAAAAAACTTTCATTTTGAAACAACAAAAAATAATAAAATAATAGAACATGCATTTAGTTTTAGTTTAGTTATCTTTGTTACGTTTTTCTTTCGATTTTTCTTTGATCGATTTTTTTGTTAATTTCGTCTATTTAATTTAAAAAGATATAAAAGGGGTGGAGAAAAAGCCTTAACCGAGGCGGAAAAAGGACAAATCAAAGTTGAAAGGACGCTCGCCTATTTATTGCCAAAAAGCTAAGAAATTCTAGAGGAGCCGAAAGTAAAGTTATATTTTTAAGTAATGGTCTAACTATGGATAATAATATGAAAGGTCGCATACACAGTGTGCTTACAAATGCGGAAAGGCGACTTATATTAAAAAAGTGTCAAATTCTAACGACTATTTTCCAAAAATCTGGGAAACGTGTGGTACCAAAGCAAGTCTCACAACTATTTGTCGTATTATTTCGAAAGCTAAGCATATAAAAAGATTAAAAACTAAGTAGAAGTCACACTTTAACCCGGTTCGAAAAGCGCAACGCCTCCGTTTTTGGGTTTGGTTCGGTGGTTTTCGAGATTTGCGATCATTAGTGGTGTAGGTATGTACTTATATTCTCATACAAAGAAATTCAGATTTCAGATTTTTTGCAATTTTTCGGCTTTTCATTTGGGGGTTTCCGAATTTTCTTTTTTTGCCAAACCCTGATTCAAGACGAACAAAACAAAAAAGAATCATCCAAATCGGTATAGCATTTATCCTTTCTCGAGTTTTGCAAACAATTGATTTTTATATAGAGAGAGTGTAGACTCCTATAATACCTAGTTAGCTGCTCGTTTTACTGACATAAAATGCTTCTACATTATAAACCTCATAAAGTATACACAAACACATGCCTATAATATTTTAGAATCAATTAAAAAAAGAATCCCTTAAATCGATGCATATTTGACAAAAATATAGGCAAAATAGTGAGAGTCTAGCATACATTATTTTATGCCCAATCCTCAAATCTTCTGCAACGACAGAAAGGAAACCAAATTCAGTTTTTATTCAATTTGTCTTTCCCAACTGATCACCCCTTGCATCGTGCACCCCTCTCCAAACACACAAATCCTCCACCACCACCATCCTATCCAACACCACCTTGCTGTTGAATTATATTTGCTCTTGCTCATAATATTGCACCTCCTTTCCTCTATTCTCCTCTCTTATCACTAAGAAAAACCAAACCAGTTGCACTTGCAGTCTACCCTACCCTGTTACATCACATCAGAAATAATTTTATACCTACTGATGGATGGAAATGGCGATATGAATGAAGAAAGAGAAGAGGCATACCAGTTTGACTTTGTTTTGTTTATTTTGGTTTTCTCTATACACATTTCCCCAATGCTCGGAGTTGGCTGGCAGTGTACAAACTAAATCAACTGAAGCGCCACCTGGATCGTCGAAGACGCGTAATTCAATGCGATGGGATGAGAGTACTATAGTGTGTATATACAATGGCATTACAGATTCGGATTTCTTCATTGTGATTTTGTGAGTTTTTGTGAATTAAAATTAGCCGTCTTTTATTATCAGTGTGATCTGATCCGGATCAGATCAGATGAAAATAAAACAAACTGGATCATTGAAAGATTTTATATTTAAGTTGTGGCAACAGTTGTTTTTCACATATAAAATTCAGTACCAATTATGACAAAGTTTGTATTGTCACCGCCATATTGCAGCCACACGGTACAATGTGACGTCACATCGCGATGATTTCTCCATTGCACTTGCTCATATTTGAGTTTGACATTTCGCTGTTGTATCGTGGGTGTTACCGTATGAATACAAATCTGCATACATTTTGCACTCAATATTTTTTTGTGGAAAACTATGCTCAAATGTTATGTTAAAATACGCATCATAATTAACCGTATTGTACTGATAATATTTCCAATTATATTTCTGTGCTTTATAGCGAAACAAAACATCTCGAAAGTCGAAAAAATGCTAATAGGTTTTATGTGTTGCTAATGTTGTTCCATATTTTGGTCTGGCAATATTACTGTATGGCTATAATTTACAGGGACACCAACATTTAGTGAATGAAATAAACAACGCCACGAAACAACAACGAGAAGTTGAATTAATTTTCAGATCATATTTCGTGATCTCGATGAAAAGTAGGATCACATGTTGTTGTTGTTAGTGCATGTAAATCGATGATCTATATGGATCACAGTTGATAATAGAAAAGGCGTTAGGCAATAACGCCCAAGGAAATAGCGCCCAAATCAATTTGGAAATAACGCCCAAAAAAATCTCATACAATTTGTTGTTGCAAAATTTTTCGTCAGTTTGGGTGTTATTTCCTTGTCAGGGTTCCTTTTTGTGACAAGGAATAAAGCCCAAAACAACAAGTGTAAATATTAGAAACGGAAATAATGCCCAAAACAGGAAATATCACCCAAAACAATTCAGACAAAACGAAACAACGCCCAAACAGAATGAATCATCGCCCAAATGACAATACTGTAGAGTTTTAGCTAAATATGGTGTTTTTTTATGTACCTAGTTATTGAAAAATACAACCCTTAAAATATAATTTGCAATACTAAAACAAACTAATTTATGTCCTACATATTGTAACATATTTACATTTTGTCATTTTTATTTTTGTTTTAATAACAGCAATGAGTTTTGAATAACATCTTATTTAATATAATAATGCAACCATATACAAAATGAGTTTAATAGAACAAAGTTTGTTTAAGCAAAAACCTGAATAGTCTCTAGAACTCTTTCCCTTTCGATGACAGATATTGCAAACCCCTTCGCAGTTTCGAATAAACTAATTGTGAAGTACCAACGTGGTCGCAGTAAATAAAAAAACAAGAACAATATTTATAACAAACCAAAACCTACTCGGCGCGGAAATCGTGTGATCCGCGCGGGCGCGCGACCCCCCCTCCCCCCCCCCCGCAGCGTTTCTCATTTACTAAGAAAAATATACCTACGCATTCCACAAATATTACCTTTCGCAGATGTTTCTGAATAATTTACGTATCCCGCTTGATGAGTTTACATCGCTTAAAAGTACTGCTGAGCTAGAGCATTGCTTTTTTATATGCTCTAAAGCCTTAAGTTCTTTATACAACTGTTGTTGATCACTATGATTAGTATGTGCACTTTTTTGTTTTGTTGCAAATATTATCACTGGACACTTCAACGCGAGCATTGCACTTTTCATTATAACAAATGTAAAAAGTTTTACCTTTGTAAATAGATTTTTTTTTTTGCATAATTATTTTTCATTTGTTAAGTAAATAAGCTTTGAATCAATCCTTTTCCCGCTCACGACCTCGAAAACTTCGCCTTCCATTTCTTTAAATACCTATTGAACCGACTTCTACGACTCTTTTCTTCTTTATGATTTACTTCCAATGTATGGTTTTGCGTAGGCATATATAGTTACAAAGATCTTCAACAAAAAAAAAAATCTTAAATATTGTTTCTTTTCTCTATTAGTCTATTGTCATACTTACTATTACTATTAAAGTAGAATAAAGAAAATAAATAAGAATTTTTTTCTTAAAACCGAGGGAACACAGTAAATTCACCGTATTGCACCGTTTCTTTCAATATAAATATGTTTTGGGCAATAATGTATTAATAAAAACATGAATTGGAAATATCGCCCAAAAATTAGGAAATATCGCCCAAATTTTGCAAAAACAATTTCCATTGACATTTTTTGGGCGATATTGCCTTATTATAATTTGGGTGCTATGGAGTTTTTGGGCGTTAAGCAAATTCTTTTTGGGCTTTATTTCCATTTAGTAGTGTATTTTTGGGCGCTATGCATTTTTTTGGGCGTTATTTCCAAATCGATTTGGGCGCTATTTCCTTGGGCGTTATTGCCTAACGCCAATAAAAAACGGCTATTGATATCTATATAAAAGAGGATGGCGTTATTTACTACGCTTATAACTCAAGAACGCCTGGACCGATTTTTCGCACTAAATTGGACAGGTCAAACAAGAAGAATACCCAAGAAAATTTTGACAAAGGGGCGTGGCAATTCCCATGCAAAACATATGGTATATCTCGAAAACCACAAAACCGATTGAGCTCAAATTTTGAGAAAATCTGTGTTTTTGGCACGAAGGCTATTCTTATAACTCGATAATCGCTGGGCCGATTTCCATGATTGTTTTTATAGAAATTTTGTGTGTGTGTTTGAGTAAATCCAAGGATGGTTTGGATTCACATTTGGTGAAAATTGGACAAAAGGGCTTGGCACTTCCATACGAGAAAAAACCAAAAAAATCTTATATCTAGAAAACTACCGAACTGATTGAACTCAAATTTTAAGAAAATATTTGTAATTGGCCCAAAGATGTTTCTGCCACCAAAGGGGCGTGGTACTTCCCGTATAAAACAATATACATTTTAAATGATACTTCTCATGGGTGTCGCATGGGGGCTAAAGTTGTAAAATTGTAGGCATCTACATTGTCCAAACAAGCAATCGCGCGATGTGTGGCGGGATTAGACAAAAGGGCGTGGCACCTCTCATAACAAAAAAATACTTATTTTATTTTATTTTTTATTTATTTTATAAATATCAATATACAATTATAAATTGTTACTAATATGAATAAGAGCAATTAGCAGCAAAGGCTTTCGAGCTCTAAAAAAATACTTTTCAAACGCTTTTCTTGGACTGTCATGTGAAAAAGTAGACAATACAATTCGTGGCACACGTCTGAGGAAACAGCGGTCGAAGCACACTGAGACGGAGTACAGAATCAGTTCGGACACATCGGTTAAATAAAACGGCCGCAGAATAATTGACTGACAATGTTAATGTACGAGCAGGCAAAACAACGTTTGCCGGGTCCGATAGTTATCTTATAAATATTGTCTATCGAGAATGACAATACATTACAAGCGTACTAAATAATTATGCTCTACCCTACTTTTACATTTTCCAATAAATTGGATAGGTACATAGTATTCATTATGTAAGTTCCACCAAATCTGGCCGACTGAAACTTTAAACCAAAAGAGGGAAAACCCATCAAATGTATCGGAGAGGAGTTTGAATTTGATGTCCAAGTGTTTTACTTAGGAATGCAAAGATGTGGTAGATTGGCAGGAAAATAATGGTTTCATTCATTCATTCATTTTCAATGGTCCGCTTGTCCATTAAGTGGGTCGCGGGTGTAGGTTGCTCAAGTGGACCCTCCATAGCTCTCGATCCTCCGCCATCGACTCTCAATCATCAAGGGCAATCCCCATACGGGTATAGGGGAGATTATGGACTTGATCTAACCATCTCATCCTTGGTCTACCTAGAGGACGCCTACCCGATGGTACGGATTCCATAGCACGTCGTGGAATCCTGGTCGGGGACATGCGTTTAACATGACCAAACCACCGAAGCATGGATCGCTCCGTCCGGAGAAGTAGCTGCTCGACATTGAGTTCCTCACATATTCTGGTATTTCTGATGCGATCTCTACGGGTCACACCAGCAATACTACGGAGAAATCTCATTTCGGCAGCTTGTATAATGGTAAATTAAAAAAATGGTTTGTTGATTAGAAGACTGTCTGCATCGCCTATTCTGAATATACACCGAAAAAGTTTAAGTTAAAATAAATAAATGTTTAAAATATTCAGGTTAAGTGGTCTAAAAAAGCAAACCAAAAGTTGTACGTGTCTGTTTTACCTACCTATGGGTATAACAGGGGATTTATCGAGAATGAGAATTTTAGAAAGCCTTACTTACTTTGGTGTAGGTAGATTGACCCATAGCTAACACAAATATATCTGCTAATACTGACTACAGAAACTTTTTTAGGGGTCTAAATTTAGCATAGATACTACTTGAAATAAAATCTATGTCTTTTTGAGATTCTGCAGTATATAAAGTAGTGACGAATATTACGCAATTCTTTCTTTACCACCAGAACGACGACTACTCCCCTCCCACACATATGTAAAATTTCTCTTAGTTTCGCAATTTTGATAAACTTACTCCAGATGTTCGCTTTTACTATTTTTTTTTTATTCGATTCGCTAAAGATGCCTGCATTAACATTCGCAAAAAAAGCATTTCACCCGATATAGATATACATACCTAAGTTACGCTTAGGATTCTTAAATGAACTCGCTGGCGAACAAAATCTTCTTCCGAGGGAGGAACTCGAAGCGAACGTTATGCGAACTGCTTGTTTTGCTGGGATGGAAAGTGAAGCTGAGGAACGAAAACGTCAATGACGTACAGTCATTTCATCACAAATGGTACTAAGGTTTGAGTGAAAATTATAAAAAAGCAAAAAAAATATAAGGATTTTGGTTAAAAAAAATTAAATCGCCAAAATTTAAAAATATCGCCTTTTTTGGGGTGCGTCGCCAAACCGATTTTCGTGTCGCCAAATGAAATTTCAAATCGCCCGTTTGGCGATAAATCGCCACATCTGACAACTCTGGGAGACCTCCTCTAATCTAATTCAAAGTAAAATAATTGTGAGCGATAATATTGCGTGTTTCCTATTGCCAGTTGCTTATTGAATGTTGCCTCAATGTAAGAGCCGACTTGGTCTTTCGAGATTTTTGTACTTTCTAAATTTTGTCCCATTCGATATTTATAAAATTCATTTTCGAGATTTTGTCCATTCTAGATTTTGGTCGTTAGTTAAGGTCATGATCCCGTTTCAGTTGCTTTATTTTGTTTGCGGTTTTTGTGATGTCCCATATCTGTCGTGATGCCCTAGGCCTGGGCCGAGTTGGCCTAAGGGTAAATCCAAAGGCCATGCGCTTTTGATCCATTTTAGTAGGTAGGTATAGGAAGAGCTGCTCACCTCTGGCTAAAGAGATTCGCTAAATTTACTTCAGATAAATTCTGGAGAGAATTTTGTGGGAGCTAAAATTTAGATCGATCAGCGTACTATGCTTAAACGATTAATTCATGGTATTATTCATGGACGCTATAGCGCATCAAGCGACTATCCAGGTACAGACCCAGCCTAAAGTCGTCACTGCATTGTTGTCCAGCCATATATGAATATAGCATGCAGGACTGTAGCGCTTTTAAAAGTGATATGTAAGTGACTGAACGAATTCGCTTTAAAATTGTGACGTCAGTCGGGTTTGTGGATAGTTTCACATAAATAGCTACGAATTTTACGGATACGGATTCCGCTTTAACTCACATGAACTACTGAATCTGATTTTACGAGATGGATAGTTGCGGAATTAAAAATCTACTAAGTAGTCAATGTACAAGTACACATACATATAACCTATAACTTACTTAAATTGCAGTAGTACGAAATAATGGGCAGCAGAGCGATGTCCACGCCCCATTTTCATAACTCGGTATGGTAAAGTAACATGTACCTTTGCAAAGCTTTAAAGATACACCTTCCTTTCCACAAGCAGATATAATTGCAAATTACACCAATAGGCATCATAACTATATTGTTTTCTAAAACATAACGAGCGCTTTAACTATGCACCTCTGTCCATCACCTTTACCATATTGGAATGTCTAAATGCAATAATGATGGCACACACCATGTACATGTACAGTATACTATCTAACTGTTACTATCATAAAAATGTGTCTACTTTACTAATTAATGCTCATACAAATCAGAGTTAAAATATCGACAAAGCCGAGGTGAAGGATACTGGAATTCGCCATAAATCACGTAGATACCTATATGAACTTTAACGACCGCATCACTGTGTTACTAGTGGAAATAGTTGTTGCTGCCTAATGAGACGTTCTCTCAGCCAGCGTACACACAAGTCAATAAAAACCATTCAAGGGTCAGCTGTGCAAACTCTATGCAAAACAAGTAGCATGAGTGCAACATTAACCACATGATGCCCATGCCATATGTGTCCGATTGTCCGTCCCTCTGTCATATATACACAGGCTTCGATGAGCAATTAATCAATTGCCTACCAATAACCCTTTTGCTGATGTGGTTAACCACAAAACGAAAACATGTCACAACAATTCACCAGCACCACTGGCACGGGCAAGAAGGACTTTCACACTTAATTGATTGAGTTTTTATACCCTTGTTAACTTTGGCCCGCTCTAATTGCATTTTAATAATCCCTTCACGATTACACCACACTGTTGGCTCTAAATTAACCATCAGAACCGTAAAATGTAAGCAAAAAATTAGGATACCAACCGCGCCACAGACCAGTATTGACGTCAGATCACACCATCTGTCATAAAAGTTTTGAGTGTAGCGGTTCTTAAATTTCCATTATATCTATCCTTAAGGGGTGGAGGTAAGGAAATTTTCATCGTAATGAAAATTTGAATTTAATTGAGCGAAAAATGAAACAAAACCCTACCCCCACGCACCGCCATGCCACCATATCGACAGTCCACAACTTGCAGAGATAATGGTGGAAAACTCTTAAGAGAATAATTAGAAAGCGGGAGTAATTGCTTAGTGAGAGTTTCGCGATTGGATGACACCAGCCAGCGGGTAGGTATGATTGAGGGTTGTGAAATTATTTATAAATCTGTGTGTTAATAAAATGAGTTCCTTAACTTTTGTAAAACGGCGCGCGCCAAGAGATGGCTTGTCTTATAGACTGACGCTTGATTTCAGTATGGGATGCTCATATCGGCTATAGCAATTAAAACTGACGTCTTGGTGTGATGTGTTGAAACGTTGGTACTAATTTCCACCCAAAAAAGACCAGATAGATAATAAATCAAAGCCGCCAATCAACTATTATTCACAATATACCACAGTCCACAAATATTATTTCATCAAAATTTCAACATCATCCGCATATATCTTGAACTCCATATTTGTTTAAAATTTATGAATAAATGCTGTCTCATTGCTAGGGATAAAGAGCCTTTACTTAACTGAAGTTTGACTAAAGTATCATGCTTAGTATAGAAGGTGAAAGCATTAGTAGGTCACACTCGACAAGTTTAATGCAAACATCGGGAAGAAGGAGCTAAGGCAATATCGTCGGTATCTTGATTTCGCGATATCAAGCAAGCAACACGGCCGTAGCCTGCTCAAGACATAAACAATCCCATCCTTGAATGTGCTATAAGAAAGAAGAACAAATTCCGTCACATAGTACTCGTTCTTGGATAACGGCGTCTTTCCTATAATCGAATTGCTGTCGACGATAGGCAAGGAACTTATCTTAGAAGTGCCATTAGTGCAAGGTTTAAACATCGGCTAGCAGGGGTTCCCAAACTATTCCATACTGCGACTCCCTATACAGGTTATAATATTTTTGCGACGCCCTTCTAAAAGCACACAACGGAACAAAGGACAGATATCCATCCATATCCATACTACTTATAAAATGCAACGTCCGTCTGTTCGTTTCTCCATAACTCGAGAACCATTCGTCCGATTGTCATGATTCTTTTTCTGATTTATAGATGTGTGCCCAACTTAGTCCGTAGGATGGGTGAGAATTGCTCAGGAGTAAAGGCGTCGCGGGGAATAAGGGGGGTCTCACGAACCGTTAGCCGTATGAACTTGAAAGTTTGTGTGTTGATAGATAAATCAAAATAATTACATGCCTCATTCATCGTTTTTCAAAATTCGACCTATAAGGGTTGAAAAACGTTTGCACTCTACTTTTCTATTTCGGCCTTACTACGCTCAACTTGCCATTATACTCATAACTCTTTGTATGACATTTCAAGAAATGCTTTTATTTGTTAGCCAATACTTCACCGAGTATTTTGAGCTAAAATGCATCTTTCTGGTCCATCCAGATGGTGAGATATAATAAATTGAAAGTAGATCTTATTTGGTCAAGTGCGAAAAAAATCATTTCTCGATTGCTGTTGTGCTTAGGGGTAGTTTTATATTGCGTTCCCAAAATAGAATATGATTACTCGCACGACTGGCATTCAGAATGCACATTGTACGTACATACTCATGTATGGCGTAGTTGAATTTGATGTAGGCAATGGATAGGCATAAAACAAACTAAATATATATATATGTACGTCTACGTAAATATAAGAGGTTTGTGGTGCGTAAGTGATAGATACATATCTACATATATGAATTTGAGATCTGCAGCTATGGAAAGTGTAACGATAAATGATCGCGTAGTATAAATAATTACATCATACCTGTGACGAGTTTTTATTTATGTGAAATCTTATGTCTGTTGACTTAGGACTTTCGGATCAGTACAGGTTACGTAAGGACTAAGTTGGGGACAGAGGAAGGGTGAAGGGGTGGTAGGGACTAACTCCGGAACTATTTGGTCGATTTTTAAAATTCTTTCAAGATTGAACCGGCAACATCCTCCGGATCAGTATAGGTTAGTTAGGGTGTGGATGGGGGAAGGGGAAACGAGGGTATAGGGGCTATCTTCGGAACTACTCGGCCATTGCCAGAGTTGACCTCCGGCAGCCACGTCTTTCACATGGACAGCTATATATTGAATGTTCACGTGTGAGCTGTAGGCGTAATTTGTTTATAGCTACTTGCGCCCATTAAATAAATAACATGTAGGTATAGTTTATGAAAAGGCATAGCGAACAAATATTTTGTGAGCTTAAAAAGAAGACAAAATATAAACAAGTAAAAGTGTTACCGTCGCATGTGTCTAATATTGGTTTTGTATGGGAGGTACCAGAACTACTTGACCGACATAGACAATTTGTTAATACCAATTTGACAACGGTAAAACAAGACATCTCATAAAATTTCATTCACCTAAGTCGATTCGTTTGGACGCTATCCTGCTTGCAACTGATAGACAGACAGACGGACATGGCTAAATCGATTCAGAATGTAATCCTGATTCAGAAATATATATTTTGTGGGGTCTCCGATGAATCCTTCTTGGCGTTACAAACGTAATGACAAAGTGAATATATCTTCCTGTGGAGGGTATAAAAAAACGTGAATTTATATGATAGCTGAAATAAATTTGAATTTCTTTTAATAGAAAAGAAACCAGCTGGCGGAGCCGCGGGCGTTGCTAGTGTGAATATAAGCTGAGCTTACTGAAGATTCACTAAAGAGGTTTTCAATGAGGATTGGTCGACATTGAAATGGAATAAAACATGCTGTGTGCCAGGTATTAACGAATCTCATGTATGCCATTATTGTATGGAATATTTCACCAGGGCCAAATGTCCGCCGCAGCTTCTCACGTTGTCACGGGTCCGAGTGGTCCAATCTGCGGCATATACTTAATTTGAGCGATGGCATTGGTTATATTGGGTTTAAAGGTTCTAGTACACGATATGTCGCACGCCTCATATATATGTAGCACTGACGTCATTTTGACGGCATCGAATGGTCCCAATAGGTACATGCCGTGTACAAGCTCTCTTTGTGCACTCTCTGTTGACGTCAGAGCCACATATATATGAGGCGTGCTACATATCGTGTACTGGCACCTTAAGAACCTCGGTCGATTTCGGTTTATTCGCATTGAGCTGCGACTTCAGGCAACGACACAAGAAAAATTTAGCGAGGTTAAATCGCACGATCTTTGTGGCCAATTCACGTCACCTCTGATAAAGATCAGATAACCATACCCTGCAGCTGGGTTACACATAGCCACCTCTTGCTGCAACCACATGTTAGCAGCATCGTTCTGTAGTACTCGCCGTTGATGGTATTGGCCTTACCAACGTCATGAAAAAGTACGGAGCAATGACGCCACCGCCAGTCTAAAATGCGCACCAAACTGCTTTTTATGGGTGCATTGCCACCTCGTGTTAGTTGGCGTCATCCCATATATGGCAATTTGGCCATTCATCCAAAAATCCGACCCGTCGCTAAAGATGATTTTTCTATAGTCATTACATTATCATTAACTTTGAGCTCCTGGGCAGTTGGATCTTGAACGGGTATAGGTCCAAGTCTCGGCGCACAATTCGCCAAGTTGAAGTCTGCAAAATTCGAATACTTCTTGTGCACAGCAAAACACAACGGCCAACATCGAACGAATCGAGCTCAAGTTGATGAAACGTCGTGTGCAGGCGACCTGTGCCTATCGTCTTGCGACGCCCCTAGGATAGCTCCACGACGCCCCAGGGCAGGTAATAGATAATACATTTTATTCATTCATGCATTCATTTTCAATGACCCGCTTATCCATTAAGCCATCGACTCCAAATCAAGGGCAATCCCCATACGGGTAGAGGTGAGATTATGAACTTGATCTAACCATCTCATCCTGGGTCTACCTAGAGGTCTATAACCATTATAATTAAATCAAAATTTGGAGCTCATCGAAATCCAACTAAAACTCATTTCTTAAACATATTTTTAAACCGTTTGAATGGATGCAACATTTTCTTTAAAAATCTCCGTTCTCGAGATATTTGCGCCTCAAAAGTTTGCAATTATTTTTGCTTAGACGGAACATAGACATTTTTTTTAATATAAATATTTCATTAGATCAGCGGCGTCGAAAACAAAAGTAGCTTCCTATTGGTGTCTCTGGGGTGTGTAAATGTAATTTGAGCGTGGCAGCAATCCGATAGATGGTTTCTATTTTTCTTTCGATTCGAGAAATTGTGCTATCTAGCGAAGCAGCAATGCAGCTCTCCCGGATCAATAGCAGAAGTGTCAGAAAGAGGTGAGGGCGGGAGCCGGTAGGCCGATCTCCAGGGAGCAGCGGCGAATTTTGCTCATTTTTTCAAGCAAAAAAATTCATTATTTTTCCAAAAGATGGCTTTAGTAATCTGTATCTCGCGTTGCATACGTGCTTTGGAAAGATTAGATTTCTTTCAAAAAAAAACTTCTCGGATAGTTTTCTTTTTCGTTGATCCTTTGAACGCGTCAAACATGAACACCAGCAATGAGGAAAGTTACAGTTACAGTTTTTCTTCGTTGAAAGCAATAACGCAAGTCAGGCGGCTAAAAATTTGAATAGTGTTTGTATGGTCCTGATACTGCAACAGCTAATCATGGGGTTGGGGTTGAAATACTGTATGGTCAAAATTCTGTTTTCAAAATACTGTATTTCAAAATACTGTATTTCAAAATTCTGTATATGAACATAATTCTGTATGAACAAAACTCTGTATTTCAAAATTCTGTATGAACAAAATTCTGTATGAACAAAACTCTGTATTTCAAAATTCTGTATATCAAAATTCTGTATTTAAAAAAAATGGTTTTGATAATGTAAAAAAGTGCGCACTTTTTAACATTATCAAAACCATTTTTTTTAAATACAGAATTCTAACATACCACTTCTTTTATTTTTATATTTTACTGTCTCCTTGCATATCTACATAGATTTATAAAACATAAACCGATGTTTTGGTCTGTTTTTGAAAGTTCAAAAACAAGAACAGAAGTGTTTCCGAGGACCCAAAACAGCGTTGAGGCATGGCATCGCCGATTAAAAGTCTTGGTTGGGAGGAAAAAGCCGGGCCTGTATAAACTTATCAGCGACCTGAAAAAGGAGCTAATTTTTACTAAAGCACAGGTGGAAAGGGTTAGGAATGGGGAGCACATTAAAAAAAACAAAAAAACAATACTTAAAAACAAGAGAATTCGACGTATTATGCGAAAGAGGCCCGATTTAAGCAACGTTGCTTATTTAAGGCGAATAGCAAAAAGTTTGCTTTTTTTTTAAATAATTCTGTTATGCTAATTTGTTATTTTTATGTTTATTGTTTATTAAATTTCTTTGAAGTATTAAGTTTACTGTTATGTTTTTGTTAAATTATGTTCCTAAATGATTTCCAATTTTTGTTTTTTTCCAATAAATTTATATTACAGCTTGCTTTTTCTTATGCAAACACTTTTTCAAAAAATAGAATTGGGTATAAGCAGCTATTCGGAAAACAGAATTTTGCACATACAGTATTTTGATTATACAGCATTTTGGATATACAGCATTTTGGATATACAGCATTTAGAAATACAGAATTCTGAAATACAGAATTTTGTTCATACAGTATTTTCAAAAAAAAAAAATACAGAATTTTGTCGATACAGTATTTTGAAATCCAGAATTATGGCCCATTCCCCTAATCATGCGCAGTTATTGGTTTCGTCGATTCCGTTCCAGGAATTTCCATGGCAAAGATGCACGGCGCTCTGGAAGGCCAATTGTCGAAAATGTCGATAAAATCATGGAAATCGTCGAGTCTGACCGTCATTTAAGCACTGTTTCGACTGCTCAGGAGCTAAACATTCCACAAAAACCCGTTTGGAACCATTTGAATAAGGCTGGACGCTGATGTATACAAAAAGAAGCTAAATAAAGTTTCAACATATGTATAGTATATCCTCAGTCATATACTCACTGAGGCAATATTTCCTGGACATGGATAATCGTCAGTCCAAATCAGATATTAAGACCGTTTGGTAGTAATGAATGATGCAATGATACGCGATAATAACATTTTCAAAGTACATTTACAAAATTATGACCTTGGCACATTTTGGCGAATGTGGGTATACCGAATATCCTATAGCAGAAAGAGCTCCAAGAACCGTAATACCGCGCTTCCAACCACTTACAGTCTACGGTAACATCTAAAGTAAAGGACAAAAACCGCTTCAATGTGAAACATGACTTAAGATGCGCTTTAAGTGAAACTAAACTTAACAAACAAAAACTTGTGTTGTGTAATTTCTTATAATTTACTTTCACGTAAATATTTTTTCGAGCTCCGCACTCTCAAAAAAAGCAACGGAATCATCAGAAACATTCGAGGGCCTCCTAAGAAGCACAATGAACTCTTGATTCGCGAATGTCTATAGGTAAAATAACGACATAATCGAAATCATTGGTCAATTGTTTTCCTCCTCCGCGAACAAAAAATTGATATATTCTGCTGGACTTTTTTATTGTCACAAGAGGAGAACATCCATTACAACCATTTTAATCCAAAGGATTCGCAATACCACCACAATACATCACTCTTAGAATAGGTACCTATACTCTACACAAACCAATCCGAATGCAATCCATTCCCAATGCGGCGAACTTAATGAAGATTTACTGTAACTACATTTCGATTTGGTAAAATGCTACTGCTAGCCATAGAGTACGCGTATCCTACAGCTTCTAATCCCAGTGTAAAACTTGCTAATGTTATTTTTATACCCCCGCCACCGGACGTCCTCTATATACTGTCGCTCGGTGTAATGTATATGTACCGTACACACCGACATGTATATGTACCGTCCTCCCTCTCTAATTGCTTGACTGAGCAATTATTTCACTTGTTTCCAAAGTATCTTCAACCATAAATCAGTTGTCTTTAATCCGATTTAATTGCCATTTCTGGGATAAAGTGACCATTACACACTTATGGCCATTATAATTCCGTGGCAATTCGGTTTCGGACATCGGACAAACAGAGACCCCGAGCGAGAGAGTGCTCGGTTCGGTGCAGTGCAATGCGGCCACGTATTTGCCGCAAACGGAGAACCAAAAGCAATACCAATCGTATAGAAAAAGAGTGTTTTATGTGGACTTGCAGAGTGCATTGCAGTAACCACCACCACGAGGACATTAGTTCCAACCGTCGACCGACAATATCCTTCTGCACATATGCCACTCATTTAAATTCATTCGATTTTACCAATAAAAGACAAATGGGAACCAAAACTTTGGTTTATTGTTTTTCTACGTTGCGACGAGCACCAGGAGATGAGGTCCAGCTCCAGAGAGTAATCCCACTTGGTGCAGGGACACCCATTTCGAGAATGTAAACTGGCCATTAATAGTTGGATCCCCTAGATGGAGATTTTATTGCTTGTATAGTCCTTATTGGATGTTCCTACCAAGAGCAATGTGTGTAGATATATGCAGCATATGGAGTCGATTGCTCTTGCCACTGCAGAATCCTTGAGCCCTAAAACATCTTTTTATGCTTTTGCGGATATTTTCGTCTCTCTCCATTGTGCCTAGTCTGAAGAGCTGTCATGTAAATGCCAACCGCCGGAAAATAACATTTTCATTGCTATGTGTCTGGCGAAATTGAATTGCAAATGTACGAGAAGCAGGACCAGATCGGGATTTATGTAGCCAAATTTCGTGGGAAAAAATTAGTTACAACATCGAGTACGTATGTTGTAGGACTTGTTGACTGGTGGGAGTACGAGTGGTACCAAAATGCATATGTTATTATCCCCGGCAATTGAATTTCATCCCTCGAGGCGTAATACGATGTGTGATGTTTCAATATTCGAATTTGGTATCAATATCATCGATAAAGTAATAAAAATTTCTGCGAAACCCATACACACTTGACTGTGTGGCGTGAAAATCACCCTCGAGGGAGATCTTTTTGACGAGTTTTTGTGGGAAATTGGAACAGAATGTGGGGGTTTATATTATTTGTGTTCCGCTAAGTGTGCGGAAATTGTCGCATGAATCGGCAATGTATGGTAGGGGGTGGTGAATTTGATGGGAAAATGTTGAATTACGAAGCTTCGAGTGCTGTAGTTCGTCACGTTGCGTCGGTCGCTGTATCTGGAGATTCGGCCTAACAAATGCAATAAAAGAACGCGCTTACTAGATTTCTCTCACAAAAAATACTAGTGTTTCCATCTGCCTTTGATGAAGCTTCATTCATCACGATAATGGTCTAGTGGATCACTTAGACTTGAGAGAACTCACTTGCCTTTTAAACGCAAAGACTACTTAGCAAATTTTGTCCTTCTCCATTTGGGAGGTAGGCTTGTTAATGCTTTTAATGGAGACATTGTAGAAATATAATTAATTTCGATGCAATACGAAATGTTTAGGGTTAAGTTTAGTCGAAGCCAGCTGTGACAGAACACATTTCTCTTATGCCTCTGTCCAAATGTCAGTAGCTACTTGAAAAGACCGCTGCGATGAAAAAATGCAGACAAATTATATTCTAATCCAATGTCAATGGTGAATTTTTCTCACAGAACTACTACTTTGGGGTGTATATAAAACCGCATGCACCTATAATGTCTTAACAAGCCTGGGATGATTTTAATGACATGTTCAAGCCGGCCAGAAGTCAGGAGATAAATAAGACAACATTCTACCACCACTCTGGTGCCTGTCACTTGCTGCAGCACCACGTTTGTTTGAAAAACGTAGAGGGCCTCAAAAATCACCCTACACGATGAAGCAATGCTTTTTAGAATGATTTTCAATGTTAGGTGTAATGACCGGTGGTCGGCAGCAACTAGATGTGCTCTGCTCTACATTTCAGACCTCAGAATCGACTGACTGCAGAAATGCAGATCACGCTCTTTTAGAGAGACAATAGATATTACTCTTTGGCACGTAATTGACTTGTGTGATCATGTTCTAGCTTCTTAGCATAGGTCAAACATTTGGCAACCATAAGTTTTTTAAAATTTTCAGGCAACAACCGCCTGCGACTGTCCCTTAACAGCGCCTTAAAAGAGCTGAAAGATCGCTCTACATCAGCCGAAACGAGTGGAGCCCAATTCAAACACTCGACATCACCCACTTCAATATTTTCAGGGAGCTCATGGTTTGCGTCGCCTTTGATAACGCAATTTATTTGCCTTACTGTTTCAAGTCCCGTATTCGCAAAGAAAACGGATTTGAATTTATCTAAAACATCTCCTGCGATTGTCCCATTTGCCGTTTCCAAGTCGCCTTTGATTTTGTCCAAAATCTGTAGGACTTCTCCGATCGTATTTTCTAAATTAAAAAAAAAAACTAATTGGACACTGTTAGAAAAAGCTGTAGCTTCAAATTACCTCTTTTCTGCAAGCTTTCAAAAATATGGTCTTTTGGGTCCACTAAAAACTCGAAGTTGGTCTTAACATAGGCTAACTGCGTCTTCACTGCTTTGTCTGCAACTAATTCCTTAGCAAATCTCACACAACTTGCATCGTCGTCTATTTTATCCATGATTTTTCTAATTTTTTCAAAATACTGCGCGTAATACGACGCTCCTGCCAACCAAGTACCCCAACGAGTGAAAATTAAATGTTTATTGAAGTTAAATTTATTTATTTGAAATATAATTTAATTATGGGTTGTGGAGGCAAAGGCAGCTGAGGCTCGTTCTCTTTGAAAACTGCGATCCGAGATGGGCTTTTTAGAAAAACTTTCTTCATATTGGATACAAGGGCGTCGACTTTCGGGAAGCTGCTCCTGATGGTTTCACATACCCTATGTAAGCCGTGAGCGACGCAAGTTACGTGAATCATTTTAAAGTACAAAACTTGCAGAGATTTCCTACTTTTTTTCATGTAAGGTGCAGCGTCAGTCACAAACAGCAAGACGTTTTCTCTCTTAATTTCATCCGGCCACAACAATCGCATTGAATTATCAAATAGAGTTGCAATTGTTGTCGAGTTCACTCTTTCCAAAACCTCAGATGTAAGTAAATATCCACGTCCACCTTTTCGTAACGGTCCGACAATCACATTTGTAACGCAGCTTTGTCTGTTGTTTCGTCCATCGATACGAATATTTTGTAGTCACTTATTTCAGCACGAATTTTGGCAAGTACTTCCAGATAGCAGTCATCCACATAGTTTTTTCGAAGGGTTGACTGGTCTGGAACCTTTTTTTGAACGTATTTTTCAAAACAAAATTTTTTAGTTTTTGCGATTCTCTACACGCGATTTTAGGCATTTTAATCTTCAACTCCTTTTTGTTATTGAAGAAATTAAAAACAAATTAAGTTTTCACAGCACACTCTAAACAGAACAGTCAATGAGACAACGACGCGAAATAAAATAGACTGATGCACGCATTCTCGCTAAAAAAAATATCTGCTAAAACGTGCCTAACGGCTTATGATTGCCCGTCAAGGAACATTGTAAGTAGATACATAGTACTCTGCAGCTGCACTCGTGCGTATATTTCACACAACTTTATTCCGCTATTGCCCGCCGCACCGACGCCGAACACGGTGATAATTAAATTTTTGTTTGTATATTTGAGTCTTCTGTATGTATAAATTTTAAAAAGGCTAAAAGAGGAAAAATATGGGAAATGGCAAAAAAAGGCAATAACGGAAGAAAAGGCAAAATAAAAAACATATATTTGGCACCAGCAGAACGTCAAACATGTTTGTTTAAAGTCTATAGTTTCATACGATTGCGCAAAAAAAAGGCAAAGTGAGCAAAATCCTATCCCTGGTCATTACTCATTACATTAGGTGATCCCCTTTAGAAGAAGGACACATTTAACTGACGTGACGACGGTTGAATATTACCAGCATGGGAAGTCGTTAGGTTGCAACTATTCCGAAAAACGAAATATGTTTGTGTCATTCTTTGGGTATAGGTCCCGACTCCCATCAAAGACAATTGGGTTATGTTCGACATCTCTCCTTTACCCGTATAGGGACTGCATCTGATGAGTTAACCAAGTCATAGAGAGTCAACTTGAGCTTTGCAAAATGATGACAATGCACTGTTATGCCATTGAACGCCGTGAGATCAGAACTCCAGCTGCAACTTAAAATATGTATTCAACATTCCACAGCTTTCGCTACAGTATCTGATGACAAGATCTAGAGTTCGGAGCGCTCCAAACCTAATCTGCGCTCTGCCGACTTCACTCCTCGCTACGGAAGTTATGACTTCTATCTTCCTATTTATGGAAGATTAAAACTCATTACAGGGTGGCAATAAATTGAACAACTCCAAGGTAATGATCTTCGCAGCATTTTTAAAAATGTGAATTTGATTGACTATCGCCGAACCTACCAACTCATCCGATTCATCAAGTCGACGAGAACAATTTGCGATATTAGACTTTTGTACATCAGCTACGATACTCGCATGATCCTAAATTTTCGTTTTGCATAAAATCTCAGTCTAAAGCTCAATTATCTATTAATTTGTGGAATCAACTCTGAAATTGAAAATCTGTTAGAAAAATGTCAAATATTCCACCCAAACGATTGAAATGCAGTCACAACAACTCAAGTTCCACATCATTTATTTTCCCATTAGCCAGGCTGAGCTGAATAAATGATAGCATTGACAGCGAACGTGAGCGCGATATCCCCGTGAAAGCTTGTGTCCTCTCGACTAATGACTCAACAAGCAAAATATAGCCCGCTGTATACTGGGTACGTTGCTCCACCCCAAAAATCCTTCGCCACATTCAAATCTGTCAATTTATTTCCAATTAAACTGTGTTTTCCTGAAATCATCGCACATTTTGTCGGTGGGCCGTCGCGTCGTGGCTCCTGCAAATAGTATATGTGTAGCTATGTTGATGACTATGAGTGCGAGATATCGCGCCGACACCGGTAACAACGCGGGTGCGAAGAAGATTTACTCAGAAACAAATGACAGACCGTTAATGTGCAATTGGCATGTTGGGTAGCGTGGACTCTTAATTTCAATATTCACACAACACACACAAGTTGATTTGTGCTGCCTCCAAACTCGCCCGAGTAATTGTTTTTTTGTTATTGTCCTGGTAAATCCTGGCACCGAAAAATCACCTGAGAGACAAGAAAATTGCCAGTTGCCGTGTAATGTCAGTTGACATGTTAATATGCCACCCCGAGTGTCAGAAACATGACAACTGTCATTGTCGCAAAGCAAATAGAAATTAACACTTATTGTGAGGTTGGGAGGGCGCGCGCGACAGTTTTTCCCGTATATAGAAAGTGGAAATGTCAAAAAACCAACTTGGACGAAACATGCAAAAGTCATGTCGTCTCAAGGACAAACAAAGTGTCTCTCAGGGGCCGTCACGCAAAAATATAACAACTCAACCAATATAAACTGTCAAAGTTTCAAATGTCAGAATCGTTTTCCAAACATCGACTTCATTATCTAATCCGAGTGTCAGTGATTTGATGAGCGTTAAAAAATAATCTGAAACTAATTACCAAGATTTTTTTTTTTGTCATAACAACGAAGGATTTTTCTTCTCTACTCGTTCCCGGTTTCCAGCTAAGTCATCGAATTTAATGTTTCTCTCGGTGAAACATCTGTTCGGTGCGTATCCGATATTCGAGATGATTTGTCAAAGAAATTGGTCTACAAATGGAATCGTGTATATCAAAAAATCGCCGTTTCGATGGCAATGTCGGCCACGGTTGATGGTTTCCTTGCGTTCACTTTGGAAGATGTTCCGTCACTGATAAGGGTGGCAGTGGTGCATTTATGAATTTGAAATAAAGTGTTATGTCATAAAAAGGCCAACGCCTCTATACAGTTTTAGTGGAAATTATTTTTTTTAAGGAAAAACTGTAGGGATTAGTAGGGTATAAACAACCCGTATACTAAGCAGCGAGTGTGAAGGGGACACTATAAAAAAAAAATTGTCGATGATATACGATCTCGCATGGGGATATTTAACGACCGAGAAAGTGTTAAAAATGATTTTTTATCATTGGAGCGTGGATTATTAGTTTTTTTTTTTTAGTTTTAAATATTTTCTATTTGGCTCTATTCGTTTTGGGTTTGTGTTTTAGATTTTAGTGCTTTGTTTGGATTTGAATTTTGTATATTCATTTTCCAGTTTTTGTGTTTTATGGTGCGCATTGTTGTTTATTATCCACGGCGCGGCGGCGGTCGGTGGTTTGAATTAAGCCGAACGTTTGATGAGTGACTTTATTGCATCGATTTATGGAGTGGGTTTTTTTTTATCAATCATATGGATTCTTAAAAGTATTATATAAATATTAAATATTATAAAAGCGTTGAGATCATTTTTATTGAAAGCACGATGTTAGACAAAAATGTTCTCATATGCAAAAAAATGAGAAAACGATTGAAATCGATCTGGTACCTTTTTTTTAATATACTTCTCCCAGGAAAGGCAAACCTATAACTCTTCATCGGCGCTCCGAGATGCTAACAGATGCATGTTAGTTCTGCACTTAAATTGCTGCAAATTGTAGTCTTCTGGAAATATATCCCCAGGAAACGAGTTCCAAAGTTTGCCTGTCCTGTAACAGACGGAGTTTTGGAAAGATGATGTCCTCGCGGTTGTCAAGTGTACTCTATGGTCATGAACATGAGCATTAGCTGCCTGTCTTGTGGGGCGCCCAAAAGTTGCATTTCGAGGGATAATGCCTTTGAGTTCCTCGTAACATCTACTATGGAAGTACCTATAGTACAAGCAAAGGTCAGCGACTTGTCTTCTGTGCACCAACGGTTGTAGATTCGAGTGTAGGGTCTCCAATAAGTCAAACTGCTGGTTTATGTATGCTGTCAAGTAGGTTGAGTTTTGGGGCCGAGCTCCTTATATGGGAACAATATTCCAGGCCTCGTCTAACCTGTGCTTTGTAGAGAAGGAGAAGTTGCTTGGAGCTAAAGTACCTCTTTGATAGGTACCTCTAAATAGGTAGCTGAACTTAGCGGACGCCGATCTTGCGATATAGGATATGAGGTCCTGCCATGTGATTCTTGAATTGACTGTGACTCCTAGAAGGTGCATTGAGTCCTTGAAATGGATGTCATCCATTTGAATCTGAGGAACTTTTGATGCTTTTTTCCTAGAAAATGTGGTGAGCTGTGTCTTTTTTGCATTAAATACAACCAAATTGTCTTTTCCCCACTTCAAGATTTTCTCCAGATCATCATTTAGAGAACTAATTGGTTCACATCTCTGACTGTGTGATGTTTGATGTAGCCGCATTCAATGGCCCACTGTTCGAGATAGAGGATATAAGAGTGATCTCATCAAAGCAAATCTGTAGATATATTATTTGTGGGTCCAAGCAAATCGTTTATGTGGAGAAGAAATAGAGTTGGAGAAAGAATAGATCCTTGGGGCACTCCTGCATTTATAGCAAACGAATTAGATGATACACCATCTACAACAACTTGGATCGATCTTCCCAGAAGAAAATTTTGCATCCATCCGCAGAGTTTTTGTTGTAATCCATAAGACGTTTACTTGCCTAATAGGGCTCTATGCCAGACTCGGTCAAATATCTTTGATATGTCCAAGGCTACGGCTCTGGATTCGCCGTGTTGTTCAATTGCTTGCGTCCATAAGTGCGTTACGTATCTTAACAGGCCTCCGGTGGAACGACGCGACGGCTCCGAAATCCGTATTGCATGTTGCTTATTAATCGGTGGCCTTCTAGATATTTGATTATTTCGACATTTATTGCCTTTTCCATTACTTATGAGAGCATTGAAAGTAACGCTATTTGTCTATAGTTTTGTGGCAGACATTTCCTGCCTTTCTTTGGAATAGGCGCGAGCGGTCTTCCAGCAAGAAGGAAACGTCTTCTGGGAGTACGACTTACGACATGCTATACAGCTTACATAGTAGAGGTGCAAGTTCTGGTGCACAGCTCTTGAGTACTATAGCCGGAAATCCGTCGGGTCCCGTTGCCTTATTGCAATCTAGTTCTCTAAGGAGGCCGAAATTTCACTTCTTCCATCGATGTTTGCACCCTCGGGATATTTGGTGGCTCTAGTTGTGCAGAATCTAGGGTGAAATTCTCTGTAAACATGCTAGCGAAAAGATCTGCCTTTTCTTTTACTAGAGAAGGAAAGGAAGTTTCAACTGATTGCCTTGCCATGGACCACAATGCGCGTGAGCCGTTAGGACATCCAATTACTTTGTTAGTGACTCTTTCGTTGTAAGTTGTCTTCGCCGATTCAATAATTAGGTGTCATCCATTTCGAAGAATTATAAATTCAGATCTTTTTATCACCGAAGGGTTTGGCCGCCATTCACAGAAAGCCTTGTTTTTCGCTACGGTAACTCGCTTGCATTCTTTGTTAAACTAGGGATTATTTGAAGCTAGTTTTTTAGTGCAATGAAGAATGTAAAGTTCCATACCGAGTAAAATTATTTCGGTAACGGCTCTTTGCGCACATATTGACATCGGTATTTCTAAAGCACATATCAGCCCATGGCAACGAACCGAAGAAATTACGCAGCTCGTCCCAGTTAGATTTACTATAATTCCAAATCAGACGATGGCGATCCTGGTTCGCTCCTATTGGTGTCGGTAAAGAGAGGATAGCAGATATTAGAGCATGATCCGAATTCCCTAAGGGAGCAGATATTTTTATTTTATAATTATCTGGCTCGGTTGTGAGAAACACATCTAAAGTGTTCCCGTAATTCGATGGATTGTCAGGAATTCGCGTTGGTTCAGCAACGAGCTGAGTGAGATTGCAGGTAATGGTTCCATCTCATCTTTTCTTTCACACGAGGAAGTAGTTCGTATCCTGGACAGCGAAGATATGTGTAGTCAGTATTTGAGTTTATTTGAGTCTCGGTTAAGACTAGGACGTCTGGTTTTTTTTCTTGTAGATGCTGGTGCACGCAGCTGACGTTGACATTGTTGAATCCTAGACCTCGAATGTTGCAGAAATCTGTTGCTAGCTTTCTTCTGTTAGTGACCTTGTTTTGTCTATTTTGTCTTTGTGTTAGTTGTTGTCTGTCGTCTTGCAAGTCCTGTTGGTCAATATTTGCATGTCGAACCCCCTGAGATAGTCCCCCCCGGAGATCCGAATGGGAAACTAGTTTACCTCCGGAATTCTTTATCTCAGGAAGTTGCATCATGGCTTTTGTGTCCCATCCGTTTTGCACCGGCCCATCTGCCAAACTCCGAAACGTAGTCAAGACTACTTCACAGAGCCTATAGTATGATGTGGTGGTATCTCACCGGGCGATAGGTGGATGGGACCCTGTATACCACCTTTTAATATTTGTGCTAATATCAGCATTTTGAAAGGTTCTGAACTGTAATGTCAACTGATCCTGATGTTGTATCTAAATACTTGTTCTGCCAAAACGTAAACCAAGGATGGATACCCGAAAAAGTTTGGGGTTTGCAGCATCAGAACAAAGTTCGACCATGAAGACTGATGTCTGTAAACAAGGTGTTCCACCCATCCGCAGTTTTAGAGGAAGCGAGTGAAATACAATAATTGAAGGCGATGCGATTGTTTGAGATGAGAAAGACATCTTACACATCAGATGGAGTAAACACTTATTGCAAAACTTGGTGCCAAAGCTAACTTATAGGTATCGTACTGCGTTGTTTGTGCTAACTCTCACTTTTAGTCGCGACATTTGTATACTGGACCGTTCTTCCTCGTCAATTGTTTGTTTTGGCATGCCTGTACAAAGCCATCTGCTGGGGTTGACATTCTTTCTTGGAAAGCATAGTTCTCCCACAGTTCCCGTATTGCAGCTTTTCCTGTAGCCTTGACTGTCCAAGAGCTTGCATCCGTATCCTTGTAGGGTTCGCTGAGTATATCTACATCATCTTAGTTCCTCAAGCAGCCAAAGACCTTCTCGGATAGTTGGGAAATACGAAAAGGTATTTGGCTGGTCTGTTATTGAATTGTATTGTTTTGGCTTCATAGACGGCTCTCAATGAACTGGCCATTTGATTCGCATCTTTATATAGCCTTCAAATATATTATGTATATATACCTTCACACAACGTCCTGCGCAATTTGATGAAACCATTTCCGGTCTATCCATCATACACTTTTAATAAAAACTTGCTCCAAATTAAAATCCCATCTTTTCTGAAAATTCCAATTTTGTAAACTTTTCACACCCCCAAAAACGCGCTCTCCTTCCACCTCCCACTCTCAAAAACTTTCCCAATCTATATTTCGTAATTCTTCTTAAAACTTCAAAAACTCGCTTCAGTATACGTAAACTTATGGCTCTTCTGCAAAACTAACGAACTTTTAAAATCGTTCGTCCCTAAAGTAGTTTAAAGGTGAACCGTGAACTCCCGAAAAAAAAAATCGTATATCCTTGTGAGAAAAAATCGATAATGTCCTGTGAGCAGAGGCAGCAGAGGAGAAAAAAAAACAGCCCGATAAAGCACACGAAAAGGGAGCAAAGAAGCTGCGAAAACTTCCATTTTCATCCTTTCACCCTGTTTGATATTCTGTGGAGCATCAATTCGCCAGAGGGATGGTGAATATGGGAGGCAAACACTGGCAAGTGTGACGGAAGGGCGGACGCTGCCTCCAAGGAGTTGTTGAAGTGGCAAATTTTCACGAGAGCACTACCACCAAATACACGAAATGGAGGACGAGAACGAGAACGACGACTACGACGCCATGGTCTATCTCGTTACTTACGGCAAATACAACGAAGTGTCATCACATACTTTCGGAATGGTTTTCCAAAAACAGGCAAAATAAAAGGATATTGGCCGGACCGGCGAGGACGGTGAAGCAAAGGGCAGGATAACAGCATGTATATATGCACACAACAGTAGCGTGACCATGCTGAACTTTGGTTGTCCTTCTCTGATGTTGTGAGATGAAGTATACAGGGGGATTTGGGACTCAAGAAAACGGAGCAACCGTCGAGGGCGCAATCTCGCAAAATTTCCCCTGAGATTCGGTGTACACAGTGAGAGTATTCCGCTGGAACCGTACTGAGACTGAAACGACCAAAAAGGGGTGAATTTGTGATATCCTTGCAGGGGGGAGGGATACATAAAAGAGTTTACGTGAGACGAATAATGGTACCAGAGACAATGGAGCCTATGCCCCAGGGGGCCGAGAGTGAGCGAAAAAGCTGCGCCATCACCACGTCAGGGTGGTTTGTCGCCGCGCTGCTGATCTGGAATTCAAGTCGAAATGTTTAATTTTCAGGATGCCTTGGAGCATATGTTACCCGATAATTTGCCGAAAGTTTTAATGAAAGACTTGGGAGCCGTTAACTTTGGGGCGGCATAGCTATGTATATAGAACAGCATGTACTTAACCGAGTAGATACCCATCACCAGTCACTCACTCGACACACAGAGTAACAGTGGATGCTGGAGCTACTGAGTCTCGATTGCTCCTGATTTCTGATTTTCTATGCACGACGAGGCGTTGGCAGGCGTTTTTGATTTCATTTTGGTATTTCTTCGTTTTTTGCTTATTGCTTTTGCTCTTTATTGATGTGCTGCGGTGCGGCAAGGAGCATACATACGATATTCTCGTGTATAGAGTTTGGAAGTTAATTAACGCGCCGTCCGATGGAAATTCGCACAGCACCATTATTGGATGGGAATCCGGGACAGCGAAGCCAGAGAATAGGGTCACACAGCACAAAGCTATAAACCGCTTTATTTTTATGGGCGAAATAAGGTGTCGGTGGCAAGTGACTTAATTACAGGGCGGCGCACCGATGCGATGAAAGAAAAACGTGCAAAGGTATTTGGCGGCATGAATTTGATCGAAGTGCAACTCGGAGTACAATGAATCTCTTGAAAAGGTGCTACACTGGGACACAAAATATTAACTGCGCTTAGGTACTGATTGACGCGTTTTGTTTTCTTAATTCTTAAGCTAATAGTACGGTGTGAATAGTAACTTATAAACTTTTAATGGTGTTACAGTCTTGGGTGACATTGACATCTCTTGTTCGAAACTCAAACCTTCTGGTGCCATTATCCTTGAATAGCAGTTGCATCACATAAACCGAAAAACCACATTGTACCTCCTAGATAGGATCCAAAATCGTTTGCTAAAAGTGATCGGATATTATGGAGACGCGAATTTTGCGATATGAATCTAAGAGTATTTTTAACTCAGATGAAACAGGCAGAAGGTCAAAAAGGCGTCATCGACAGAAAGGAGTAACTGTTGCCGCCGAATATAAGTTCTTCCTCCAATGTATGTATTTTAATTAAAGAGCTCCAGTCCAAGCAACTGTCTTCTGAGCAAAAATTGTTGTAAATTATTAGAACTGTTTATGCGCTTAAAACTTAAACACACCCAGCTGCGCCCATTCAGTGTTGTCATGAAAATATTTTGAGAAATCTGCAAATACGAAAAAAAAATTTTTTATGAAAAAAAAGCTGGTTTCATAAATACTGAAATTTAAAAAAAAAATTAATTTTGAAAGGTTAGAGCTAACACACTCAGTAAGCCTCATTAGACCAGAAGTGCGACAGTTTAAGACAGCACTAGCGGAGCCGGTGCACACTCCGTAGTGCAAAATAGTTAAAAAGATGAACTGTTTTTATTGTAATGCTCTGTGGCACTCAACAATTTTTTGTTTTTCCAGAAATCGTATTGCCTAGAGTCCTAGACAATATTATTGACTTTTAGGACAATGCATTATTCACGTCAATGTTACAAATTTTAAAAACGTTGGCTCCCAATTCCAAGACTGGTCGAAGAAGCTGTACCCGTCCGGCTTTGCCCGTGCACAGTGTAGTAGCGTTGATTCGTAAATTGCGAGAAATGAGAATAAATCGACTTGCTGGAATTTTCTTTCTGCCTAAGACTGAGATACAGCAATATGAGCAAATCAAAAAAAGGGTAATGAAAATCGGCCCAGCGGTTATCGAGATAAAACGTCATCGAGTTTCAGCCCATAGAAGATATTTTTTTAGGAGATAGGTATAAGATTTTTAATGCTTTTTTTTGTATGGGCGGGCCCACGCCCTTTGTCCAGTTTTGACCGAACTTCACGGATTTGGTGGTTTTCGAGATATACGATTTTGAATGTTTTTTTTGTATGGGCGGTGCCACGCCCCTTTGTCCAGTTTTGACCAAACTTCACAGGACCACTCCAGGGGCAATAACTAAGATCTTCCGTAAGTTTGAGCTCAATTGATTTGGTGGTTTTCGAGATATACGATTGTGAAACTTTTTTTGTATGGGCGGTGCCACGCCCCTTTGCCCAATTTTGACCAAACTTCACAGAAATCGTATATGAATCAATTCCAAAGATATGTGAAAAATTGTTTAAAATCGGTAAATGCGTTTAGGCGTGAATCGACGACAAACATTTTAGGGCTCAATTTTGTTATATAGATTTCTACTTATACAACGCAAAAACTCTACTTTCTTGTTCTCCTCTATGCAGCTCAGAATCACTAAACAAACCAAATAAATGCAGACAAAATCTGTCATTCAGATTTTGGGATTTAAAGAGTCTGCAGCTGGGCTGAAAATCTTCAAAATGCAGACAAATCTGCACTTATGGCAACGCTGAGCCCATTCTTCTTATTTTGGACAATCATTCCTGCCACTATTGACTATTGATGATAGGTACTGTTTTCATTAGTTATTCTTGTCTTTTCTATCTAATTGATCTCATAACCTGAACCATTTGATGTTTCAATATTTTGCCTTTTTAAAAGTTATTGCAAGATCTATTTTGTAAATTCCAAGTCAATAACCCAGGAAACAAATAACAATTTATGATATCGCTCTATACCTACTAACAAACGTTTTATTTTAAAGATCATCTTGATGAGATAAGATCGATTCGAACAATCCCTTCAAACATCTATATGGGTATATAAAAATTGAGCCCTAAAATGTTTGTCGTCGATTCGCATTTCCCGATTTACCGAAGGTTGGTCAAAATTGGACAAAAGGGCGTGGCACCGCCCATACAAACAAAAAATTCAAAATCGTATAACCACCAAATGATTGAGCTCAAACTTACAGAAGATCTTAGTTATTGGTCCTGGAGTGGTCCTGTGAAGATAGGTTAAATTTCAAAGGGGAGCGGCACTTTACATACAAAAAAATATTCAAAATCTTATAGGTCCTACCAAAAGTGCCTTAAGGATTAGCCAAACTAAAACTTGGAACCCAGGTAATTTTGGCCATGCGCAGATCCTAGGAAAATATTTTGGGAACGCTGTCACTTCAGACTACATGTCCCCCCTTTTAAACTTTGATAGACCATTCTCTTGCTCGTTTCCGAGTAGGGATGAATGGACCACAAATGAACCCACAAAGAGGAAATCGATATCCATCTACACGGATGGGTCAAAGATGGACTGTGGAACCGGTGCCGGTATATTCTCAGAGGAACTAAATCTACAATGCTCAATCAGGCTTCCTGATACAGCAGTGTCTTCCAAGCGGAAATTCTGGCAATCGTGGAAGCGGCCCGACAGGTGTCATTGTTGGCAATACCGCGCAACGATATTACCATTTTCATTGACAGCCAGGCGGCTATAAAAGCAGTCTCTGCTATTGAAATAAAATCTAAGCTAGTTCACCGCTGCCGCGAAGAGCTCAAGGTTCTCTGCTCGCAGCACACCACGAATCTCTGCTGGGTCCCTGGACACAGTGACAAAGCCGGCAACGAGAAGGCTGACGAACTAGCTAGAGAGGGATCTACAATGGACAATGATAGTCCATTCTCTGCAACCTGAGAGAACGAGTCGAGAACAAGATTCGTATGAAAACCAACAAAAGGTGGAAAGAACTAACGACCTGATAAGTATCACGGAAGCTTTGGCCAGAGTATGAGAGTGGCCGAACCATCAAACTTCTACAGTTTGACAGGTCATCACTGTCTAAACTGGTAGGGGATCTAATGGGACATAACTTCCTAAGAAATCACGCAATGAAACTAAATCTCAAAGATGACGATATATGTAGAGGCTGCGGAGACGAAGAGGTTCATGAGGACACACCTCACTTCCTCTGTCACTGCCCGACTCTCAGTCACTTGAGGAACAGAACACTTGGAAGTCACTACTTCCATGACTTACAAGAACTTTCTGATATCTCATTTTCTGATCTTTACAGGTTCTTGGGGACATCAGGATGGCTGGATGGCGTCGGGTAAATACAAGAAGGGACACGAAGATAACCAACCTAACACCAATGGTTAACCCCTCATGAAAGGGCATCACAATGGGTTCATGAGGACCTAAGTGTGGTACAGTAGGGTTCAGCCTACTCTACCAACCCGTCAACCTAACCTAACCTATAGGTCCTATACAAAAAAACATCTGAAACTCGATGACGTTATAAATATCTCGATAACCGCTGGGCCGATTTTCATTATTCTTCTCTTGTTTTGTTTGTATTGCTGTATTTCAGGTTTAGGCAATAAGAAAAGTCTACCTAGTCGATTTACATTTATTATCATTTCTCGCATTTTACAAAAAAAATGCAATACAATTCCTTTGCACGGGCAAAGCCGGGCGGGTACAGCTTCTTAGACAGTCATAGAATATGCATAGGTTAACAACTTGCTTTCTCAGCGTCAGCACTTTAAATTCAATGCGAAATTCCACATAATTCGAACTGAACTCATCTGCATGCTTTTAAATAAGTTATGGGAATGGGAGTAGTATTCGATCCCTGCGCGAACCTGTGCACCGGGTTAAAGTATTTCTTGTGTTCTTTACTTTCAGGATACTGATCTTGCGATCAAGCTCGCTAGATCTTGTTCTTCTGCGCCTATTTGCAACTGGGTTGATTGTCAAATGATAGGAAAATGATCAAGTATATTCAGAAAATATTCATAAAAGACCATGCAGTGTAAAGTCTTCGAAACACAAATGTCATTTCGAGTGTGACATTCGACATGCTGCCCATATTTAAAAAGTATGATAGTCTAACAGAAACATACTTTTCACCAAGCAAGACCACATCTTCAAGCTATAAAGTTTTTCAGCTTGGCGGCAAACTTTTAACCGTCAGTGTTGGCCTGTTTGTAGGCAAACCAGCGCAGCGCCGCACTAATGCAATTATGTGCAAGTGCAATCAATAATTCCGAGCGGCAAATTTCAATTCTGGCATATTCTCGCCTCTTTATTGCAACTTTGTCCGCGACTGCTCAACGTTTGATATTAATTTTGTTATGGCTAAAGGATTTACTCATCGCATACAACGTGTGTAACAAATCGGTAACTATACCCGCCGCAGTATAGTCTATAGTCGACTCCTCGGTTACCCCTTGTTTGTCGACTTAATTTAAGTCGTCATATTTTGATAGTGATTAGAGGGATATCACACACACAGCAGACACAAAGTGCCATAACATCAGCATCACCCATCAGCCATTACCATCACTATATACTATATGGGGATTAAAAGCCGGAGCGATAAAATTTCCCGAAAATGCCTCGAAATATTCCTTAACTCGCTCAATCATCTCGCAACTGTCACAACACACCGTCTATACCAATACCAATACTACACGCAGACATATTGAGTTTATGACAGAAATCATATTTGTTGCGGTAGATTAGCAGGAAAATTAACGACGACATGTAGTTTGTGGTGTGTGCCTTTTATTGGATGCTTCTTGATTTTATGTTAATTTTTTAACGCCGAAGGGTGGTACGGGAAGGGTTTACAATGCGTGCTTTTACGAGCCGAGGGATGAGCGATGTGGGATTATATTTTGTTTGGCTTATTAATTGAACAGATTGTGTGATTAATTTATGGGGTTGACAAAATATTTACTTTTCGGTCTAAACACATGAACTCGTCGTCATAAAACAACACAAATGTTTCGCAATCTTTAAACTTTTTTTTAACAATCATCAGCCGTGACGTGACCAATCCTATTTGATTCCATTCCTATATCAGAGGGCATTATAAGAGAAGTAACATCACACCATGACCATGCCAACTTGATGAAAATCACACAATAAAGGGCCGAAGAATTCGTACCTACACACATTAGGTATATGTAGTTGAAAAATTTCAAACAACATTTGGCGTCAAACATTTCGACACGAAACGCACCGAAAATTGGCCGTCGGTCGGTCCACCTATAATTATCCTAATTTCATTGGTTCACTTCATTTCACCTGCGGTCGTGTTGGTTGGTATTTGGAAATGTCGTATAAACGCTTTCGAACCGAATCGACACATTTTTAATAGACGTTTGAGTTTAACATCAGTGGCTGGGCCTGACATGTGCGTGAGAGTTTAACCCGTTTGATGATGAGGTCCTTTGAACAAATCAGCAGGAATATTTTTCGGAAGATTGTGTGAACGGATCGGAAGGTAGCAACCATTTAATGGACTTCGATGCGCCTAACACGCAACCTATTCCAAAGGTTAATTGGTTTGCTTATATCCACCTATATTTAGGGCCTACACTACTCCAGTTGGCTTGCATTTAAAAGTTGTATGGTTTTGCCTGTGGGTAAAATGTTTAGGTATTGCTATAAGAGCTTGTAAAATATCGAGTTGGACATACTATAGGTAGTTGGTATAAATTGTTCCTTCTATACGTCTTTTCGCAACTTGAGCTCAAATTTACAGATAATCTTAGGTATATTGGTCCATAAAGTGTTCCTGTGAAGATTGGTCAAAATTGGACAAAGGGCCGTGGCATCTCCCAAAACATCTATCGTCTGAAACTCGATGACATTATAACTCGATAACCGCTATTCTCATGATTCTTTTTTTGTTTTTTTCTTATTGCTGTATTTCAGGTTTACGCAGAAATCATGTTATTCTTATTTTTCGCATTTAACAAAAGAACGTTATTATCTAAGACCTAAGCAATACAATTCCTGTGTACGGACAAAGCCGGGCGGGTACAGCTATATTATATAAAAACGTTGGTGCGTGCCGGAGCACTCACGTCCATTCGCTCTACATGACCCAGCCACCACAATCGTTGGACCTTCACTCTTTTGGCTAGGTTGATGTCGCTGTACTGCCCGTACAGTTCGTCGTTGTATCTCCTCCAACATTCACCGTCTATGCAGACGGGACCGAAAATTACTCGAAAAATCTTCCTCTCGAAGCAACCAAGAATACCTAAGCTCATCCGCCTTTGAAAGAGTCCATGCGTCTACACCATAAAGTAGGACTGGGATGATTAAGGTCTTAAAAGGGGTCACTTTAGTTGTTCGAGAGAGGGCTTTGCTACTTAATTGCTTTCTTAGCCTAAAGAAACAGCGATTGGCAAGAGTTATTCTAATCTCTTAATCTCAGCTCTGGTGTCATTGTCTGAGTTCATAGCGGAGCCTAGGTAGACAAAGTCCTTCACCACCTCAAAGTTATATCTGTCTATGGTGACATTCTGTCCAAGACGTCGGTTTTGGTTGTCGTTTCTTTTATCTGACATTCGAATCGACCTATGCGAATGAAATTTGGTATGTATTGAAAATGGGCTATGTCGGTCAAGTAGTTCTGGTACCTCCCACACAAAAACAATATTACACTAAACTCACACAGCAAACATTAGGTATGCTATGCATGACTTGTAGGTATGTATCTATCTGTAAAGGGTATCAAAGCATCGGCCAAGCCGATGATAACACTTTTTCTTTTTTTGTGTTTATCTTTGCCCAAGGAAACTACATACGGCGATGTATGAAAATTGAAAAATTTTAAAGTGAAATTGGAAAATTCATAAAAACTGATTTTCCATATATGTAGTTACATTTTGTACGGGGTGTCAAAAGTTCTGCCTGATTTTGATGATTTCGAGATATTTACTCATATTTCACGTCGCGAACAAAATTACAGACACAGCTAGTTTTAAATAAAACAACAACAATTTAAGGTATTAATTTACTTATACGGAGAATCGACTGTCAGAATTCATATATTAAAATTTGAAATCAATAAAAGGAATAGAGAAAAAAAATAAATAAGTGGCGCAACAGGCGGGTAGAATAGATAGTCCATACTAATAAATACATATTATCAATGCGAAAGTAACTGTCTGTCTGTCTGTTTGTTACCTTTTCATGGCTTAAACTTTTGAACCAATCTATATGAAATTTGGCAGAAAAGTAGCTAGTCTGGACCTGAAGAAGGACACAATCGCGAGCTGAATCGCGAGATATATGCGGGATTAGAAAACGGGGCATGGAACCCCATAGGTAGATAGGTAATTGGTTGCTCTTGTGGCGGTTGCCTCAGCTTCACGTAGACCATCAGTTGGGTCCATTGTGTCCAGTCACGGGAACCTTCCATTTCATACCTGCGTTATGGAGACAAACAATATACCGCTTTATTGAGTCACCTAGATTTGGTATTAATCACAGGCATTCACAAGTTCTTGTATCCATATTTCCAGCCTGTCCTAAGAGTAACCAAAGAAGTTCCTTAAAATCAACATTCTCCAGATCTTCTAGTTCATCGAAGAAGAAGCTGTTGAGAATCTTTTGTCTACTTTTTTTAAGGGATGGGGATTCGCAAAGCAGATGACGAACAGATTCTATTTTCTTCAACGTTTCTGCAGCTTCTGCAAAAGGCATTATGCAGTATGCCCAGCCTTTCCGCGTGTACCCCTATCGCACAGTGTCCAGTAGTGACCCCCGTGAGTATGCGGATATCCTTGCGCCTAGTTTTAGTTAGTTTAGTTTAAAGTGGCTCTCGATGAGAGAAACACGTATAGGCCGTTATTCGGCCCATTGTGCATACCACTGGGATTTGGGGAGCTGTTTCTTTACTGGCTACTCATTTGCTGCCAGTTATAAAGCCAAGAATGTTAGCGGCGCTGATGTTACCTAGATCACTGAGATCATTGAG
The DNA here is from genome assembly GCA_949372485.1 of Cheilosia soror. Lineage (NCBI taxonomy): Eukaryota > Metazoa > Arthropoda > Insecta > Diptera > Syrphidae > Cheilosia > Cheilosia soror. The sequence goes on from OX443561.1 coordinate 154,239,604, forward strand.
AAAATAGTTTCCTAAGTAGGCCCTTCTTAGATTGGCCAGGGCAGGGCAGCTGCAAAGAAAGTGAGTGACAGACTCGTCCTCCTCCTCGTCCCTACATCAGCTTCTGCAGAAGTCATTATATGGCAGACCAAGCCTTTGCGCGTGTCTGCCTAATACGCAGTGCCCGGAGATCACATCTATTAAGTCGAAGAAGCTCCTTGGATCGCTTTGCGTCTAGAGCTCAAGAGCCAGGTGAGGCAGTATCGCAGTATCCCAAATGTTTCCATCTGAAGCCTGCACTCATTACTGCGTCCGCATGAATTATTTGTTTAGAGTGGGTAAGTGATGCATACATGTTGTGCAGGCTTATGCTCTCCACGCCAGAGGAGCCTCGCCTTGTTAGTTCGTCTGCTGCACAGTTCCCTGGGATGTCACAGTGACCTGGAACCCAGCAGAGGGTGAGGTTGTACTGAGATGCGTTTAGAGATATGCGGCAATATTCCACCGCCTTGGATCTTATTTCGCTGGATATTAGGGATTTGATTGCAGCCTGGCTATCAATGTATATGACGATATCCCTTTGCGATACCGAATTAATCGACAGCCACGCTGTAGCTTGACGAATAGCTGTAATTTCGGCCTGAAAAACACTGCAGTGTTTCGGAAGACTGAAGGAGGGGCCCAGGTTCAATTCCTCTGAAAAGACTCCGGCGCCCACTCCCTCTGGTGTCTTAGAACCGTCTGTGAATATTGACAGTGATTTGAATCCCACTGGTTTCTGTCCGGTATTTCATGGGTGAAGCCTCTTTCGAAATTGATTTTCGTAGGCAGATAGTCGGTATTGGTGGGCAGGGGGATCGTCTGTAGAAGGATGCTGGCGTGTCCAATTGGTTGTCCTCTCCAGTGTTTTCCTTCCCTTAATCTGATCGCCACGTTGGTGGCATATTCTTTACTGACGATGATGTCTAGTGGAAGTAGGTTATAAGCATGGTTTGCAGAGCGGCGGTTGGAGATGTCCTCAGTGCGCCCGTGATGCACATACATGCCAAGCGCTGAATCTTCTCTAAAGAAGATACCCGCGCCTGTACCAACATCCATCTTAGAACCATCGGTATAGAGGGCTATCTCCCCTTCTTCTATAACTGTATTATGCTCCCATTCAACAAAGCTATGTAAAACATAATAGTTTGATATTCATTAAGGTTTTAGCCTTACAATCTGGTAAATGGTCTTATACTGCCTATTGAAAGCAGCTTTCAAAATGTAGTTGAGATTGGATAAATGGGTGTGGCACCACCCATACAAAAAATATTGCAAACGCTATTCCTCCGCACTCATGGCAGCTAAATAAGTAAAATTTGGAATATTGATGAGCACTGTCTTGATAGATAATAATTTTAGATAATTTCAATTTCTCGACACAGGCAAGGAAGGCAAGGTGGGTACAGCTTGTTGTCCAGAAAAAAAACTATCAATAAATATTGATACTGACGTTGAGACCTTTTCGTTCGAACATTTAAAAAAGCTTGTCTATTCATACAAGTAAGTCAGTTTTCAAGCCGTTAAATGAAATAAAAAGTCCTTAAATAAATAAAATGTGATTTAAGTCACAAGTTTGACTTCAGAATTTCAAATAGAAAACCTACTGTGAAGTACAAAATACAGAAAATATTGTCCACTCCTACACTCAAGTGGAACTCCTAATCTTGGATAATAGTCCTTCCCGCCTCATTGCAAAGATTACTATACCAACAGAAACAAGAAGCCACCTTTTTTTGAAAAGTTTCATGTTTGCGGTTTCTACGATTGCATGCTATACCATTGCGTTTACACCATCATCATCCTCTCTAATGTGAGAAAGGTGTTCGTTTCATTTAAGTGCTCCAAGGATAATTTCTATTATTTCTCTCCTGTTTTATGGGTTTCTTTTCATGTTTACCCTCTCGATGTCCTTGCATTAGAATTAAAAAAATAAAAAAAAAATACATACACACAACCAACTGACAGAAAGACAGGAGGCGACTATGACGTCGCACAGCCATAAACCGCTATGCGTATGAAAATAATTGTATAACGCCAAATGATCCTGGTGTCGGTCGAATCCAATTTGAAGCAATTTGTCGGACCACTAAATGAAAGGGCCCATTAGGATAATTAGATCTCTGTTTCTGTATATGTCAAACTGTGTGGCTGTTTACCTTTCGTATATTGCCATGCCAGACCCGGTTGTGGCTTGTTGGTACTACCAACTACTGCTGCGTGTGTCATTCTTCGCTTGTTACCGTGGCATCCCAACGAATGACAGTGTTATTTAATTGGGTCTATGACAGGGCAGCAGAGGACAAGTCATTTTCTACAGTTCTTTTTGTGTGTTGTTCATGTTCTTGGTTACGCGTCTTTCACCTATAAAGTGTTTGTTTTTAGTGCTTCTAATTATATTGGCGAAATAAGGGTGGAGGTATGTACACTGTACAGTTGGCCGGCCCAGGTCATCAGCATCATGCTATTTGTACTATGGCTCATCATCATCATCATCAAGTTGGTTCGACAGTACCTATATTGGATATTTAATGAAGCTCTATATGGAAGAGTGCTGTTAAGAGTGGCAATGGTCACGTTATGCTTATGGCACCTCACTCCTAATTGGGGTACAGATGCATTAGTTTAATTGAAATTAAAAGGTTTCTGTACATGACTTCGAATCGTTAGGCAAATGTTGTTACTATTGCTAAATAGATTGCTATTATAGCATTGAAAGTTACGTTTGCCTGTATCTTTTGATCACCTTTATGTTAGTGAAAGTCGAATCGTTTAGCTGTCACGCGCTGAGTGGTCCAACTAAACGGAGCAGTCCTCCGCCTTTTGTCTTCTGTCTTCTGTCTTCTGTCTTCTGTCTTCTATCTTCTGTCTTCTGTCTTCTGTCTTCTGTCTTCTGTCTTCTGTCTTCTGTCTTCTGTCTTCTGTCTTCTGTGGTCTTCTGTCTTCTGTCTTCTGTCTTCTGTCTTCTGGTCTTCTGGTCTTCTGGTCTTCTGGTCTTCTGGTCTTCTGGTCTTCTGGTCTTCTGGTCTTCTGGTCTTCTGGTCTTCTGGTCTTCTGGTCTTCTGGTCTTCTGGTCTTCTGGTCTTCTGGTCTTCTGGTCTTCTGGTCTTCTGTCTTCTGTCTTCTGTCTTCTGTCTTCTGTCTTCTGTGGTCTTCTGTCTTCTGTCTTCTGTCTTCTGTCTTCTGTCTTCTGTCTTCTGTCTTCTGTCTTCTGTCTTCTGTCTTCTGTCTTCTGTCTTCTGTCTTCTGTCTTCTGTCTTCTGTCTTCTGTCTTCTGTCTTCTGTCTTCTGTCTTCTGTCTTCTGTCTTCTGTCTTCTGGTCTTCTGGTCTTCTGGTCTTCTGGTCTTCTGGTCGTCTGGTCTTCTGGTCTTCTGGTCTTCTGTCTTCTGTCTTCTGGTCTTCAGTCTTCTGGTCTTCTGGTCTTCTGTCTTCTGTCTTCTGTCTTCTGTTTTCTGTCTTCTGTCTTCTGTTTGCTATCTTTCGCCTTGTGGCTCCTGTCTTTTCCAAATACATATAAAATACATAACTAATTTCTATGCAGAAAAACAGAGCAGTTATACCATCATGCTTAAAAACAAATAGAGAAAAACCGAAATCCGACATAAATTTACCACGCAACGTTAGTTACGAAAAAAAATCCTTGTACATAATTCCAAACAAATGCTCAAACCTCAACTTATTCAAAATTTAGATACAAAAATAAAAACAGACAAACGATTTATGCCCTCCCCTGGTCGACCTTATTATGAAATTGACTCATTTGATACTTCCCTTAACTCAGCAAGTAGCAGTGTACTGGCAGTAATCCTTAAATCGTTGCCGTTAAATCAATCAAACAAGGGCGTGCAACATATGGCCTGGCCGTGTCCTATCGATGCGGAAAAAAGAAAAATTTAAATAACGACGATGAAAACAAACAAAAGGCAGAGGCAGCGGCTGGAAAAAATCGAATAGTCTCATTCCCTTGGGTTTGAAGAATAACAACCAACGCCAACCCCGTCAACCTGCGGTAGGTGGAGGTAACACACAATTTTTTTCTCCTCTAAGCCATTTCTCGTTTTCTTTTTCAAATTCACAAGTGGCACAGGGCAAACCCACAAAATTGAAGAAAGATATCCTTTTCTTTTTGCCTCCCATACCCAACCCCTGCTGCATGTATACAAAGAGCAAACCATTGTGTCCTTACCACCTTTATCTATTTATTTTTTCGCTCCAAAGCGGAGTGGGTGAAACATGGAAAGATGTTTAAAATTGCCCTCCCGCGCAATCGGGTCCAGGCTTACTTGCCATAGTGGGTGGTATATATTTTTACACACATTTTCACCCATGATAAAATCCCATCGCAAAATGGCAGCTTTCGCCCACCATCCTTGCTACTGAAAAATTGCTGAGTTTTCTTGATTTTCATGGTTTTTTTTTTGTGTTCTTGCTTTCGCACCCTCTTTCCGCGCCAACCACACTAGCTGACATAAAATGGTTTATGTGCGTCTTCAACGTTATACGATCCTGCTCCACTGTTGCTCCAGCGCCAGCGTTTGCATCTGTAATTTGTTTCTGTATGTGGAGCGATACTCTTGTGTGCGGACGAACTTTCCACCCCTGTGCTAATGCGCAAATAAAAATGGCAAAAAGGGTCTTGTAGCACTCAATTACACGCCCTGGTGACCATGGTTATGTGGGTCTTTGAGCACCACCAGAGGGGGGGAGTAGCGCGAATTTTCCGCTTTTCATATATATTTTCGTTTCCCTTATTTTTTTTTTTGTTGAATCCTCGTTCCTGTTAACGTGTTCGGTTATTATGAGAGCAAGCAAGTTGCCATCTTGTTGATGGGGACAAAAGATACATTCACTTTTTCCCCTTTTCGCTGGCGGGGGTGCTAAGTTTGCGTCTGTGTGGGTAATGTGTTGAAGGAAACGCGAGAATGGACAGGTCGGTTGGTCAGGACCGACGAGAATGTAGGTATAACATTTGCGGCCTGGGGAAAAATAAAAATATTTGCAATTGTAAATAGGTACTAGGGGGGAGTTTTACTGTCGGGTGGTTTTTCTTTGTTTAGTTGATTTGAAAATTGGGTGTCAGTGGTTGACACAATTTTTTTTTTTTAATTTAATTTTTGTAAATAATTATTTGTAAGGAATGCTTTAAGTTGTGATGGGGCTTACAAAATCTCTACCATGTTAGAAATTGTTGCAAGCTACAGATCAGATGGTACATACATAGTTATAAACGAAAACTTGTTGCTTATTAGACAATGTGGCGTTAATTTGTTACTTCATACTGTTTGATGTCCAGTAAGAATGTAGGTAAGCTGAAAAGAACTCCGCTACCTACTACTCATTCAATGAAAATGAATGCACAAACGTGCTCAGCATCAGTAATCCCAGTAGATTCTAGTGGCTCCCGTTCATGTTGCATTTGTTTTCGATATATGTATCATGCAACTGACCAGTAAACCTTAAGTTAAAATACGCAGTCAATACGTTTAGTTTTAAGGCATTTAGTTGTAACGAAACGTCCGCCGTTCGTCACACTTTTATGGCCCCCACTGTTAGACACTTTGTATGGCCACGACTGTACACAGCCAACCGCAGACACACCACCCGCTGCGATTGCACAAAGTACCTAGAATGGCCAACCAAACAACATTCGTGACGAGCAATTTTCATTCATCGCTTATAAGTCACACTGTTCCATTGCAGAGTACCCGAATGAAATTGCCATTCGGGGACACTTATCTATTGTTGCTAGTACCAATCTCGTGTACCGGATAAGACTCCCACTATAGAGATTGATCTCGGTCAATACTCTGAACTTTTGGTGGCTGTTTCCTTTTGCGAGACTGACCTTAAAACGGAACCACGCTTGTCGTTGGGCCGCTATAGAAATTGACTTCGGTCACCTTTCTAAATTTTTGGTGGCTGAGTTTTCTTTGGGAGACTCGCCTTAATTCGGAACCACGCTTGTCGCTGGGCCGCAATTTTGTGAGGGTGTGTTATAACTTGGCCGTCCGCCCACACTCCCCAGTTGCTCCCTCGTTGCTCCATCGTCGGGGCATGGACTTAGAGATCGTCTTCCCTATGCCCATCGAACAAAGCTCCCTACCGTGATAGTGGTAGTCTGGTAGTTCTAAAGAGTTCTAACGTGCGTCGGTTTGATTCTGTCGAAGAGAGCCTTTTTGTTTTGACCGTCCGCCTACCCCTACACTCCTCTGCTGCTTCTCCGTTGCCCCAGCGTCCGGCGGGATGATTTGTTTTGGTGTGTCTAATAATCCCACGTTGGACTATCGCCTGAGGGGATCATCCTACCCCAATATTTCTCTCTACCGACCGCCTGTCGGTGTGGGTATTTGGCATTTATGTCGGTGGGAGTGGGAGTCTCCTGACTCTCCTGTCAGGCTCACCATCCGACATTTGCTCGTTGTTTATCGATGGTTACGAGTCCCTCTTCCGTCCAAAGGGCTACGCAACCGGATTCTATTTATAGTGCCACTCAGACTGTCCGTCTGGTGGCTTGTGACCAACCTGTCACATCGATGTCCTATTTGAGCGTTGTAAATTTCGTGGACGTTTCGTGTTAAGCTCGGCCGGCTGCCGAGCGTGACCAGCCGGACACCAGATGCTCGCAAACTGACACCTTCAGGTCTAGCTTCAAAAAGCCCCCTAATTGGACCAGACTTGGCAATATAATAGGGTCTTAAGGGTATATCTTGCATGCGTAGTGGAACAATACTGATCCTGGTAGTCAGTAGGTAGTAGTCAATTCGTAAGCTTTTAAAATATGCTCCAGGTATTATTTGCCCATTATCGTAAACCCATATTTTTTCAGTGAAGCTATATGCAGACCTTTTTCCGTCACAGAATTGTAACCACACTTTGTTATCAATCCAAATCGCTATTTCGATTCGATAAATTATTCGCCATAACTACCGACCACAATACGCGCCACTCTATTATCTCTCCAACACTTTTATTATTTACCACTAACGTAAAAATGTTCGTGAACAGTCCACAATTCATAATTCACTCGGCAATTTAGCTCTGCACTTCCGAAAGGGTTGGTATCCCTTCAGAGTTATTAAGTCTATTTGCCAAATGCCCGAACATAAAGTTAATCGAAAAAGTTATGAAAACCCCGAGTGCGCCAGGGTAAAATGTGTATGACAAAGGTCTAACAAATTGCTTTCATTTTCCACCGACACCCAAGGGGGTGAAAAACTGATCACAGGGTTGGCGGAAAATGATAAAAGATGCTACAACACATGTATTTCTATCGCATTACAATTTTACAGCATCCAACTGGAAGGGACGGGTGTGTGCTACTGCTAGGGTTCAAAATACTTTGGCAAACGACTTGTTTCCGCTTCACTAAGGGTGGGTGGTGGTGGCAGAATACTCGTAGCAGCGTCAAATCACCCAAAGGGTGACTGAGTTGTATACACTCACAGATTAAGTTGTGTTGAGATGACATAAAAATTATGCGAATTAGATGACAGTTTATCTTTCGGTGATTTTGATACTGCCAACTGGGGTGGGAGTCCACAAATTGGTTTCGGAAAGAGGTTAATTTGTTTGACTTTGACAAACGGATTTATTATCTAAGAGCTGATGACTTACAGCCGGGGAAAACCAGTTGAAGATTGTTGGTAAATTATTCTAGAAAAGTGACCTTTCTTCGATCAGTCCCATTCTTTAGTTGAGAAAGCGTGAATGATTGAGCTACTGGTTGTTGTCTGACCCATCCGGTGACTATACACTGATACTAAACAAAACTCAGACTGACTACTGTGTGATTTATCGAAACCTTAATCAACTTCAAAGAAAGAAAATAAATAATTAATGCGGACCAATAATTCATTGCTATACACAGGCCACCGTATCTCGCTCTTGCTGCGCGCACACACTTGACTCCAGCTCATTTATCCAGATACCGCACCCATTTAACCTATCCTCCGATATGGCAGCACACATTATCCACCACCATAGTCGTCGTCGTCGACGACGACAACATCACATCGCTTATCGGTTTGCCTCTGACCCTAGGAATTAGAGCCACCGTCACCGCCGACGACGCTCCAGCTCCACCACCGACAAAAACCCCGAAAACGAAATTAAACGAATGAGTTTCTGAGGCGAACCTTTCCATGATGCTGAATGAGTTCCAACTCATTGTATGTTTAGAGGGGACAAGCAACCATTTTGTATATCTCATTTCGTTTCGATGGTGTACAACTATACGGAAGCTGTTGACTCTTGAGAATCGAATTCGAGAAAAAAGACTCGAAACCAACCGCAAAGCCACTCCAGTGGGAGAGTGGCTCGGTTTCGAACCCCATTGACAACAAATCAAACAACAACCAGCATCCGAAGGTAGTAGCAGCATCACACGTGAATGACCACAAAAGGAATAACGATGAAAACGCCGCATTAGTCACTGTACCTATACACGTACACCAATCGTGTTCCCTTAAACCTCCACCTAGCATTTGTTTGGTGTGGGCTCTTCTTCATCTGCCGATGTCGCATTTAGAATCTACGATTGCCTTGGTTGCTGGATGTGGCGTCGTTTTTTTTTTCGGCGTTTGACGGGGTGATCCACTGGGGGATCACCATCAGCAGACACACCAGTGAGCACTCGAGGTGAGGCGGATGATAACTCTTTTAACGCCGCAATGACTTCCGAGTGCCAAATAATGTGTCACTGATTGTGTGGTCGGCTTCTGGGAGGGTATAATAAATCGTTGCCACCGCGCTTTGGAACTGTTCCTTCTTCTTTTAACCGGAACATGAGTTTTGGATTCTATTGGCAATGGAAATTTTCGTTAGGAGGATAGTTAGTATTTCCAAATATATACTTGAGTATAAGTAGAGAATGCATTAGAGAGTTCAGGGTGGAATTCGAAATTCTAGAAGCAATCCGTGACAGGTTCTTATGACCTTGTACCTATATGGGTCGGAATGGTTTATCAGTTGTATCCAATCTATACCCACTATTCACTAGTTTCCTTAAAACACTTCTTATCGAATACAATAAAAAATGAAGTGTTTTCATGACAGACGAGTGTGATATAATATGCCAAACACTTCAGCCGCCAAAGAAAATCATGTTGACTAGCCTTCACCTGCCCTGGCACTGCGGCCTCTCAAAAGGGGCCTCACCTTCCCTGGTGAGGTCGTAGAGCCATCATTTGACTCTGGAGACAGTCAGGAAGATAAGAATCTTCTCTGGGAGTAAGTCTGCAAGTTTTGCTGTAGTAACGATTTCTTCTCCAAGAACTTTCTTTCTGAGAAGGAAGAGAGCCGAACATTCATCACTCTCCAGGCACAGTCTACATGTGGGGTCTGGTGAGACTCCGATTCGGTGGAGGTGTTTTTTCATAAGACCATGGCCAGTAATAATACCTGTCAGGATTCTTAGGTTGTTTTTGTCCAGATTAGTAAAAAAGCATGATTTTCTGGGGGAGAATTTTGGGAACAATTGTTTGGTACAGTTCTGCTCATGTGTTTTAAGCCAGAGTTCATTCGATTCGATTTGAGGTAAGCTCCTAATGTATTCCCTGAAGCAGAAGGGTTCAGGTCCGACGAGTGACGTTGTGGCGCTGACTTTGGTCAGTGAGTCAGCCGTTTCGTTTCCAGTAACGCCCCTGTGGGCGGGAATCCATACGATCACTAGGTTTATCTTTGCTAGCTCGTAGATGGCCATTTAAGTTTCTAGGACCTGCTTCGATTTTATGATAGATGAGTCCAGGAGAGTTGACAGCCCGTCATGCAGTTTCCGGCTATACGTTGAATCCGTTCTAGCTTTTCGACAGTAGTGACTTCGTTAGTCTTTGTCCACCAGACCACGGCAGCGTAGGTGACCGCTGGTCTTATACTACAAGCGAATATAGCCAGTACATCATCCGGGGTCTTATACCCCAATTGTTACCGCAGACTCGACGGCAGATCCAAAGAGATCTGGTGTACAATTTTGTTATACTCGGTGAAGAAAATGTATCCACTGATTTAGCTCGCGAAAGAATTGTCTGTTGCCGCCGACTGTAATGGCTTACCAGGGGAGCTCTTTAACTATGGAGGGTATGTTTTAGTACAGTACATGAAGTTATCAATTATGGGTGGAAGGAAGCATGCCCGATTAATAGACTATTATAGTTATATACAAATGCCCTATCTACAAAATAAAGACAGTCTTAGTTCATAAACGAGCTCTCGAGGCATTTCACTGCTTAAAGTCGATTAAAAGATTCTATCTAACATAATACAGTGTGAACCATTATTTTTTAGCGAAATTTAGAGCAAAGAAAAAATATTTATTAGTGGTAAGAGCTGTTACACCTTCACTTCACTTGTGTTGAATTTATTAGAATTATGTCTTGGTTTAATTCATTAATTATTATTTAATGTCACTTATAATTAGTTAGGTATACAATTCAATATAATATTAGGTTAAGCTAGTTTTAAGTTTATTCTTCTGTGGTCCGTCATCGACTGACTCTCGTATGATTTATGTACGAGTACATGACTCATACTTCGACTTGTCAGTGTGCGTACCTCTATCCTTATATATAACTAATATAATAATATGATGCTTAATATAATACACTACAAGAGCAAGATTTTAATTCAATGCAATTCGGTATTGGGACTAGTAGCTAGCAATAAAAATAATTTGGCTCCTTAATTGCTATTGTTTATTATAACTTCTCAGCTGCTTTTGGAATGTTTGGGTTTTTAGGAGATTTATGAAGCATCTAGTTATAAACTCTTCACTTTTTGACAATTTTAGAGAAGAGCGACAAATTATTTGATTAGTACATAGTAAGATAGCCTTATGCATAGGAAATATTTTGTGATTATTTGAAGCAGAAAAATTCGATCGGGGTAATCGTTTTCTTTTTTTAGGTTTTCCTAAAACACAAAAGAGTTGTAGTGCGAACTGTGGTTTTAAAACCACAGACGGAACAATAATTTACAATTTTTTAATTAGCTCTAACTTTTTTCTGTTTGGGTTTAGAAAATGATTTTATAAGTATATATTGTAGATTCTTTCTAGAACTCTTCGGAAATCCGAAAAAAATATTTTTTTTATACCCGGTACCACACTGTGGCGAGGGTATATTCGACATTCCATTTGTAACGCACATAAGGAGGCGTTGTAGGTATGACAAACTATATATATTATTGATCAGCATCACTTTCTTAGTAGTGGTACGTAAGCTTTTATCCATCAAGCTGAGGCTATGTTCGAAGATGAGCAAGATCGGAACTACTACTACCTCCCATACAAAAATATCGGATTTATATAGCTTTTGGATGTTAAAAATTAAATTTAAATAGCTACCATAAAGATAGCAAGTTTAAACTTTGCACATATTGTTTTAATAATATTTAAAATGTTTTGACAAAAAATGAGCTTGGTCGAATAAAAACTACCCATACCTCCCATACAAATATATAATTTTTTAATAGTAAAATATTTTTATTTTTTTTTTTTGACAATATGTAATATAGTACCGGGTATTTGAGCTACAGCATAGTCGAAGATAATTGTCTTACTGGTTTTGTTTAAATTTTGCAACTTTTGCATCTAACTTTTTTCGACTTGGATTTAGACGATTTAGTTATATGAGAGTATTGTAGAGTTTTTGGAGTACCTACTTTCCGAAACTGTAACCGGAACTCATGAGAACTCACTAGAACTACATAATGTTGTCTAATTTTTTTGTGTTTTTCAGTTTAGAAGATTATTTCATAAGGATTTTATATTCAGTTTCAAAAGTACTTTCCAGAAAAAAGATTTTGCAATTTTTCAATTGGCTCTAACTTTTTGTGTTTCTTGAGCACATTCCAGAACTCTAATCAGAACTCTTCGGAACTCCGAAAAAATATTTTCGCAATTTTTGAAAATTTTCACAGTTCCATAATTTTGTTGGTTTTTGTTCCGAAAAAACTTTCTTTTTTAGGGAACTCCAGAAGTCTTGATGTAGTGCATAAATTTTGTAAAACAATTTACTTTTACGAAAATGGGGTGCTGGCATATTTTTTTACTCTAATTTCGCTTTTTTTTTTCAGGAGCTCCAGAACTATGTTGATTCTATACACACAAAAAAGATAATATCCAATATTTTTTGCAAATGGGGTGCATCGTGAACTTAGCACCCCACATAAAAAAAAAAATAAAAAATAAATACTAACCCCCAGTTTCACACTCGAGGTTTAAACTATAGTTCAACTGAACCTGAACGTGAGTTTAAATTCGAAGTTCAACTCGTCCGGTTTCACAATATAATCTGAACTTCAATTCAATTGAACTCAGTTTAACGAAATTGTATGAATAGAATTTGGCAGTATTGTACAGTAGTTAGCTTTTATATGTGCGACTTTTTCAAAATCGTTCATTGTATTTTCTTTCAAAGAATACACAAAACAACGTCAAATATTTGTGTTTTTGACAATCGCTTGACCTGAGGTTTAAACGGCAGAATACTATAGTTTAACTTGAACTACAGAATGAACTCTATTCAAGGTTTAAACGAATCTCTGAAATCGAATTAATTGTTGAACTAAGGTTTAATCTGAAAGTGTAGTTTAAACTCTCACTGTGAAACTGGGGGTAAATGAACTAAATAAACAGAAATTTTCAAAAAAATTTATCAGGAACTCTAGAACTCTTGTCCAGCTATCCAGAACTCTAAACAAAATATGGAATTCTTAAACTTTTGGGTGCTAAGTTCACGCACCCACCAGCTGGGTTTATCATCGTAGTTTCCACGAAAAGTGAAGTCCCTACATTTATATGAAATTTATAGGAAGGCCTTTTTCATCTAAATTACACCTAAAATATAAAAATGTTAGTTGTATGTACATATTCTTACTACAAGAAACTATCCTTCCGAAATCTACCAATAAACAATCTTTTATTGCTCTGCTGCTTCTTCACTGTTCAAATTTGTCAGGCAAACCTGCTGTGCCAAAATTTGAAATAGGTAAGTTCCTAAAGTATTACCTACGTAATGGTGACCGCTGCTTTCGCTGAAAGCTTGAACTTGTATTTGACCGTTTTCCGAGATATCCTCTGACTAGGAGTAGGATTAACCGAGCAGTACATCGGTTGTGGTCTGACATTTTTTTCTTATACCCGTTGTGGACAACTATCCAATTTTTGTTAATGTAATAAAAAGTTTTATATATTTTTTTGGAGGCAACTCAGGACTTTCGACCGTCTCTACCATCTCGCTCGTTTGCATCATCTTAATCAAACAAAAATCCGTTGACATCGAAATGCTAATATTCAGTTGAATACAGTTCAACGATCGTAAATATCTAAAAATCGGTCACATAGCTTAATCACCAGACCCATATAAGTAATTTACCATCCGCATTACGATTAATAAACATTCAATACACAAATCATAACCTTGACAAATGTCCAGGAAATTACACTGCAGTAATGCTCCCCTTATTCTTTTGTTAGGTACTCGCAATCGCAATACACACACCCCTTCTTGAATATCTGACGCACATAACTCATAACAAAGTTATTATAATAATTTGCCTCTTTCAAGCAATAAATCGCCCATAACGAAATTAAGATAGAAAAATTGTATGCGTACGTATACGTACGTACCTACACAGACCCCTTCCTCCTGTGAAAATCAAATCATCATCGCAGCAAACCACAACCGCGCCCTATTATAACACACAATTACTCAGCATGCCATCCCGCCGCACCATCCGGCAACAGTAAGTAAACAGAGTATCAATCTTGATATCAATTCATAATTCATGTTTTTGAATGTTATGGAAGAGAAATTAGCAACAGGGGGTGGTAGTGATACAACAATTCACCTATTGAAGGAGATGACTTTCCGTTTTCATCCCCTAAACACAAGATACACATAACGAACAACCACTTTGACGTGACTACAAGTTGAAGCGCTGCAAAGCTTTTGAGAAAATTAGCTGATGCTGTTGTTATTGTTGTTTTCCTACATGAGCATTAGAACCACCCTCTATCATCCCTAATTGGTGTTGAATTAACTTTCGCAACTTGCCAGAAAAATAAGAGCACACCACCATCAGATATGTCAGGGAGTGAGCAGAGTACCACTTGATATGTTTGAGGGTGGTTTAGCATTTTATTGTGTTTGTCTTCGCTTGCATCCCTTGTTGACTTCAATCTACCTTTTGTTCACTATTCACCCTGATACCGAGATACTGCGCATTGTTGCATGGAGGCTGTCTCATTACTTAGGGATGATCATTATTAATTTATGGATTATTTTGTATGTCGGTGTGTTTTTGATATAACGCCTGCGAAGGGTCCGTTTGACCGGAGTTTTTTTTCTCTCTCTGCCTTTCTTATTTAAGATGTTACAAATTTTTGATACTCTTGCCGGCTTTGTATACGACTGGGTAGGCATAGGCAGTAGGGTGGCGAAAAATTTAGTCTGCAATCTGCTAAGCACTCTCGGGGGTTAGTCTGATTGATTTAGATTAATACACAATATACTGTCAGGGATGCTTTCATTTGCTTTGGCAGTCGGTGGTATGTTTTCTTTTGCAGTGTCATCTGCTTAATTTCAATAAATTGACATGTTTACTTTTCCGAATACAATAGAGTGTATGTTTAGGACGGTGTGACATTGCTTTGTATAGCTTAGGAGGCTACACTTATGGGATTGTGAAATTTAATTAAATGGTTTATGATTTACATAAATATAGAGGTTAAAATGTACATTCCCTAATCGAGAATTTTTCCAACGTAAACTTTTAAAATAAAATTATGAGAAGAAATATTAGCAATTTTTGAGATGAGAAATTTTACGATGAGGAAAATTAGTCAAAGACCGAACTAACTGGAGCGGGGCATTCTGGGCACTTGCCCACCTCGGACTGTAGCGCTATCTAGGTACATACCTACATACATATCTTAATTATTCGTGAGCGTAGGTAGCTAGTTGCATTTTATTTAAAAATAGAGTCATAAAACCGTCTCGTTTTTTTTTAATGAGTGCGACATAAAATATATGAAAATACTAGGTCCTGTCAAAATGAAGAAAAAAAATTGTTTTCATTGTTGATATTTTTCAGACTTTGTGAACAGCTATTGGAAATATTTATCTAAAGCAAAGAAAAAAGGTCAACCAAAAGATTTATTTTCCAACTTTAAATTTTAAATCGCAACGAATTTCAAAATGTTTTATTTTTGTAATTACTCTCGCACACTCCACCAATTTATTCACTTCATAAATATGTTTATGATTTGAAAATAGTTTGGGGGTTTGACGTATTGCTGGCTATTCATCTCGACATCAACCTTTGCATACGATACATGTATCTGTAAAGATTTTCAGATGAACTCCCCAAAGAACTAAAACATCTTAGTTTTTTTTTACAGCGGTAACTTTTTTAGAAAATATTGCTCAGCAAATATCTGTTTTTCAGTGACGACTGTAAAAACGCTTAAAGTCCTAACACTACGTACACTCCACACTATTTAACAATATTTCTGACTTATTTTTAACCTCAATAACTGCAAGACACTTTACAAACTCGATAAGTAGTGATACCTGCTGGGGATATTCTACCGTCTAGGTACCCTATAACATGACTCTGTGTGTCTATACTCAAGTCTGTTTTCTTTTATTGTTCGCTGCATTGCATCAGAGTAGGGCGTGGATTATACACTCACTAACTATGCCCCTTGTTGCACTCATGGTCATGGCTGTTCCTCTTCCATGTGTCATTCTTACCGAATTGGCACACCATGCGCTTCCGCTTCCTGTCGCTTTTTCGTTTCATCGGAGTGCTCTTCTGTTTGATCGAAGTGCGAATGTAATACAATAAGATAAGCCCCGCGTTTACATCTGCTTATCTTAAAACCTGAAAAAGTTGCTTTTGATGCAAACATTTTCCATTAATCCAAATATGGCATTTTACGAACTTGTTTCCAGTGTTTCACAGTGGAAGTTTAAATTAAAGTTTAACTGAACCTGAACTTGAGTTTACATTTTAAGTTCAACTCGTCTGGTTTCACAATGTAATCTGAACTTCAGTTCAATTAAACTCAGTTTAACAACATTTCGCACCTCCAGTAAAACAACGACGTCACGACGTTTTAAAAAAAAAACGCGTTTAAAATTTTTTAGATCGTTTTATTAAAAAAAATAAGGAACACAATTCTTAAAAATATTAAAGCTAGTTTTAACATAAAGAAAATTTGACACACTCTGGTGTAGTAATTCACTTTTAAGAAAAAAAAAATATTTAAGAAAATATACCCAACATAAAAAAAAGGTTCATGAACCTATTAAAAAAATAAGCACTTATGTCGTTGTTCCACTGAAAACGAAATGAAAAAACCCAAATAATAATGAATAATAAAGAAAGATTAAAAACACATCATTGTTGTTCCAAATTTTTTTTGTCAATGACGATGTATTATAACGGAACGGAACAAAGACGCATCAGCCCCCTAGTGGCAAAATTAGTGTAGTAGTGTAGTGTAGTGTTAATCAAGTAGGTCTTTGTTTTATTGAGATTGAGACTCGGTCATACCGCGTCTAGCGGATTTCGGCGGAACCTTAATCACAGGACAAGTCGCGCCATTATCTGTCTCGAAAAATAGAACCAAGGGTGGGACAGACAGACATACGGACGGACAGAATTGCGAGACACACTTTTTTGAGTTCCCCTAGAATTGATCAAAATCTCGAGTTCGAAATTTTGTGCGAAAACAATAGGTACCTTTCTCTTACTACGTATACGAGAAAGTTAAAAATTAAATTAATGTCGATTTTCATTGGGCAAAAAAAATCACTTTTTTTAAGATTCAGAGCAGTTTTTCTTCTCTAGAAATCAGCTGTCTGTCAAAATCAATTTCCATTGGGCAAAAAAAACACTTTTTTAAAGATTCAGATCACTTTTGGGAATCTCAATTCGAGAGAGAGAGATTCGCACATACTTTCACCAATACCAAAACAAATGATATTTGTCAAACTTTGAGGTTAGTTATTGTTAGGGGAGACTGGGGCAAATTTGACCGTGAGATACATTTGAACATTGCTAATAAAACAACATTTAAAAAATATTTCAAAGTACATATAAACCAAAATTTAAGCTTGGTAATACAGTGTTCTTTAGTCGTCAATGACTTTCGGATGTCTTTGCAGTCGTGTCGCTTGGAAGTATCATATTTTATGCATATTTTAATTGTTCTATTTGTAAAAGTGTACACATTTTATAGTGAGCTTTTCTTTTTGTGTAGAATATACTTTTAAGGCAAACTTCATTTGAAAAAGTATAAAGGTACGTTTTTTGACAAATATGAAAAATATAAATATTTGCGCACATTTTTCTGTCGCTTGACTTATTGCGGCAGGTTTGAACAAAACAGTCGGGGCACATTTGAATAAGGGGTTGTAAGTGGCATTGAACTAAAAGCTAAGCT
The DNA here is from genome assembly GCA_949372485.1 of Cheilosia soror. Lineage (NCBI taxonomy): Eukaryota > Metazoa > Arthropoda > Insecta > Diptera > Syrphidae > Cheilosia > Cheilosia soror. The sequence continues at coordinate 154,257,072 of OX443561.1, forward strand.
ACCACCACCAATTAACGCTCCGGGAACATCGAGGAGAGCTGCGGTGATAGTTTTTGTCTTATTTTTTTCAAAATTTCTGTTGGGGTAATAAAATAACTCATTTTTGTTTTTATAAAGTTTCTTCAGTCTGTAAAATATTTCAGTAATTTCAAAATTTCAGTTTGCTTTTGCTAAATCGTTTTTGTTTTCTTTATTAAAATAATAAAGTTAATTTATTTTATTAAAAAAAATACAAACCTTGTAGTAACTTATTAGCTGCTAAAAGCAATTACAAATACTGCCGTTCAAAAGTGCCCCAGCCTAATTCAAAACTGCCCCGTATGGGGGGGGGGGGTACCTTTGAACATAATGACCTACTTCGTTTTTAAATAAAAATTAATTATACGCCCTTACTAAATTTACGTAGTTATTGTTAAGGCAGTGAACCTAAATTGTGTTTGCACCATAAGTACTTTAATACTTGCAGATGTATTTTCATCTCTTTTTATGTATAAGATGCATCTGCTATCTTTCTTCTTTTTTGCGCTTGTTCTGCGCCTTTTAAATAAATAACTTATCTGGATCGGACGTGTTTTTTTTATTTTGTCATCTTATCAGTTATTTGTCCAATCAAAGTTTATTTCCATTTCTTAAAGTGAGAATACTTTAGGTACAGTTTAATAATTTAAACAAATAGGATTTACCTCAAAGCACAAAGTGTACAAATGTGCCCCAGTCTCCCCTACCTATTGTGGAATAAATTTGAAAATTGAAAATGGATATTAATGTAGACGAATGGATCGTCGTATGGGGTTGTTCTCATGGGGAAGGACGAAGTTCTAGTTCAAAACAAAACAAGTAAGTAGTTATTGTACAAGTACAAGTAAAAAACTAACAATTAACAATTCAATTTTATAAGCACAAATTGGAATTTAAAAACAGCTGACTGTCAAATCACACACCAACACAAATGCAAAAAAAATTGATCTCATTTCATGTTCCATTGGGCAAGAAAAATCTGTAAAAGCCCAATGAAAATCGACATAAATAAAAAGAAACTGACATTTACCAAGTTTATTGGTGAATTTAAGAGAAGAAGTATTTAAAAGTAATTCTATACAAAGAATCAGCTATTAAAACAAGATGATAAATAATAATGTAGATTCTTTTTAATATGTTGCCGTTGCGGTCTATGAAATGTAATTGTAAAAACAATTTGTGAAAAGTACGTGATAATTGAAATTAAATAAGTTGAAGTTAATATTTATATATTGGATAGATTTTGTGGTCAAGTGCAAGAATGATGACAGAAGAAACTTAATTAAAAACTGGGGAACTCTGTGGAGTTACATATTACATACACACTGTACAGGAATCCAAATATGCATAGGTATCTATGCACCGAATCCCCAGAAAAGTTTATAATGATCGGAAGGAGCTCTTTCCAAAGAATTATCTTATTTGTAATTCAACTTGAAAAATAAAAAATGTTAACTCCTCTTTCACAAGGACAGAAAAAAATATCTTGTTTTGGACTAAGCATTCCCAACTAAAAACCTGCCGCAATCCTATACTGCGTATGGAGAAAATTAAATTCAAACATGAGATATTATATATTATTTGTAAATCCTAAAGGGCAACAGATAACACAATAAAAAAATTGATGTATAATTGGTAACTTCGAGTGCTTTGTTTACAATTTTTTAAGGTATGATTTTATTCATATCTCATAGTTTTTCACAAATATTTTACTTGTTTTATATACTAAGGCATTTTGTAGTGGCATTTTGATATCAAATTTGTTAATGTCTATACAATAAATTTAAATTAAATTTAAATTTAAAATTTTGCGCGCAGTAGGAACTTCTATAAAAATTCAGCTGTCACAAAACTTGTCCTGTGCTTCGGGTAGGTAAAAATCTTGGTAGGTGACGTGGAAATCAATTTACTGAGTTCCAATTGGAAAGAACTATAATTTTTTATGCTTTTGACATTAACTCAGAAAATCAAATTTTTGCACTTACGTCGTTGTTTTACTGAAGGTGCGATTTTATGACTAGAATTCGGCAGTAGTGTGCAGTGTTTGCGACTTTTGCAAAATCGTTTCTTGTCTTTTTTTTTCAAAGAACACGCAAATCAACGTCTATTTGTGTTTTTATTCAAATGACAAATAATTTAATTAGGCTTTGTCATTATCCACTTTCAAAGGATTAATGTCAAAAATATAGATCTACATCCCAGAGTAGCATTTCAGTGCTAAAATTAAAAATGCGAGAACAAAAATCAGTTCAGTCTCCCCAAGCATTCTAAAATCTGCCAATAAACAGAAAGAAGATAATAACTGAGTTTAGTCAACAAGTTTTATTACAGTCGAAGAATAGGTACTCATAAATGCCAGATATATTTATACAAAATCCATAGTTTTCTGCTTTCAGATTCACACATCAAATGGATCGAGGTCAAGGTGAGCTTCCACCTGCGAGTAGGGTTTTTTAATGTTACCTTCTCCAACTGGAGTAAAGCGTACTCTAAAAAGTGTAATTTTCTATGTTATTTAAAAACCCATGCAGTTCTTAAGTACTCTTTTAAATTCTCGATAAAGCTCGATAAACGGAAGGTTTTAGCTGTACAAGGTAATAACCTACACAAGTCAGTGCAGAAACTTCCAAAATGTTTGGTCTGTATAGAAAATCTGAATAAATAAGTTTCCCATATAATTCCCTTCATTTGGCCTGATATTATATTGCAGACTATGTGTCAGTGCCCAGTGCAAATGTACACATATTTACTTAGTCGGAGCCTGCTACGAAGACTGTAATAATGAGACTAAATTACCGCTTAAAACTCATCCCCACTGCTATACAGGTATCATCCCGTCTCTGTGATCATAATTAGAAGATTAATAAAATTCATCCGCTTCCAAATCGTGACACGAAACCCCCTCAACTAACCACTTAAAATCGGAATCCCTTACAGCCAAATGTTAACACCCAAGCAAGTGCATATATACACACTCCAAATGAACCCCACAGTGGATTCTCTTCGATCTTCTTCAAACAATAAAAACTAATTTCAAGTGGATTTTCTTCACCACATTAAGCTCAACGGAACAGACAGCCTGCCCCAACTATGTCCAATAATCCTTCGGCTACAACCCACTTCCTACCCAAACATTAGATAATTAAAACGAAGATTTCACTTTATTACGAGCCGATTTCGTATTATAATTGCCACCCCCTCCACCCACCGGAATTAGAAATAACCCTAGTACGTAGTCGTATTGTTTTCTGCAAATGATTTCGAAAGTATACTGACAACAATTTCCTCGGCATTTGTAGGTCTCAACTCTGGCGCACTATCGTCCTTGTTTCTGGCCTAAGCACCCAGTAGCCTAAGCAGCGTACAGAGGGAAGAGAAGGAGAAAGATTCGGTATGTTAAACTTGTGGTGGTATGATGGTAGTCAACCGAGTGTTTCGCACAAAATCCATTGAAGGATTTTCATTTCATTTTTATTCGGAAAATACGAAGTGCTAGGAATATCCCTAGTTGGGTGTTACAATCTAAATCTTTGAATCACATTTGCAAGGATTTGCCCCTTCCTGATGGGGGCCGAGAGGTTGATGGAGATGGAGAATCTCCTGATCCACTTTCGGTATGTTGTATTCGATACAAGAAGAACTCTGTATAGATGTATACAGTTAGAGAAACAGAGCTGTGTGCAGTTAAAAAGGATCTCGATTCAATTTAAGAGGAATTAAGTGTAAAATTTTACGTTTCCAATTCAAAGTCAGTGCGAAGAGAGAGAGAGAGAGAGAGCGAACGACAGTTTTATGGGAATTCTATTCGTTGGGATTAGCAACGGAATTAAGGCATTTCAATATTAGGAAACAAAATGGTTGGTAATTTCGACGTTGAATCCTTGAAATGTATAAAATCATTGGGTGGTTGTTGGTTGTTATATTGTTTGGTAGAAATGTGTGCAAGGGATTAAGCACGGTATCATTCTCCACAGTAGAGAACACTAATACGAAGGGGCTTTGCGTTTGAGTTTTCGGTTGGCACAAATTTGAGTCTCGAACGGGGTTGTTGGATAGCCTTCTCCTGAAAGGATTATTTTTCACTTGGTCTCAAGATTAAAGTTGATTTAATGACTTTTCGCAGTTGTTTTTCATGACCGTTTTTACAAAACTTTTGTTAGTAGGAACATAAAACAATTGAATTTCTACAATAAAAAAAAATAAATAGGTGGCGCAACAGGCGGGTAGACACCCTAGGCCTAGCTTCTCGCAACCATTCGTTTGTGTGAGTTTCTATTTTTTGGGACGAATGGAAGGGACGTACAAATTTTATGCCGAGTCCGAGCGGCTAAATTGAGAAGCTTTTTTAAGACAGTCATACTCTCGGATGTTTGTCAGACGTTCGCGAGAGGTGGCGCAGTAGAAAAAAACTTAAGATGTAATTTGTGTTTTTCCGGGGATCGAACCTGGGATTCTTTTGAGAAAGCAGAAGCTTGTTAACAAACAGTTCGTTGGAATTACAGCTATTTTTAATTACGTCTCCATTAAGTAAGTGAACAGTTGAAGTCTTACACTCAATTCTCCGAATAAATTCCTGTAGTAAAGACAATATTGTCAGAAAGTGAACTTGCACTTCAGTTCTCTGTCAATTGAACAAGTACCTACACCAACAACATTATAGTTGGTTACTACCCCAAATGTTTTTTATTTACATTTATTTTTTAATGGGATCTTGGGAACACTTTGACTTAAAACCCCTATTTGGTTGAGTTTAGATAAATCCTTGTCATGGTCGGTGGCAGTGAATTGATGTTTCTCGTTGGATCTCGAACCTAAGTTCCTCGGCTCACAAGTAGACACTCTACCCACTTCAATATGGCAACGGCGCGCCGCCGGCAGCCAGCACATGATCTGAACTTTTTTCGTCAATGGAATACAGTTTGCGATATGCATTTTGCCGAATCCTATAAGTGAAGCTTTACGGAGTCCATTTCTTGTTCAAAAAAAGAACAAACTTCAAGCCGAGATTTACCTTGCTTAGTGCAGGCTCTGTGCAATACTGCGACCAACTATTGAAATTTATCGGACTTTACGCTCCAAATTGCAAACCCTAGAGCACTAAGACCAATATTCCGTATGTACTTTGTACTACCAGGAAAAATCCCCTAAAGAAACTCTACCTTTTTTGTGTAGTATGTTGCTTGTTTCGTCAATTGAAACTGTTGTTAACCTCCTACCAAAGTAGTTGTGTCAGTAAAACCAGCTTATTTAAACGTAAGGTTCCGTGGTGGAATGACCAACTGGCTAAACTCAGGATGAAGGTTAGAAAAATATTTAATCGAGCTAAACAAACCAAAATGTGGGACGAATATAGGCTCGCTCTCACAGAATATAACTCAGAACTGAGACGATCGAAAAGAGCATCATGGAGAAAATTCTGCGAAGACACAGCAGACATGCCGGTTGGAGCACGTATCCATAAAGCCCCAAACGATACGAGGTCTCTATAACCAATTGGGGTAATAGTCTATCTGGCAAGATTTTCAGCCCAGACAAGGTAAGATGGGCAATTGGCTCTTTCAAAACTTTCAAGGCCCCCGGGGGTGACGGCATATTCCAGCTGTAATTCAGAGGGTTATAGACGTTAAACTTCCTGCGGTTATTACATTATTTAGAGCAAGTTACAATTGGGGATACATTCCAATCTCCTGGAGACAGGTGAATGTGATCTTCATCCCAAAAAATGGAAACAGCCTAACATCCTTTGTTCTTAAAACCATCATGGAAAGACTTATGTTCATATTAGAGGACAATTAGACATATCTAACTCTCTTGACTCAAGTCAATTTGCGTATGTACAGAAAGGGTAAATCCACTGAGGGTGCTCTTCATTACTTTGTCAGAAAGATAGGACGTTCGATAATACCGGTTATGACTCGATCGCTAATGCAATCAGATGTAAAGGTATCGAAGACTCGATCAACCAGTGGATAATAAGATCCTCCTCCGTAGGTGTGCAGCAAAAGGCTGCCGTCAAGAGGGAGTACTCTACTAGTAGTCAGCCTGGGCTATAGTGCCATCGGCTATGCTGACGACCTAGCAATCATCATCAGTGGCAAGCTCAGCGCTACTATTACATGTAGGATGCAGAACGCACTTCTACATGTCTCAGAATGGTGCAATTTGGAAGGACTTTCCATAAATCCTAGTTCTAGTGCCTTTTGCAAGGAAAACAGTGGTTAATCTTGACACCATAACCGTAAACGGCACTACCTTAAGTTACTCCATAATGAAGTCAAATAACTTGGAAGTGTCCTTGGAAAAAAGCTCAATTCGAACTCACAAAGTGTGCCACTAGAGCCATGTGGGCCAGTAGGCGACTGTATGGCAGAACTTGGGGTCTTAATCCCAGAATGATACACTGGCTGTATATCAAGTTCTTGAACGGACAACGGCAAATAGGCTACAAAAACTACAGCGTATTGCCTGTCTGAGCATCGCGGGTGCGATGCTCACCTGCCCTCTTACAGCATTAGAAGCTATTATAGGGCTTTCACCCTTACATATATTTATTAGGAAAGTGGCAGCTAGATGTGCTATTAAGCTATATAGGTTTAAACTAGCTAACCATGTGGGACACCCGGAAATACTTAACTCAATCCCAAACATGGACACGTTCTACTCCATCGCCGACATTATGGTTAGGGAATATAGTTTCGGGACATTATTTGAGGTGGAAATACTGGACCTCACGAATTGGGCCAATGGTGTTCCGACACTGAGCCCTAAAAGTTTGGTCTGGTACACTGACGGATCGAAAATGGAAATTTGGAGTTGGTGCTGGTGTCTTTGGACCCAATACCAAAGTCTCGATACCCATGGGAATGTGTCCCATCTTACCCCTACAAGGAAATCTTCAACCTAAATAAGGATAGTATCAGAAGGCAATTGCGGCTTGAGATATCACCTTAACAAAATGAATTTGTGCCCGGAAGATGTGTGACAAAGTGTGGCCATCACTAACTGATCCAACAGCAAACTGCTTCTTTGTTACAAGCGTATAGTGTGCGCCCTAAGCACATATTTATATCTAAAGCCCACCCCAGCTTCCACACATCATGTCGTGTCGTGAAACCAGATCCATACATTTCCATTTAGAGGCAGCAACACTCTCCCTACATCCTTGGTAAAATAAGATGCATCCAGTGGTGATCGCAGCACTCAAAACCGATATTAATTATAACTAAGTAAGCCTCCAAAAGTCCGGATTTCTTCTGCCCTCTGTCCCACTTTAATATTTCATAAGCCGCTGCAGTCCCCCCTGCAGCCCTAACAGCACACACAGTCACACGACCAAACATATTTATTACACAATTTATGATCGGGGAATTGTTTGACAATTCTTTATGGCAAAATTGTCCAGAGAGCATAAACATAAAACTCTAGGTGGTCCACTAGATTACACACCTCCTCGGGTGTGTTGAACATGCAACGCAACCAGAGTTGACTCGAACAGCGAGTCCTCCTCTTGTTGTTCGGCATTGAATGAACCTGAACCCTTTACATGGATCCAGCGTGTCAGGTAAATGGTTGGCCGATGCTGCATTTGCATCTTATACCTTATTCCACAAAACGGATGCGAGGGGCTCTAAATGTAAGAAGAAGTTATGAACCTCTTATGGCGAAGTCATCTCTCTCAGTTCGAGATGCGGATAATTTTCATTCATAATTTTGTGGTGTTGAACGGAAGAATGTTGCAGCGGTGTTGATGGGCGGATTAGTGACGGGACACTGCGCGTTAGGTGAATATGTGCGTGAGTTGCCTAGGTGTTCCCCCTGATGGAAGGCTTTGTGTGACTTTGGTTTTCGAATGGACCTTTGAATCTTTTCTTTGACCCTTTCCACACGATGAGCTGGTTATTTGTGGGCCGTTGTCATCGATTGAAAGAGCTCAAAATTGTTGTGATGGGTCAACAGACACTTAACGGTGTGCGAGATGCTAACTATAATCTCTCCCCGTGTGGATGGCTTTATTATTTCATAAAGCGTTTATGGTTTGTTTGTTTGAAAACAACTCCTTTTGAGTTAATAAGTGTTATGGCGGTAAATTAAGATGATCTGTGCTTATGATACACAGAGGCTGGAACTGGAAGCCTCCGTTTAATTCTTACGATCTTAATGAGAGGATTTGAATGTAAATTTAAATATTGCTCTGTTTATGATCCTCTACTTTGGAATTTTTAGTTTTTATTGTATAAAGTTGATTCTAATATGGCTACCTATAATGCTACACAAGACGCGTTTAGAGGGGTTGGCTTACTAAATGGTCTTGTGTCTAGAGTCTGGACCACGCATATTCAACTTAATGTCATGTTGGAAATGTCAAATGCGAGGCTTAGAGCATTTTAATATTTACTCCTTTAGGCGACGCGAGGGTTATGACAAAACTGGCTGTGAAACCCCGTTTGTGCGTGTTGGCCGAACTATCAAAGACCAAAGTTATAACTGAACAAAGCATTAAGTTTCTGTTCCATATAGCTAATTGGCAATGTAGGAATGTAATTTAATTTGTTGTCAAAAGGGCGCTGCTGTCGAGATAGGCTCTGACAGAAATAAAACAAATTATACATTAGGGGTATTCACTTAAACGCCTAAAAACCTCGTAAGCTGCGTAAACTGCAGAAATTTACACCCTCGTAAATGAACAGTCAGATTTTGTATGGAGAATAGTTTACGCAGACCTCATAATTTTCCGCGACGATTTACGCTCGGAAACCAACCGCGGAAAATTACGCAAGTCACAAATGTCAAACAGACGTATATGCATTGTTTGTTTGACTCGAGATTTACTGTCGATTTCCGAGGGCTGTTCACTTAAAGCACCGCGGAAATTTATACATTTACGAGTACAAAAACAATCTGACTGATGCGCAGCGGCAGCGCATGTAACTAGACCTCTAGCGCCAGCTTCAAGGTAACATTGGAATGGAACCAGATACATTACCTTCATGAGTATCAAAAATATATTTTGTGCCATAATGCATTATGTGAAAAGCTAGTCCTAGGGACTTGTTGCTTGTTGCTATATTGAAACATTTCACAGAAAAGGATATTTCTCACTACATATATGTGCTAGAGTTCTAGTGCAAATGCTGAAAAAAGGGAAAAATGATCACGTTTCGTGGGAAAAATGAAGAAAGAGAGAGTCCTAAGAACACTGGTTATAACAGACCAAAGTATTAAGTTTCTGTTCAACATACGGAGGTCGATCGGCACATAGTTGGGAAAGTGGTGGTGGATCCTTGGTGAAGAGATGTGTATGCGTATACGTAACGTTCGTGCGTCCTATCCTTAGTCTAATGAAGGTTTTTAGTTTCTTCACCGTTTTATGAGTGGTTGGGTGTGTATAAATCGGAAAGACGCTGACACTGACTAGCATCAACCTGGCGGTGCTTAGCTATTGTAACTTTTCATACATATCAATTGTGCTTATTTTAACTCCCAGTGGTAACCACCGGATACTGGTCTGCCCACCCGGGCGTGACTTCTTGAACTTATAAGCGCGAGTATTGAACATGAAGAAAACAACAACTAATGCTCTGTCCGAAAGACTGACTGAACGAGTCTCAGAAGTCTTACATGAGCTCCTCAGAAAGAGAACGTACGGCGGATGAATTCATTAGAATGAATCAGCGGTGTCGTCAACACTCAACAGTCAACAGATGACATATACCTTACTTGAGCTACTCCGACATATTTATAGCTGAGGTCAGTGAGGATTTTTCAGGAATAGTCAGGTTTCTAGAACAGAGATGGTGGCGAATGTGTAAGTGAAGTTATATTAATGTAAATTAGTAATAGGTAATAGGTAATATAGTTATAAGAGAAAATAAGCTTTCTCTCTCTCTCTCTCTTATGTACAGGTGGCGCACGAATCGTGCTACAAAAACAAAACGTAATAACTCTTTTCCTGTGTGAGTAATCAGTTTATTTTTTTTTTATATTGCAGATTACTATTTAAATTTATTAAAATGAAAACTTGAGCATTTGGATAGTGCAGCGGTACCATGCTTTGCAGTCCATCATTTCCGTCCAAATTTAGGCGGGAGCTTGGCGGCACTCCCCCGAGTAGATGGACCATTATGAGGCTGGTAAACATGTTTGCCGAATCTGGAAGCATCGCACGAAGACCGTACCATCGAGATCCCTATGTCGGGGTTTAAGACACAATCGCGGCTGTAGCATCGTCAATTTAGACAAATTTAAGCGTTTCGACTCGAAACTTATCGGCGTAAATTGGAATTAGCAGACGGTCATTACACCGGATAATTCATAATGACTTAAACTTGTTTCCGTACAAAGTCCAAATCACAAGCAAGTTAAACCTCTGGATTTGCCTATTCGTCTTGAATTTTGCCAAAAACTGATTGAAATGGCCGAAGAAGACAACAGCTTGCTTCTAAATTGCTTCTTTATGTCTGATGAGACCCATTTTGATATCAAGGACTGACATACACCTTGATGATATGGCGCACCACACGTTATTTAAAGATGTTGAGGGAGGTTTTTTTTTTACCCAGAACTGCGCCGAAGACGTATCCGTTTCAACAGCATTTGGTTCCAGCAAGATATAGCCAGACCGGTTATGGCGGAGCTCCAACAAAAATTCCCAAACAAATTAATATCCAGGAACTCCACTTTCCGCTGGCCCCCAAGGTCACCTGACCTGACTCCACCCGGCTTATTTTTATGGGGTTATGTCAAGCAAGAGGTGTACAAAACATATCCCAGGAATTTCTCTGAATTGAAGCAGTCTTCTAAAGCAATAATTGAGGCGATCCCGACTTCAACCCGCAATGAACAATGTTCTGATCAGGTGTCGAATATGCGTGGATAAGCGGGGAGGGCATTTACGGTCTATCATCTTCAAAAATAATTAGTAATATAAAATTATGGGTCAACGGCAGCTCTCACATCCCCCGGATGATTTGACGAACCTGACAAACGAATAAAGGACAACGAATTTCGGATCTGCACGGGGAACAACCAGCGAAGGCCCTGAACTGCTATAAAGCAAACCTCACCGCCATCCAAGAAGTGCGATGGGATGGACCGGGCAAAAAGAGGATGTAGAACTGCGACATATATTATGGCGACTGCTATAGGGAACAAAAACAGCGCTTATTTGGATGTGGATTCGTCGTTGGAGGCAGACTTAGGCAAGAAGTCCTGAGTATGTGAAGTATGTGAACGAACGCCTCAAGACAATACGCATCAAGGCAAAATTCGCAAACATTAGCCTAATATGCACCTATGCCACCACGGAGGAGAAAAACGACGACACCAAAGAAAGATTCTACGAGCTCTAAGACAAGACATACGAGCAATGCCCTAACTATGACATTAAAATCGTTCTACTTGATTTTAATGCATAGATAGGAAGAGAGGGCATCTTTGGTAGTACTGTCGAAACGACACCACCTCCGGACTTAGGCTGATCGACTTCGCGGCGGGGCGAATTGGTGTTGTCCCGACCGAATTCTAAGCCAAAGTCAGTTCTTAGAATGTTCTGGTCTAGTACTATACAGAACGTAGAAAATATGCATTACCATTTGACGATAAAAGTGGCAGTGGATGAGACATAGTCGAATAATTGCAACTGGGGAAGAAGAGTTTGGACGAGCTCAAGCATATTGCCAGGAATCGTGCACGATTACCCGTATTCGCAAGTGGAAACGGGACCTAAAAAAACGTATGAAATTAAGTTCGTCATAACACACTTGTAATCGCCCTCTTCTGAAGAATAATTTTGAAATTAAAATCTTTGATAACTCTTAACATAAGTCTTAAGATAATCCTGATGAACGTTTGTACAAGTGCTATGATTGGTTTGAAACGCCCATAACCTATAAACACTCGGAACTTTTCGCATGATATTACTGTCAACATTTTATGATCGCAATTCAAAATAACCCACCGAAGACCGAACCTATAGCCCACGGTATCTCCCCCAATTGCATGCAAATTATCTGCAAGTGGCAACGATTTACTTCGAGTCACTTATACCTACTACTGCTAACAACACTTGACCACCCGAATTAAGAAGCAAACGACGAGGGCAAATCCAAAGCCCGCGTTGGCTATATTCTACACAAAATGCAATCAACAAAATAAACGAGAAGTAGAAGCGCACTTCCATAAAAATTGAAGTATATGCGAACAAGTTAAGAGGTTTATTGCGTTTGAAAGTGTCGTGTTGAAAAATATGATGGTACCCCTGTGCTCCTTGAGGTCTCCACCTCCAACACCAAAGATGATTACTTAGCCCGCCGGACGACACAGACGACGCAAACGACAAAGTCGACGCGAGACTGCAAAAAGCACCATCAACAGCAGCAGCAGAAAATGAAACCTCAAACCGCCAGCAATGCCACCACAGCAGCAGCAGCAGCTTCATCAGATTATAATCGGCCAAGGAGAAGAATATCTTCTTCGACTGTGTGCCCAATGCCCATCTCAAGTGTTTTCGAATCGACAAATCGATTGTCCGGCGTCTGGCCCGTCAGCCCAGCACTACCACAGTGTCACCAAACACCAACCCATGTATGGACAAATGTCCCAACGTCCACATTCACGAGCTTATCGACCATGTTCATCGAAAGTTATTGATTGTCGTTTTTATGAGCGAATTACAAAGATTTTTATAACGTCATTATCTGTCCGATGTGCGATGTCCGAATGCGATCCCGAGATGCAGAAGAATAGGGTTGGGGTTAAAGGCGGATGAGCAGCCAGCGCGCACCATCACGGATGCTATACGATTATTGGGTGACACACACAAAGTGCTGACGCTGCTGGCTAGGTATGGTGGCGGTGGGACAACGATGGATCTTAAAGTACGTTAATCCGCCGCGCCGATGTGTGAGAGCATTTTGTGTGTGAAATGTCACCAGAGCTGCATCGATTTTGGTAACAAATTTAACGATTAAGACGTGTTAAATTGTTAACAAGCTGACCATAAGCCTTCAATTTACGACGAGTCTCGTGGAATTGCAGTTGAATATACTCTTCGCGGCCGCATTCGCTACATCCTGAGCCATCCCATTGTGTGCGGGTTGCATTTTCCAAATGGAATTTTCCGGCTCTCGACCTATAAAAATTCGTCATGTAAAATGGTCAATGTGCACAATGATCAGCACTTATGAATCACACATCAGCTTCAGAGTGTCAAAATAATATTTAAGGTGGCATTTGGCCGATTACCTGCCGTCACCGGCCTGATCAAAGCGTCAATTGTTACACTGCAGTCGCGGTGGGATTAAATTGTTCTGAACAAGGAACTGGAGAAATTGTACGCGTGGGTCGGTATTACCGCGCGATCTTGTATAAAACACTTTACATTGTCGACATTATAAGCTGTGAAAAGATCACAAGATCACAATAAAGATATGTGCGGTCATCAGATGGTAAGTTGATGTGACGGAAAATGATTGTAGGTACCTATAGATCGATTGTGGCTCATCGAAAGAATTTAACTTCTTTTGTTCGATATTTAACTAATGTTCTGCAAGTGCGGAAGACACTTGGGCAGGACGTCACTATGGACAGAGAAATAGGATTGAGGTAGTGAAATTCTTGCGGGCTCTGCGGTGAACTCGCATCAATTACATCAGCGCGCTGAGATCAAGTGATGAATATTAGGAGCTTTTATCAATTGTTGTTTCTATGGGCTTAGAAGGCAAATGAATATAGCAAAGCCCCCACCAGCAATTACCCGAATGTTTTATAAAAACCTTATAGTCCCCCAGCTGCCGTTATAACCTTTGTATGTCGATATCCTACGTCTGATATCCCAAGGTCGTGAGTCAATATTGACTTAACTTAATATATTATGGTAGTTGGCAAACTTCTGGAGGAGTTGGAGCATATAAGTATACAACAATTTACAGTCCTAATTGACGAACAAAGAAGGATGAAGGTCTTTGAGATGAAAAAGGTAAACATCGATAACGGCGGAACAGAGCCACAGATAAAGATAGTCACAAAGTTAAGGTAAAGTGTCTAGCAGCATTTACATCTGACAATGGGCCAAATAAAATACAGCTCTTAAGAATTATGCCAAAACATTTCTCCTGTCAAGAAATCAAGATGCTGGAGCAAGTAACTTTAACTACAGAATTTAAGTCAATTTTAGAGCTTTTTAATGAGAGCAAAAAACAAAAGATGTACAATTTGTTGAGTTGTTTAACGTATAATCCCAGTTTTCGACATCACCTACATTGATGTAACATAATGATGGAAAATCAACGAACTAATTGGACCCTATCAGTGAGGTTTTATGCCCGGTAAGTCCACAACCGACCAAATATTCACACTACGGCAGATCCTGGAGAAAACCCAAGATCCAAATCCAAATCGATACTCATCACCTATTTATCGATTTTAAAGCCGCATACGACAGCATTTATAGAGACGAGCTATACAGAGCCATAAGTTTTGGCATCCCTGCCAAACCTGTCAGATTGTGCAAAATGACGATGGAGAACGCTCGCTGCTCCGTAAAGGTCGAAAACAATCTCACCGAGACCTTTGATGTCAAAAAAGGATTAAGACAAGGTGATGCGCTGTCATGTGACTTTTTCAACTTCATTCTTAAAAAAGTTGTGCGAAACTCGCAAGCCAACACCAGGGGTACAATTTTCCAAAAGTCTGTGCAACTACTTGCATACGCTGACGACATCGACATCATTGGCAGAACACAGCGAGCTGTCACTGGTGCGTTTGCAAGTATCAGTACAGAGGCGGCAAAAATGGGTTTAGTGGTGAATGAGGGCAAAACAAAATATATGCTGTCAACAAGAAGGGACACACAACATCGACGAATCGGACAGAACGTCACGATAGACAGCTATAACTTTGAGGTAGTTCGGGACTTTGTCTACCTCGGCTCCGCTATTAATTCTGAAAATGACATCACATCAGAAATCAAGCGAAGAATTACACTTGCCAACCGCTGTTACTTTGGCCTAAGAAGGCAATTGATTAGTAAGGCCTTGTCGAGAAACACCAAGGAGACTCTATATAAGACCCTCATCATCCCATTCCTGCTTTATGGCGCAGAATCATGGACGTTGTCAAAAGCAGATGAAGATCTTATTGGGCGCTTCGAACGCAAAATTCTTCGAGTGATTTTCGGTCCCGTTTGCGTTGACGGGCTTTGGAGGAGGAGATTTAACAGCGAACTCTACGATCTGTACAGCTACATCGACTTGGTCAGAAAAGTACGTATCAGTCGACTAAGATGGCTAGGACATGTAGAGCGAATGAACACCAACGCTCCGGCCCGAAGAGTCTTCGATTCCAACCCGGAGGGACAACGCAGTAGAGAAAGACGTCGCCTTATGTGGCGCGCGCAAGTGGAAGGGGACCTCAACCAACTTGGAGTGCTTTAAAATACAAGCATCTTTTTGCTAAGGAGCTATAGCTTGCTACACTTGGTCCATCAATTTCACTGTAAATTAATGACGGCGTTCGTCCAACAAGACTTTCTACTCGTAGACTTGGTAGAAAATTCAAAGCAGAGTTGGACATGTTTCTGCACAAAGTCATGCTAATTTCTGTTGAATGTTCATCAGACTATCCGAAACACCGATAGTTCCACTTCTAAAAAATTACGGTTCCGTAAGGATTTGTGTCCATAGTATCACGACATCATCAAGGAGGTAGCCGAAACCACCGTAGGGTACCAGCCACCCCAGAGAAAGAGCCCCTGGTATGATGATGAATGCGTGTACAGGAAAAAGGTGACAGAAGATGCACACAAGAAAAAGTGCAGCGCAAAACAAGGGCAGCGGGAAAAGAATATCGAGCCAGGGGAAGGGAGGAAAAGAAGATCCTGCGTAGAAAGAAGAGGGCTTACGCCAGCTTCCCAGCTTAAGGAGATCGAAGAGTCGCGCGATCGTAATAACATCCGGAGGTTTTAAAAAAAACCAAGCAACTGGCTGCTGGCTACAAAACCGGAACGCAGGCTCTTCGAGACAGCGAAGAAAACCTAGTCACCGAAGCCCAGGGAATGGTGGATGTGTTTAAGCATCAGCTGCTTAATGGGCATCATGTAGAGAAGGTTATAGGGCTAGAAGATAACCCACGTCCAGTCAATGAAGAACTAGTTTCACCACCTAGTATAGAAGGAGTTGGCTTAGCTATAAAAAAGCTTAAGAACAACAAGGCCACAGGCTCTGATGGTCTACCAGCGGAGCTCTTTAAATACGGTGGTGATGTTTTGGTAAGGGAGCATGCACCGAATCATCAACCATCAACCAGGCATATGCCTGCTAAATGTCGCATACAAGATCCTATCCAACGTCTAAAACCGTCCTGCAACACACTAATCGGCACGTACCAGTGTGTCTTCCTGCCCGGCAGATCAACTATAGACCAAATTTTCACACTGAGGCAAATCCTGGAAAAGACATCATCATCGGTCGCTCCACGAATGACACCCTAGTGGAGATCCGGCGAAGAATTACCCAAGGAAACCGTTGCTACTTCGGTTTGGCAAAACAACTGTGTTCAAAACTCCTGACTCGTAGGACGAAATGTGTGCTCTACAAAACCCTTATCCTGCCAGTTCTGCTTTATGGCGCCGAGTGCTGGACGATAAGCAACAAGGGAGAGCTGATACTGGGCTCCTTCGAAAGAAAAATATTTCGGCGGGTTTTTTGTCCTGTTTGCGAGGAGGGCGAATGGAGGAGAAGATACAACCGCGAACTCTATGAGCTGTACCAAGATGTGGACGTGGATGTAGTCCAAAAAGCCAAAACACGTCAACTACATTGGCTCGGCCATATCGAGCGAATGGACAATATTGCTCCAGCTAAGACGATGTTTGAATTCCAGCCCCCAGGTTCGAGAAGACAAGGAAGACCGAACCTCCGTTTCAAAGACCAAGCCTTCGCGGATGCCAGAGCGCTTGGTCTCGAAAACTGGAAGCAACGTGCCCGGGAAGATGGAAGGCTGCAGGAACTTTCGACTTGACGAGATTTTATTAAGGTTTAGAAATTGGGGACTACGACTTGGATTTGGGAATAAATCGACACTACAAAGTATGGACTGTGAAACGGGGCATTATTCCACCAGTTAATGTAATACCTACCTACTCCCAAACAAAAAATCGCTACTTTACGGACAAAAGGCATTTTTTAAAACTAGCTACGGCTGCCGCAATGTGATAAACACAGTATATGGACTGAAGTGTCATTCAGACGCCAACTATTAACATCGGACTTCTAGTGAAATGTCAGTTCAACTTCATACAAATTTTGCCCAGAAAATGACGCCAACACATAAAACCTACATTCTACCCTAGACAACATCCAAATTTAAATTGTATGGTTAAATTGTCTTCAAAATGGCTTTGGCGGTACCCCGTTTAATTTCATCCAAACTTCCGATTTCGTTGAGTCGATACACAACTTCGATATAATTGTCCCAATGGGAACATAGTGCGCATCGGATAAGTTAGCCAACATATTCACCACTTTGATTCGTCACGACTAATTCATCCATCAACCACTAGTTATTAAACACCCAGCGGCAACTAGTCAGTATTAAATAAGGTGTTGGTACAGGCTATTTATCACAACAACCATTCAGTTCAAACGCAATGCTAAAACTAATGTCCACCAGAGCGATGACGGTCGTCAGAAACCATAGCAACAATTTTGGAAAATATTCAACATAAACAATAGTTTGCCTAGAAATCTTCACCTCACAAGATGAAATTCATACCGTTGCACACAAAAAACACCGCAATTGTGTATAAAAATGCACTCTGCTCATCAGCTACACTGATTGTCTTTGTTTTCATCATGTTATCTGTGATGATACCGATTCTGCTCGTCTCAATGCTAAGTCCTTATTCGGGCATCTCGGAAAGTCGGGTGCTCTACGAGCAACCGAAAGTTCTGTACACTTTTCAGTACCTTTTTTTGGGAGAATCGACCGACAGAACAAAACCAATTGCTTGCAGTACATTTGCGTACTTCAACAGTCGGACGGAAAAGTGGCAGAAGAACTGCGATACTGCCAAGGTGAGATTAGTGCTTATAATGCATGCTTAAAATTTATAATGACCATTTTGCTTCAGTTCTCTTCAGTAGACAGGAACCATGACTCGCAAATGGACAGGGCGAACTTTAAACTCCACTTCTATGATTTGCAAGAAAAACTTCATAGCTTTGACTTGCTTCTTACCTTCGAAGCCACACTTAGGCACAAGTGCAAATTGATTCCACCGTCGGTTCTGCTTCATCACTTGGATATACCGAATGGTGGTCCATCCAACGGGGTGATTTACTTGAAAGGAAGCCTCAAACTAACACAGAATGCCGAATTTATCTGCCCGTTCTACGGACGCAACACCAAAACGCACTTTAGAAACGAAATCCTGTCCACAAATGCTTCCAGCATGGAACATTTTCAATTCGATGCCATTCAAGAGAAAATCAAAATGAACCCAGCTTTCTTTGAGCTTCAAATTTCTGAAACATACTACAAACGAACAGAGACGGACGGTCTTACCATTCAAGTCGAGATGGACATCGTGCAGGTACCTGCGAGGTACCATCTTAGCGTTTGGGAGCGCCTAGGCCAGTTCTGGCTGTACTTTGCTTCATTCTTTGGGATCTCCTTCTACGTAATGAACAAGACTAAGGACTTTCTCTTTGGTAGGCACATCATTCGATCCTGGGAGGTGATTCCATGGAAAAAACTCTACTAGGTTTGAAATTTTCTTTTTACTCTTAGTCTAGTGTAACAAAGGAAGGAAGCAATATGATAACAATATAACGAGGAAATCCAATTCGATGTGTATTTCAGTGACTCAAGCTCATATTGGAACCTAGGGCTTGTTTGTCGGACAGTCTGTTGTCTTCCAAGATGATTGTTGTGTGAGGATAATGGTCAAGTTGCACGAAGAGATACCTGTAAACCAACTTTCCTGACGGGCCCTCTTTCATTTCAAGGTGCACAGTGGCCTTGTTCCGAATTCCTTGAACATAAAACTGCATTCTCATGTGCTGCACTCCATTTCGTTCGAATTTTGAATGAGCAACATGCTGTCGTCGTCCTCGTCTTGACTCCTCGCCGAATCCCTTAATGGGAGCTCCCAATACGTCTTGCACTTGAGGTTCCTGAAACACAGGATTATGTTGTTAGTTTGCTTCCTAATCATTTAAAGTTCTGCTCACCTCTTTAACCCTCTCCAGAGCCTGAGAGTAAACATTATTTGGACTATTTGATGAAAAGAGCTCTCGGAAAATAGCATAAAACAGTGCGCCGGTTACTCCAACACCAAGTAAGATAACTCCCATGTAGCTAGCAGTTTTGGTGTTTTCTTTAATCTTTTCACCCAATGGCCGCACATCGGTAGATACATCTGTACGGCCACTGGATTCAGTTAGAGCTCCGGAACGAGGTTTCTCTTGAGGTTGGGAATAGAATCGAAGCTGAAATGCCGTAACAGACGGCAGTATTAAGCGATTACGTTGAGTGGCTATGTGCCGAAGAACAACTAAGTGGGACATGGGTATTAATTAACAACGACAAAACAAAGTTTATTATATAAAATTCAACTTAAAAAAAATATAAAAAATTCTACAAATGCCGAAAGAAAAGTCAAAATATTGACATGTGAATTTAGACAGATGTAGTTTGGTAGCACTTGACACATTTTTATATGGACATGTTCAGTAATATTATTTGTTGAATTCGATTGCGATTGATATTCGATCTAACTACAGATTTCTTGAGTCCAATCAAACTAAAAAACCCAAATAGATTTTGTACATAGAAAATGATTAGCTATGTAGTTAAAAAAATTAGCATAAATTATTCAAGTTTAATTTTTTTTTATTGAAATAGACTTTATCCTCTAAAATAAGCTAAGCGAAGCTCTTCCCGCCATATGTTCGCATAGATTTGCTTGGGAAAACGATTTTTAATTTGTTGGCACAATTCATAATAGTCCCATTGAAACAGATGAAGAAGAGAAGTTTAATTTGGCAGGAGCAATGCTTAGTATTTCAGTAGGACTGATCAGGCTGCTTCAATTTTGAGAATAAGATCGCGGATACCAGTTGCTGAAGTGAGATTCGTCCGTTGTATTGCTAGTGTCATCCTCTGAGATCATATGAAGAATACCAGGACCAGCATAGGTGAGGATCGCAATGTTGGAGCAGATACTTCTCCCGACGGCGCAGTCCATGCTTCGGTGGTTTGCTCATGTTAATCGCATGTCTTCAACCAAGATCACAAGACTTGGTATGGAATCCGCGTACCATAAGGCAGGTGTCCTCTAGGTGGACCCAGGATGATATGGTTAGATTAAGTTTATTATGTCTTCTCTATTCGTATGGGGATTACCTTTGATGATATAGAATCAATGGCGGGGAATCGAGAGTTGTGAAGGGTCTACCTGAGCAACTTACACCCACGACCCACTTAATGGATAAGCGGGTCATTAAAAAAGAGTGAGTGAATAAATAAGCTTTGGAAATACTGAATTTCTTTAAAAACTAGCAGCCGTATTTATAAACGTGGCGTAGACTCTGCTTAACTTTAAAATGCCCTTACGCAGAAAAACGTTATTTATAAACATTTTTCGAATTTAAGCAACGTACCTAGTTTTAAGGCGGCGTAAATTATACAGAAAAATGTATTATTATGATACCTACCTATTTGTTTTCTTCTTTTTTATGTTCATAAGGCCAGAATAGCGCTGAGTTACTTGCAGGCACGGATTCTCTAAGCGAAATTTGTATTAAAATATTTTTATTTACACAAACATCTGTAGATGTAGAAGAAAGTACTAGTTTTCTGTATTTTCTGTAATAGTTTTCTCCCTATCTGGACACCAACCCTGTTTGGTAAATCAACAGTGGAAAAATGTTTATAAATAACAAGCAAAGTAGCGTAGAGGTTGCGTAAATTCTTACGCCATGTTTAACTAAACAACCTCTCAGCGGCATTTTAAGGAAATCTAATAAATACAACTGCTAAAGTTGAACGTCAAAAATTCGAAGCAATTATTCTTTGCTAAAATACTAGAGTAGATGACTATTCACATGAGAGCGGCCAACTACCTACGAACGAACGAATATTCGCAAGTTTTGACAGTCCGATCACATGAACAATTTTCTAGGTCGCGGCAGTTCGCAAATTTTAGCCATCAGATTCTACCCGCAATGTCTAATTTGAGGTTAAATTCGAACGAATGTTTTATTGTCTAGTTTGTGGATTGCAAATAAACTTTGACAATTCGCGTCACGGGTGCTTTCAATCGCAGCAAAAAGTTTGGAATTCGAAATATCGTTATTTAAACTGTTTATAAACTTGTTTTTCTACTACAATTTAATTGAATTATCCTCCTCTTGTAAATAATAAAATGTGCAATTATCTGTTTACAAATGCATAAAATGTTGCTTGTTCGCATTTCGTCTCTCATGTGCACGCACCTAGGTATTTAGTGAAACAAAACAATTTGGAAATTCTGTAAGGGTTTGGCATTACTAGTCGGACTTTTCCACCTCTTTATTCCATTTTGTTTCATTAATAGTATTGCTTAGATATATTACTATTTCACTCATCCACCCACTCTTTCTAATCCTATCTTTATTTTTTTTCCAATAAACACAGAAAAAACAAAAATTCCAACTGTGCTGTGTTCCAAATTCCAATTATCGTCTTTGCAGGAGAGCATAAACGATTTTTCCCTTTTGCTTGTTTGACAGAAAGAAAAGTCGCGCGTATAACAAAACACGTCGACTCAACTCGCCAGAAAACGCAGAACCAACGCTCATCTTCATCTAGCTATAGCATCTAGCAATCGCTAAAGATCCCAAAAATTATTCCCAAAACGAATTTCAATCCCCGCGGTGTGCCAGTGCCAATAAATATGCCGTCAGTGTAAATTATTTCCAAGTTTTTGTGTGCCACAAAATGTAGATGGAAAGTAATTCTGTCGCCAAAATAATGCAAATGCATTGCTCCTCTCGAGATTCGTTCGCTTGTGTCGTTTGCTTCTTGTTGTCCAATGGAGAGGAGATCGTTTCCGTGGTTAGATAAGCAACAGAAAATTAAAATAAAATAAATCCCTAGTTGGTTGCTTGGTGTCTGTCTTTTGTCACATGCATTGTATTTTGTCTTGTCTAAATGCCTCATTCGCGATAAATAAAAATTAAAATTATATTTACATCTCTGCCTGTTACGCAAAAAAAAAAACACAAATATTTTTAATCAAAACAAAAGAAATTGTATCGCACAATACCGTGACCGTGAGCTTCCACTGAATGCAATAGATACAGAATTTTCCATCTGCTGAAAAAACATAAAAAAAGCAAAATATTCAAGAAGGAGAGAACAGTCTGCAGCCTATACTTTCTGTTTTCGAAGGAACATTGTACACGTTCAGTTCATGTATTGCTGGGGCAATATTTAAAAGCGGAAGAGACCTTCCGCAGAGTATTAATCTGGGATTGTCATAGAACCCAGTTCACACCATATATACCTTAAAACACAGCAGGAGTTAGCTAAAGAAGTGTCGCATCGCCCCAAAGGATAATAAAATGGATTGGATTATTAACGATGAGCTGGGACTCACTGTGCGTCATCTGGTTGGATGGGCTGCGGCGTCAGCGATGGTCGTTGGTGGTGTTATCCCGTATGTGCCACAGTATCGGGAGATTAAAAAGACCCAGGACGCTGAGGGTTTTTCGCTGCATGTGTGCTTTGCGCTGCTAATAGCAAACTCTTTAAGGATACTTTTCTGGTAAGTACAAGCAATGAGTGCTGTAAACAATAATTTATTTTTTAAGTGGTTTCTTGCTAAAAGCTAATCACAAAAATAACGATACAATAAAGGATTGTTCTATTTAAAACGTGGAAGTTACAAATTATTGCCTTGAGCGTGAGATTTGGTGATGAACTTGCTTTTGCTGATGAATATATTCCAATCCCAACCCTACAACTTAAATCAATAGGACATTCATTTACAAAAAAAAATGATGGACCTGCTGCATGTAAAGCAATTCTCTAAGTCATCAGTAAAAGATATTAAATACCGGTTATTATGGCGACTAAAGTTATTTTCATTTGTGGTGGAATCTATTTTTATACGTCGCGTCGCAAAGGCTGTCACTCTTTACAATACTGCTCATCCGAAATGCCAGCGACACGCTTTTGATATTTATACGTTTTTTCTTCTCTCTATAGACGCCCGATTGTTACTATACATAATGGGCTTCCAGATAATGCCAATGCCGTTCATTGCTACTCGTCCTTGGCAAGAGCAGACATTTTGCTTACCAGCAATTCTATTTTTCGTTTTCTTACTATACATAAGAGTCAAAGTTATAATTTGCTGTATTGTTTCAGTTTCAAAAGTAAAAAAACAATTTATTTATCGGATGCATTTTGTTACATTTTTGTTAGTTTTCACTTTCACAAAAACAGAATATAGTTTGGTGTTGGTAGTACATACATACATATTAACAAAAATGTTGCCATTCAATATTAAAAACTGGTTAGCGCAAGCAAGTTGTTAGTCATACACCTAGATTTGGTTCATTCAATGTGAAATCGAAATATTAATTGTGAAGGCCATATTAAAGTTTGGTGAATTATGTAGTCATTTATAAACTCTTTAATTTAAAGTACAGAGCATTTAAAATTCAAATTCATGTAAAATTATTTTAAAAAAACTATGTACTCGTACAACGAATGTTGATGATCAACCATTAAAAAGGCTCCATAAAGTTAGAGAAGCAAATACGAGCGAAACGACTATCCCGTGGCTTCAAGCAATATACATAAGTTGTCTGAAACTAGGATTCATTCCAGACAGCTGGAAAAAAAGTGAGAGTTGTCTTCATCCCCAAAGCTGGGGAACCCAGTCACTCCACAGCTAAAGATTATACACCAATAAGTCTCTCATCCTTTCTTTTGAAAACACTAGAAAGACTATTGGACGTACAGATAAGGAACAACCTAGAGACTAATGGCACAACACGCATGTGTGAAAAGCAGATATGTGAAAACAGCACTACATGAGGTCACTAGAACCATAAAGAAGTCCTTAAACCTAAAATAATTTACGTTGGCCGCATTTCTTGATATAGAAGTTGTTTTCAACAACCTAAACACAGAAGCCATTACATTCTCACTTGAGGAGCTATGGCTCTACCTGATTAACTGGGTTAAAATAATGCTAAACAGCAGAATCATTAGCAGCAGTCTTGGAGACAGTACTATTGAGAGATCGGTTAATAGAGGAACGCCACAAGGTGGAGTTTTATCTCCTCTCCTATGGAACATTTCAATAAACAAACTTTTTAAGTCACTCGTCAACAAGGGTATAAAGGTGGTCGCCTACGCAGATGACATAGTTGTCCTGATTTCAGGAAAATATCTTCCCACAATTAGTGAAGTCATGGAATCTGCACTATCAGTGCTTTCTAAGTGGACGGAGAACAACGGTCTATCGGTTAACCCTAACAATACTGAACTCATCCTTTTCACCAAAAGTTATAGGATACCAAAATGGGAACCACCAAAATTGAGAGGCATTCGTCTTAAACTCTCACCCGAAGCCTAATACTTGGGTATCGTGTTCAACTCCAAGTTAACCTAGAAACGGAATACGGAGGGAATTAAGAACGGACTAAATGCTTTTTACGCCTGCACGAAGACTTTCGGGAAGAAATGGGGCTTACAACCGAACATAGTGCACTAAGACCAATTCTGACCTATGGCTCAATTGTATGGTGGGAGGCTGGTAACACTAAATCCTACCTCAAGAACCTGAACATGGTACAAAGAATTGTTTGCATAGGTACAACGGGTTCACTAATTTCTACACCTCAACTGGGTCTAGAAACGTTGCTGAACCTACAACCCATCGAGCTTAAGAACGTGGCAGCCAAAGGTGCTCTCCGACTACGAGAGAACAAAATTTGGAAGCCCGAGTCATTCGGTCATTCACGCATACTTCATCTTCAACAGATCCGAATGGTTTTTAGATGCATCACACATCCTATCCTGTACAGCAAAAGGGTAATCACAATGAGCTTCAATGGCTTCTGTGTGAAAATTGTTTATACAGCAAACTGCTCCTCCAACCTAACCTAGAGAAGCAAGCATCGTAATATCATAGATAGGATTTAGACGATGTAACACAATATCGTGTCTGCAACTTGATAAATGAGAAGTGTGCAAAACTGGCTAACTCCAGGGCCCAATTTTTTAAAAACTTTACTTTTTTAAGTTTTTTTTTTAAGTTTAAGTACTAATGATTATTATTAGTGCGCAGGTTTAGTTTTACGATCTCATAGTAACAATAAAAATTATCTATATAATAAAATTTAAATTATGTATCTATTGTGACCTACAACAAACTTAAGATGAAGATTAAGGGTGATTATTGTTAAGACCCAAGTTCTATCTTCAGGATAACTTGTAACTTTCTTTGGGTCTATTTATACCAACATGCCCCCACCATTATTGTCTCTGTTCTGGCCGAAAGGCCTTTTTTTTCCCGCGTGATAAGGACAATATGCATTTCCTTACGGCCAAATGACACTCCCTTATTAGACTTAAATGTCTCACGGGTCACGGGTGTGTCTCTAATTAATAAATGCTCCCTTGGACATTAATAGTATTCCCTTCTTCACTCTACATGTATAAAGTTAATTTGGAAAGTCGGATTGACAGATTGACCTTATTTCAAACTTTTGTTATCTCTCTTCAATTCGTTGCCATCTAAAATATAGAAAACTCGTAACAACTTGCCTTTCCAACTAGAGTCTTTATTTTTTCAGTTTAGTTTCAACTCAAAAATGATTTTTTCATTAGCTAATGAAAAAAAAAAGCCACACGAATCATTTAGGGGTGTCATTGCGGTCTTATCTTAGAAACCGCGCAAATACTACCAATTAATGTGGCTATAGCTTTACTGCTTTGATTAGGAGTTATCACGTTCAAGAAATAACATTTACCAACATGTGGCATTATCATTCCTACTCCAGACGACGAAAACGTCGACGAGGTTCTATCTATCTATCTTTATTGTTGTACGCTCATGCGATTGTCAATTGCTTAGGACTGCTCTCGACTAGAGCACTAAGTTCAATCTTATCAGGAACGATTTCATTTCCTGTTATCGATGTTTAACTTACAAATAAAAACAAATTCATTCATTACTTGGATGCAAATGGAACACATGGCAGTGCAGGCAACCAAGTATAGCAGATGCTGAGACATAATTAAGTGGTCAGTGGCCTTTCATTGTATTGGCGTGCATGATGATTATTCTCATCAAAATGTTAAAAATACACTTGTATGGAAAGTGTAGTTGACGATGACAACGATTGTTACTGAAGTGCTGTACCGATTGACCCTGAGAGTTGAAGCCGCTTATGTTGCAATTACCAGCGTACAACACATTTGAGTCAGGATGGAATCGACAAATTAAAAATTGGATTTGCGATCAATAGACCCACTCGATTGCTGTTTTTATGTCTGCCTTGTGACCACCGCCATTCGAACGTGATGCCTTTAATAATACAAGCCCTCCTGACTTTGACCCCCTTGAAATTAAGGCGGCCTACACAACGGTTGGCGTCACTTAACTTATCACCAAGTGGGGACAACACGAAAACGGTCGTTTATGGGCATGAGCATCGACTATGTGCCATCGCATATCAAAGTAATTCATCTCTAATGCTAATCTAATTTCCAAAATGGGATTCCATGCTGTGTTTGCGGCTGATTCGATGTTATTGTTGTTGTTTGTTAATTCGGGGAATGTAATGTTATTTATTCGATTAAATTAAATTTATTTGTCTGGGCGGTTAGGCATACCGTTATCGGAAATAGCTTCCACATGGATGCGCCTATTTCTCGCAGTCGAGTCGCTTGTCAAACTACAGAAACTGCGATTTTAATGAACTCAGTGACAATGGACAGTGGTTATTGATTTATTCCTTGATTCAGTTGTAAATCAGCGTGTGACAGCTATGATAATATCCATCAGGGGTTAGCGTGGATATGAAGAGTTTTTTTTCAATCAAATTGATTTGGGGGAACAAGTGTGGTGTTGTATAAATTTGGTGTATGTCATATCATGGTCGCAATGAAATTATTATTTCTCTCGAGGTAATTGTCAAAAAAAGTTTGCCACCGAGGATATCGATAGTAGTGCATTTATTAAATGTACAGCCTTACGAGTAACGCACGATTTATTTAATTCAATTTTCATATTTCATTCCAGAAGACTGTGGTATCGATTTATATATTCACAACAAATGCACATTGCACATGCTTAATGTTAAATCCA
Source organism: Cheilosia soror (assembly GCA_949372485.1). Classification (NCBI taxonomy): domain Eukaryota; kingdom Metazoa; phylum Arthropoda; class Insecta; order Diptera; family Syrphidae; genus Cheilosia; species Cheilosia soror. The sequence continues at coordinate 154,284,460 of OX443561.1, forward strand.
AAAGTGCTGATGGCATTCCTCAGGAAATGCATACATTTTAACTTTAATCAATAAGTGAACAGAGGATTACATGCAAGTTTTACACTTATTTTACTTCCCACTACATATCCAATTAAGCTGCAAAAGATAACATACAGAAAAACAACAAATACGAAAATACCGATTTCTCTACTTCGGTCTGCATGACCAATTCTTAAGCAGTGCAAACAATCCTATCACCATTGGCTACAGTAGAGCGTGAATTTGCAAAGATTAACCTAAATTTGAGTTGAATTCGTATTCGACGATTACTACTGTTTAAACATTTTTGGGGGACCAGGTGGAATGTATATACATTTACGTGATCTCTTCAAACCCGCTAAGACTTTATAACACTCAAAAGGTACAAAAGGTTTATAATGTGGAGTTTGAGTTCGCGTTTTAAAAACGTACGTACGTACACTGCCTTCGTAATAAACCTTTGATAGCCAACTATAGGTGAAATAAGTGTTTGTGTAATTATAGATACGGACATTTAGGTCTGTAAGTAATCGACGGTTTCATGTATATACCTAATGGATCATTAAATAAAATTAACAAGATGAATGGTTACCTCTTGTTTTTATTATTTATCGGTTAAGTTGGTGTTAGGCTTATGTTTACTGTGTCAGATATTTTGTATTGATTTTTGTTGGAATATATTAATCAGCTTTTTTTTTAATCTATGCAACAGCGTTGTTATTATTTCTATAGCTACAATTTGATATAACTTAGAGATCAGGGGATTCCCAATATTTTCATACTGCGACTCCCTATACAGGTTATAATATTTTTGCGAAGCCCTTCTAAAAGCACACAATATGTAATGTGAACAGAAGCTGAGCTTACTAAAGAGCTGAGCTTATTAAAGATTTTTGAGCGATGGCATTGGTTATGTTGGGTGTAAGGACATTGGTCGATTGCTGTTTATTTGCATTGAGCTATCGCTTCAGGCAATTTCACAGGAAAAAGTCTAGAGGGGCTAAATCGCACGATCTTGGTGGCCAATTCACGTCACCTCTGCTAGAGATAACCATACCCTAAAATCGTTCATGCAAAATTACCATCGTGGCGTCTGTTGTGTGACACGTACCCACATCTTGCTGGAACCACATGTCATCAACCTCCATATCGTTCAATTTGTGCCAAAATAAATCGGTTAACATCGTTCTGTAGCGCTCGTCGTTGATGGTAATGGCCTTACCAACATCATTTTCAAGAAAAAGTAGCAATGTCGATTTTTCTATGATCATTATCATTAACTTTGAGCTCTTGGGTCAGTTGAATCTTGAACGGGTATAGGCCCAAGTCCCGAAGTTGAAGTCTGCCAAATACCGACGTCTTATTAACGGCAAGGAATTGGCTGCCTCGGGTTCTCCTGTACATGTTCTCGGCCGATCTGGCGTTGCTTTGTAGTACGGGTTGATTGCTTACCAAACCGGTTGTCTCGAATTTGGCCACCAAACATTGGGGAGTTGACTTTGAAGAGCCACCGCATCTGCCGTAAATTGGGCGCAAAATGCACGCAACTTTTGCACTGACGAACACTCATTTTAAAAGTAAACATTTTTCATTTGGACGGTCTAATCGTGCAACTTGCCATGGTTGTTTGGCATCAGTGATTGAATAGTTAACGTCCAGATTGCCAAGACTCCACCACAATGACTAACACATGACATGACATTTTTTTCAAATCGAGTTCAAAGCTGATGGAACGTCGTTGTGCGTACCGGCTTGCGACTTAGATAATAACCCGACCCTTAATACTTTTACAAGAGAAACGCTGTCTTTCAGAAAGGGAGGCCATCGATCAAAGGCGACCATAACACAAAGAAAAAAAAAACGAATAGCTACCTCGTAGATTTATTCCGTTCACAGTAAAGCTGTTGTCAGTTTATTTTTATTCCAATGATGTCATTACCACCAATTATGTAATAACTTTCGGTATTCGCTACCATTCCAGTTTCATAAATTTGGTTTACTTACAAGTTTGTTGTCTATACCAGGAGCTGGAGGGATTTAATTTCGACCAAAATTTATTCAGAAGCAACACTGAATGATTCAATTGAGAAATTACTGTTCAATGAGACTAGGTGCTCGTAGTACAGTTATGTACAATTTTTCATGAGTATTTGTGATGTTATTATTGAAATCACACACATTAAAAATTGAACCACCGGATGAGCAGAGCATCTCTCAAATTAGTCTACCTTGTGTAATTTTTGGAGATTTTGACTTAAGGTAACGTAGAATTAATTTACATTAAATGAATCACATGCGCCAGTTAAATAGTTTTGAGCGATAGTTCGCTTCTGTTTAACAGCGAAAGACACTGTAACTGGTGACAGTATTGGACAGTAGGTTCTTGCTCTTCAAAGACCGTACTTACAATTAGGAAAGGGGTAAAGCTATACGATGTCTTTTTGCTGTGTAAATTATTTTCAAATACATAACTACTAACTATATGTAATATAGAATTGTGCATTTTTACCAAATACTGCCATCCACCAGCCTTTCCTGAGGAAAGTTTCGTACTCCTTTTCGTTTGGCTCGCCATTTAATGATCCATTTCGCTGAAGTTGATATTTTCTAGTCACGATGTAGTTGAGCAAAAATAGTTGGAACTGCTTTGGCTTTTTCAGATACCTACGTACAGTACATGTTCATCCACATATTGATACATATTGCAAAAGCTCATAGAGTTCGCACTTACCCTCCGCGCAACTTGAATAGAACACCCCCTAAGGTAGGGTTTTCTAAAGACCACTGGTCCCAAACCAAGCATGCTACAGACCAAATTTCATTTAACCAGAAGGAAGATTTAAAACTAAAGCTTTAAGTATTAAAACAAATTTGTTAACTAAAAACCGGTAATTGGAGTATTTTAGATTTAAAATGTTCATTGATGTTTTGAGCCACCTTTCTGCTCCAAAATTCACACATCTGGTTTGGAAGGGATGTATATACAAATTGGCCAAATAGTCGAGCATTGTTGTCCCGATCTATAAAGTTGACGTGTCAACTATCCCCAAACTTTTTAGACGATATTTAAATCCGATGAGTAGGCCGGTCGGCTTAATAGCTCAACATTTTGGCTCTATATATACGTTTTAACAACCCGGGCAAGGTGGGACAAAAGAGATCACCCTATTGGAAGATGCTCTTATTTTTGCAAATGGCCGCCAATGTCAAATCTGTATTGACATTTGTGGACTAGACAGATGTAGAATACAAGTGAACAAGCCATGGAGCGATACACTCCCCAAGAACGCAGAATAAGGACCTAGCAACGGCACACACTGCGCGAGCCACAACCGATATTCTGAAGTCGGCGTTCCCGGGTCGCCTCATCTCTCGTTTTGGCGATTTTCACTGCCCCGCAATATCGCCCGATTTAACCGTCCCAGACTTTTTTTGTGGGGTTTTTTTAAGTGAACAAGCCCGAGACCCTAGAAGCCCTCAAGGACATTCGACACGAGTGCGAGAATCTGTCGCCCGAAGTTCTCGCCGAAGTGATGAAAAATGTCATAAAACGAGCCCGTACGGCAATCAATTGTGACGGCGCCCATTTGGCTATGCAGCCGGTTCAAATGTTTTCGTCAGAGAAAACCACACGGTGCCACTACGAAGTCCAACAAAAACACGCGACAAAAACAGAGGCGTTACGCTCTTCGAACCGTTTTAAGGGGTGAATTCTTCTTGATTTTTTTGTCTTTTTATATCATTGGCATTCAAAATAATATGACGCATAGTTGTACAACTGATACAACATTTTTCCCGATTTTTGGAAAAGAGTCGTAAAAATGTTACGCCTTTTTTAATATAAGTCGCCTTTTCGCATTAGTATGCACACTGTGTATGCGTCAATTCATGTTTTTGGTCATAGTTAGACTCATTACATAAAAATATGGATATAATCTGTCGGCTGCTCTCAATTTTCTTAGCCAATTTGGCAATAAATAGGCTAGGATCCTTTAAGCTTTGATTTGTCATTTTTTCGCCTCTGTTAAGGCTTTTTCTTCAACCATTTTATTTTTTTGTTTAACTAAATAGTTGAAATTAACATAAAAATTCAATCAAAGAAAAATATGAGTTCACTTGCCAAAGATAACGGTCAAACTAAATGTTACTCTATCTGTCGGTATTTGATTTTCGAACCAATGAAATTGATCAATACAAATACAGATCGAATACAAAGTATAACGCAATTGTGTTTAAAACCTAATCGTTGCGTCAAATTGCGTTGATTAAAATGTTCTAGTTTCGTGCCTCTGCGAACATTATTTATCTTGATCGTTTGAAAATTGTTTGCACGTTTTCGATACGCCATTGTATGAGAATAGGCAGCTATTAAGTGTTTGCTACGTGATTCGATTCGTCACGTTCGGAATGATTGTCACATTTGAGTTTAAAAAGAACAGTTGCATCCCGTCAATAGTTTGACTGAAAATGCTATAGTTATGATGAATCTTAAGGGTCCATAACCGAAGAGTACGTGTCTTATGTTTAGTCAGTCGCATATAAGTTGTCTTCTTCATTAAAAAATAATAATTAACACAAAATGGCAGAAATATCAAACATTGTAACTTATACAAGTGACATTCGCACTCAAATTACAATTCCTGCTAACATCACACATAGCATCACTCATTTATATCTATGCCTAATTATTCACCTTCATATCAGCGTAAATAATTGCAAGAATTGCACAATTGCTCTGCTGATTTCCCACTCCAGATAAGATTCGCAATTATATTTTGATAATTAATTCCCAAAGTACATTTAGATAAATTGCTTCCGACTTTTGAAGATTTCTCGAGTAGGCATCACATACATAAGTTTGGGGTGCTTTTCCTATAGAATCTTATTGACATACCTCGGCAGTTTTTGTTTGCTTTAAAAATAGCTCCGCGTAGAAATGACATTAGAAAATGTCAATGTGTGGCTTTTTGGTAAACGATCCACTTAACTTTTCTGTTCAACCTGTGCACCAATGCGGATGTGGCTTTTAGTGGTGTGTTTCTAAAGGGGTGGTCGATGCACTGCACAGGCTTCACCCCCCACACCATGTCAGCGTTTAATTATCGCGTGATGTGCACGATTTAGGCCTTCTTTTTGTCACACTAAGACTATGGGAATGTATGGTTATCGATTGATTTCCTCATTGAGTGCTAGACTTGTTGTTAATTGTATTAACAGGTTTTTTGTAACAAAATCGCATTTTGACAATGGGTAATCTGTAAATAAAAGCGCACGAAATAGAAACGAAAACAAAATCAAATGCTTATTTGTGTTACAAAAGACTTTTGATCTTTAAGATTCAAAAGTTCGGACATCTGCTTACTTGATGTAGCTGTGCTAAAAAGTTGCCCATGAAATCATTTTGCTAAGAAGTTTTATTACTGTAATAATAAGCTTTTTTATTTCTAAATTTCTTTGATCAAATTTTGATGGTAATGGTGGTGTCTGAAAGACATGTCAGATTGTTCTTCTATTCATTAGATAAATAGCAAAAATGTAAATACACAATAGATAGCAAAATATATTTTCAAAAAAAAATATAAAAAAAAACAATATGTATGTAGGTACATAATATTGAATTTTTTAAAATTCGTCTCGTTCATTATCTGGAACAGGGAAGTTTAGCCTGATTTATAGGTTCATATGGTTAATACGTTTCATATTCGCCTCTGATGATATGGTCTTAATCTTTCTTCTTCTTCTTCTTCTTCTTCTTGAAATTTCTGATTCTCGTCATTTTCTCCATTTACGAGTTTTTCCGTCCTTTTGTTTGTTCTTAATGACATTATACCGTCACCAAACGTCAATTTTAATGTTTGGAGAAAGTACCTAACCCTGATTTTTTCAACTGAGGTTAATAATCATTTTCGGATAATTTTCTGACACTATCGTGATGGTAAACGAATTTTTCAGCAAAATAATAAATAATCGTATAGGCAAATTTTTTAACGATTTATTTTGCTTGCGTTTTGCTAGAATGTGCAGAGAAAAAATATACTGAATTTCAATTAATTAACATTCGTAACATTCGTTAAATCTCTGTTTTATGATTGGAGTTTGGTGAACTCTTATTTCTTCAACACTTTAATATCTAATGTCGTTTTCCATTGGGACCATCAGATTTTTATTTCAGATCTCAGATTTTTCGTGGCGAATGGAACACGATAGCAGATTGATCTGCTTTTGTGAATGTATTAGTGCGTTATTAGACAGTACATCAGCTGTGCAATTTTTTTTCGTTTGTCGATGAAAACATACGAACTTAATGTGGGTAATCATATCAACGAAGATTTGAAATCCACACATGACGAGGAAGAAGAATAAGATGACGAAGCTGATAGTAGTTGCTCCAAAATTAAGTCCATGTCCATTATTTACGTTTTTGTTTTGAATAATTGCTTTTCACGAGGCTTTTCGTAATTTTGTTTTGAAAACAAATTCTGAATGACGTAAACCAGCTGTGTAAGGTATATTGGTATTAGTGAGAGTATGTGTAAAACTCGAAAATTATCGAGATCTGCAAAAAGTGATCCGGATCAAAAAAAAGATTGATCTTATGTCCCAATGGAAAACCACATAAGTGTCGGAAAATTATTTGAGGATAATTCTTTTGAAGTGGCGATTCGCACGTTCATTTTGACAGATTTTGTACTGAACTGACGTTTACCGATGTCAACGTAACGTAATCATATTTTCATTAAAAACTTTTTATAAATATAAAAGTTGGATCCTAAACGTACGGCATAATGTCCGAAAAGTTTAGAGTCCTTGCCGCGAGCATAGCGAGCCACATACCCCAACTTGACGGAATATAAACTTTGACATTTCTTTACGTACCGGTGTCCCGAACAATGTGCGAATAGCAACACCCTAATTCTTTGGCTCAATTGACACAGAGTCTTAAGTGTACAATTTACAGACTATGAATAGACATCGTAATCTCCACTACACTATAAGAAAGTCACGCTTAAAGATAATTGAAATAAATAAAATAAAAAATATATCCCGTTATTTTGAAAAACAACGAACTTTTTGTTTGTACATATGAGAAGAGTCTTCTTCTCTTGACCAACTCATCCGCACGGTTAACTCAACTGCTTTGCGCAATAGGCCTGAACTGGGCGCATCAGTATTCCGTCAGTTTGGCTATAGGCGAAAATCACTCCATGGCTTAAGCGATACTGGTATGAGTCGTAGAAAGTAGGTTTCAAACTCATTTATCTTATCCAGGTCATTATTTAACACCCTAACAATTCCATCAGTTGTTCTTTCAGTCAGTCTTAATGATTTTCTCCATTTAAACGCTTTTAGCAATCACTCAATCCTATTTTTCGACAGTCTGACGTTAATGCTGATGTTTTACGTACAGTTTTATTATCATTTAGAATTCAGCTCTATAAATATTTATTGAAGCACAATTCGGTCCAACAAACCGTGACATCGCGTTTTCCTGCAAAACATTTGTAACACAATTTCAAGTTAATCGTAAATTGCGAAAAAAAATTATCTAAATATATTGCCACTGTAAACCACAATATGGCTAGAAGGAAGGCCAGGCACTAAACTGGCACCTGTGGTTAAGATAGATAAACAAAAGCGATAAGTAGGCAGGTCTTGGATGATTGAAAAACCTTTTGTGACTCTCTAGTACGCCATGTCCATATCAGACATGTATTCTTGAATACAAATCGCATCATCTTCATCAAAACTATTTGAGGAAATGTATTTATATTTTGTAGATGTTACATACATGGTACGTAGTACGTACTTACAATGTTGATCGCCTTTCCAATTCGGGCCTCATTTACATTTGCACACATGTGATGAATACCAAAAACCAATATAGTGCTGTCATATTGTGAATGAGCTAATCGGAGATTAATTCTCGAACTGAGGGAATCGTTCGTCATCAATTTTGAATATACATAGTTACTGAATCCGCCTCGAGTACCAAAAGACCTTACACGGGCCTTGACTGAGTCACCCTCCTATTGCCATCATCCGTAACGATCAACGTGATACGATACATGAGGCTTAGATAAATCTCTAAATATTACTACCAGCAATTACTTAGCAAAATGCTAATTGTATTGTTAAAAAATGTGAACTCTATTAGCAGATTACGTGTGATTTGTTGTGTAATTGGGACTTAAATCATTTTCCAAAATGACAGGTAATACATTTTCAAAAATAATAATGCCGTCTGACATATTGCCTTTAGTAGCTTAAGTACTCGAGCGATAAAATCGAATTGAAAACTATCTATTGGGTAATTCTTCAAAAATATATTATGACTTATGACATATTAATACCCCCTTCTTCGGTGCGAAGTGTGTTTAACTGTGACCAACTGTCTGTTGTGATTGTTTTGACTGAACGAGTTGAATTTCAAAGTTAAGAGGAAACTGTTTTGGTATACAAAACTAGTCTCCCTCAATGGAGAATGAATTTATAAACGAAATTCCACTCAATACAGTTGCATACTTAAGTATGCATCAAGTGTGCGATTTGAGCTAACAAAACTATGATGCATATCTATGTCTTTGATTTGTATTGATAGAAAGAGTACTAAATGGAATCGTGTGTTCAGTTTGGTTTAACAGGAGAGCAGCATTCATTTCTAAGATTTTTGTTGGGAATATGTACTTATATAAAATCCTGTGGGTATTTGCTATTGCAGTTATATTTACTTTACTATGTAAATATGTGTCCGTTCGTTCGAAATTGAATCCTTCTGCACGTGGACGTGAGTGAAGACTTGCGGAAGTTAAAAAATCGTTCAAATTTGCATAAGTAATATTGACGAACGCCATTAGGATATACAGAAGTTTAGTATGTAATCAGTTTTATTATGAAAGAAGTTTTGTAAAATTGAACGATTGAGTGGCAGTTGCCATACATGTACTATAAAGTACAATCGTTAAAACGCGTGATGAACAAGTTCTGTACTTAAGTGTATATTTGCTTATATTTTTTGTTTAACTTTGATAATTTATATCTCTATTTGTAAGAATAAGTTGATTTAACTTATTGTTTACAAGTAGGTATCTTATCTTTGCAAATGTATTAGTTTATCTGTACAATATGTGTCTTATAATGCCGTTTATCACTTTTTGGGGACAATCATCTGCGAATTAAAACAATTTTTTATATATTTACTTGTATTAACTTGCTTCCTGGAGATATATTTCCAGAGAATCACGTCAACAAGCTGCAATCTTCTCGGGGACTGTTGAACGTTGAAGCGTTATAGTTCCCCAACAACAAGTATTCCCACAAACAAAAAATTCAAACTATAGTTTTATGATTTTAGGTGGAAGCCATTCAAAATGCAGCTAAATTATTTAGAAGGAATATCTGCATAGTGCTTGTGTCCAACTCACAAACACTTAAAAGTCAACCCACATCTCTATTGGAGAAACTAAATACTGGGTGAGAACTTACACGTTTCACCAGAAAACTAAACAAGTAAATATTATTTGGCTTATCCAGTACACGTTCTTGCAGTAATTTGTGTTGCCTATTACAATTTTCTTTACCTTAATTCACAATTTTACCAAGAATTATAAATTGAGAAGCTTATTCATGACAAGAATTATGTTTGTGAAAAACACGCAGAGTAACAAAGTGAACAACATTATTTTAGCATCCTCTAGGTTTTGACCTTTACTACCCCATTTTACGCAGTGATCGAATAAACTAAACTCAAATATGGTACAAACATTTAAACATATTTTCACACAAACAGATCTTTTTAACTTTCTCGCATACGTAGTTGTTTTGTAATAATAGTTAGGTAATAACGAGAGGAATGATCGAAGGAATTGATTAATCGACGACGATATCGCTTACAAGCAATGAAGAACGAATTGCAGTACGACGATGAAAAATAGTTAAAATTCCAGATCGAGTATGTACAATATTTATTACCAATGGATTATGATGCTTACAGCTTGCTGGTTGATAATCGAAAGAGGAAGAGTTTATGACAAATTTCAGCACAAGTGGCAACGAATAACAGCACAAAGTAAAACAAGAAAATATAACAATATTAGAGAATTTCTGAGAGCAACTTTAAGAGAGCGACACAATAGAAAAACATTAGAATTAACATAAATGAAAACGAATATTATTATGCGCTCGTCGATATGCGACCAAATTAAACAGCAATTAACAAACTCTTATACGTAAGACTAATAATATAAAACAATATCCATTCGAGTAACAAAAATAGAAATAGGGTAAATTATAAATGTTTGTCAAAATAAGCGTTAAGTACAGAACATTCAGCCCCCCCTGAAGGACCCTGTTCCTTCAGAAAAGGTAGTGGGGCTAGTTTGGTTATGGGCCTGACGTATTCTCCAGATTGTGTTATAATTGTTACAACACGATTTCGTTGATCTTTCCCAGCATGTACATTCTTTACTCGCCCTAGAATCCATTTCGATGGTGGTAGATTTGGTTCTTTCAGCATCACAACGTCATCAACATGAAGATCTGCTTTGACTGTTTGCCATTTTGGGCGCTGTTGTAGAGAGGTTAAATATTCGGAATGCCACCGCTTCCAAAAGCCTTGTTTGAGATTCTGTAATAAAGACCAATTAGTGTAAGGGCAAACTTTAAGAGAACACATATCGGGACGAGGAACAGAGATTAAAGGTTCACCAATCAGAAAGTGAGCCGGACTTAGTGCAACAGGATCCATGTCAGAAGTGGGCCACATAGGTCGAGAGTTCAGCAATGCTTCTACCTGAGTTAACAAGGTGTACATCTCTTCATATGTTAACCTGTGGTCGCTGATTACTCGCTTGAGGTGAAACTTCACCGACTTCACTCCTGCCTCCCACAAACCTCCAAAGTGAGGAGCAGAAGGCGGAATGAACTTCCATTCAATTTTGTCCTTGGACAAGTGGTCTGCGACGATGTTGTTGTGTTGTTGGTTCATGAGTAGCTGGAACATTTCATCTAAGTGTCGTTTACTACCGTGAAAGTTCGTACCGTTGTCGCTCCATATCTCAGATGGTTTTCCCCTACGCGATACGAACCGATCGAGAGCGGCAAGAAACGCGGACGAAGAGAGATCGCCAACTAACTCCAAATGTAGAGCCTTTGTTGTAAAGCACACAAAAACAGCGATGTAGCTTTTGACAAATTTTGGATTGCGTCCTCTAGCTAAACGCAATGTTATGGGTCCCGCATAGTCAACTCCAACCGTATTAAAGGGACGCGAAAACCGAACGCGCTCTGCAGGTAAATTTCCCATAAGCTGAGTTGATGTTATTTTACGTTGACGGAAACAAACAACGCATTCATGAACGACCTTCCGTAAGAGATTGCGACAACCGACGATGTAATATTCTTGGCGAAGAATAGCAAACATTTGAGAAACACCAACGTGTAGGTAGCGTCTGTGGATGTCTTCGACAATGAGCCTTGCAAACCGAGTGTTTTTGTCTATAATTATTGGGTGTTTTGTGGAAAAAGTTGCATTTGATTCTTGAATCCGACCACCGACGCGAAGGACACGGTCAGTATCTAAGAAAGGCGTTAGAGATGTCAACTTGTTTCCACTTTTAAGATTGTCACCTTTCGCGATAATGTTTATTTCGGACGAGAAACACAATGATTGGTGGAACTTGACGAGATGAGTTTTTGCCGTTGAGAGTTCACTCGATGACAACGATTGCAGTTTTCTAGAAGCAAAGTTCACACGCGAATTAGAAATAAACCGAAGGATGTAGGCGAGCACACGAATTGTTTTGAGGTAGCGCGAGGAATTGTTTATCAGAGTTTCGAAAATGTGATAGGGTTCGATTTTTGACACTAGTAATTGCACAGGTCGATTTTTCCGCTCTTCGAGATGTTCTATTGGAATTTCTTTGTGGGAAAACGCGATGTTGGGCCATTGATCCCGTTCGTGCTTCATCCACGATGGTCCGAACCACCACAACTCATTTGATATTAAATGAGAAGGTGGAATGCCACGAGATGCGCAGTCAGCCGGGTTATGTTCTGATCGCACATGATACCATGATTCTCTGGGTATTACAGATAGAATTTCCGATGTGCGATTGGCTATAAAAACTGACCACCTTTTGGGCAACGACGAGAGCCAATGAAGGACTATTGCAGAGTCAGTCCAGGCAAAAACTTTCATTTCTTTGTATTGCAAAGAAGTTTTAAGTTTTTTAACTAGTCGCACCAATAGAACCGCTGCACAGAGTTCCAGACGGGGAAGAGAAACTACTTTCAGAGGTGCTACTCTGCTCTTCGCAGCAACGATTGTACAGGTTGTGTTTCCCGAGGAGTCCGTACTCCTGCAGTATACGACTGCCGCGTAAGCGTCGAGCGAGGCATCGCAGAACGCATGGAATTCAACATTTTCCTTTGTTGGACACATTATTCGTGGAATAGTTAGAGCCTCTAGCGTAGGAAGCTGATCTCGAATTGAGCGCCATTTACCCGTGAGTTCTAACGAAATGGGTTCGTCCCATGCATATTTCTTTCGCCAGAGCTCCTGAAAGAGAATTTTTATGGAAATGATAACTGGTGCTAAAAATCCTATGGGGTCGAATATCTTAGAAGACTCAGACAGAATGCTCCGCTTGGTAACCGATAAGCTTTCAGTTATATTGACCTTGTAGGAAAATGTATCACGAGCAGGTGCCCATTGTAAACCCAACAACTTGACAGAGGTATACTCTTCAAAATCCTTTGGCGATAATTCCCGCTGATCTTCTGGTAAGGTAACCAGTAACGGCCAACAATTAGTGGTCCATTTGCGGAGATTAAATCCACCAGATTCAAGTAGTTGAATAAGTTCTAAACGCAGAGAAATTGCTTCATCGATAGAATCCGCTCCGGTCATTACGTCATCGACGTAAAAGTCGTTGAGCAATACTGCTGCTGCGCGTGGGTACGTATCCATAGAGTCAATTGCGAGTTGGTAAAGTGTACGAACTGCCAGGAATGGTGCACACGCTGTGCCATAGGTGACAGTTGAAAGGCGATAATGTTTCAATTGCTGATCACTTGACTCTCTCCATAGAATTCGTTGGAAGTCCGAGTGATCCTTGGTAACGCGTATCTGGCGAAACATTTTCTCTATATCACCTGATAGGGTAAAGAGATGACGACGAAAGCGAATGCAGATGGAAAAGAGATCACGCTGATATGTCTGTCCTATTAACAAAGTTTCGTTAAGAGACTTGTGGTGACCAGACTTAGCTGAACCGTCAAAAACGACTCGTACCTTTGTAGTACTGCTGTTTTCTTTAATCACAGCATGATGTGGCAAATAGTAGCATTTTGATGAAGATATGTTTATCTCATTGGAAGGTACCTCCTCCATGTGCCCTAAACTTAGGTATTCACGCATAAACCGTATATATTCTTCCTTTAAGTACTGATTGGAAGAGATTTTACGTTCAGTGTATTTAAGCCGATGTAGTGCAACGTCTATGCTATTCCCAAAATCAGTTTCTGTGTCAGACTTAAAGGGTAGCTGCACAAGGTACCGACCGTCAGGTAATCTACAATGAGATACAGCGAAAATGTCTTCAGCACGTTGGTCTCCGATGGAAAGAGAAGTTTCATGAGACACTTCTTCAAGTCTCCAGAAGCGCTCAAGGTCAAATTCATGTGTTGTGTCTAATTGAGTGGAATATGAGTCAATACATTGAGTTGGTAGAGAATTGGGAGATGTCATGTTACCACAAACCACCCAACCAAAAATAGTTGGAACTAGGTCAGGCTGACCTTGCTCACCACGAACAGCTGATCCATTGAAAATACTGAACACTTTATCAGCACCGATAAGAACATCAATGTGACCAGGTAAATTGAACTGAGGATCTGCTAGGACATATGACGAAAACATGTTATTATCAACGATTGTAGATACAGTTGCAGGAACTAGCGAAGTTAATTTTGAGATAACATAGCACTGAATCTCAACAGATTTTTTGCTGACGCACGAAAATAGATGAAGTGTAACAACTCCATTTGTTACACCTGCTGACGTTGAGCCAACACCAAGCACAGGAATACGAGCAGATTTCCTAGTGAGACCTAAGCGTTGCACTGTTTTTTCCGTAACAAACGAAACTTGAGACCCTGAATCTAATAGCAATCGAATGTTCTGAAGATCTCCTTGCTTATCATTAGTACGAGCGATAGCAGTAGGCAGTAAAGTTTGGGTAGATCGAATGGGTTTTAACGAATGGTCTACTGCATGTGAGCAAAGAACGGTTGATGAATTTGTAGCTGGTGGTGAATTCGAACATGAGGGGAGATCCGAATATGGCGAAGAGACATAGGCATTTGTAGCAGTCGATGATGACGATATTGGCGGTGAGAAATTGGGCGAAGAAGAGGTTGACGTGGAAGAAGCAGCTGAGGTAGAAGTTGGCGACGAGGCTGAGGAGTGTACGAGTGTATGATGACGCGACCGGCATGTTTTGCAACGATTGTTAGACCGACATCTATTTGAAGAGTGTCCTTGGCGAAGGCAGTTAAAGCATAAGGACTGTTCCTTAACAAAAGTTCGACGTGCATCAATTGAAAGTGCGAGAAAATATTGGCATTGCAAAAGACTGTGATCTAATTTACATTTGGGACAGCTGCGATTGGATTCTACCAAGTGAGTTCGAATGACACCTTGAACCTTATTTCGAGACTGCGTAGAACGCGAAGGGGTATAACAGGATTCCAAGCATACACAACGGCTTTGCAAAAAGTCTAGCATCATCTGCATCATCTCTTGATCCTATTAATTCAGCCCATGCTTGTTTTGTTTCCGTGTCAAGCTTTTGCAAAAGAATGTATATTAACCACGGATCACGTTCGTCTGATTCTAATGAGTTTAACCCGCGAATTACCTCGTCAGCACCATCAGTTATTTTTCGCAACATGACCACATTTGAAGAATTTGTAGAGGGCAACGACAGAAAAGATTGTATAAATGATTGAACTATAACGGCAGTTCTATCATATCGAGTTTCTAATCGATCCCACGCTTCCAAATAGTTGTTGTCACAGTTTGCTATGTGCTTTAGTAAATTGCTAGCTTCGCCACTTAGAAATGACTTTAAGTATTGAAGTTTTTGCGTAGAAGTTAGCGATGCATTGCAATCTATTGAACCCTGAAATGAGTCTCTAAACGCAGGCCAATCTTTATATTCGCCTGAAAACGTAGGTATTGATAGATGAGGCAATTTTACGGAAGTTGCAACATTAGAGGTGTTTAATTTTTGCAAAAACGTCGCTTGTTGACTTGCCAACTGATCAATGACCGATTCGTTTCGCTGACTTGAAGTTGAGGCACTTGCCAAGTTCTTTACTTGAATGAAATTTGTAAGAACTGAATGCGCGAGAAAGTACTTCGTTTCGTACTCTTCAAATTCCGCTTCAGGATCAACGAAGTTTGGATCTGCTAAAAACTCGTACATGGCATTCTGCAATTCCACAAACTCAGACCATGTTTTCTTTAAACTATCTAGCCTAATCTCTAACATAGACAGTGTGGTATTTGTATCGACAGATTCCGCGAAGGTTGCAGCGCGAGATATTGCCGCCTTTGCACGACCCCGTTTTGCCTTGATGAAATTCATCTTGACCGACACGTATGATTATACAAGAAAATAATAATTATTTCTGAGATATCAGTTTGATATTCGTCTATTTGCTGATAGAGAAAACACGTGATGGAATTAATTTCGGCAACTGATTCATCAAACACGTGTATGCAACGAATTGTTCTATCACTATCACCGCGAAAATTGTCTATTTTTTCGATTTAATTCGGCTACAGAAGGACCAGAATGTTTTGTAATAATAGTTAGGTAATAACGAGAGGAATGATCGAAGGAATTGATTAATCGACGACGATATCGCTTACAAGCAATGAAGAACGAATTGCAGTACGACGATGAAAAATAGTTAAAATTCCAGATCGAGTATGTACAATATTTATTACCAATGGATTATGATGCTTACAGCTTGCTGGTTGATAATCGAAAGAGGAAGAGTTTATGACAAATTTCAGCACAAGTGGCAACGAATAACAGCACAAAGTAAAACAAGAAAATATAACAATATTAGAGAATTTCTGAGAGCAACTTTAAGAGAGCGACACAATAGAAAAACATTAGAATTAACATAAATGAAAACGAATATTATTATGCGCTCGTCGATATGCGACCAAATTAAACAGCAATTAACAAACTCTTATACGTAAGACTAATAATATAAAACAATATCCATTCGAGTAACAAAAATAGAAATAGGGTAAATTATAAATGTTTGTCAAAATAAGCGTTAAGTACAGAACAGTAGTAATAGAAAGATATTGTTTTCGTACAAAACTTCGAGATTTTGATCAATTCTGCTCTTTCTCATTTTTAAGGTACAATCGTCATTCTTAACTTAAAAGCAAACTCAGTTTTCTCTAAAATGACTGCGTCTTTCGATGTCCAACCCAATAGCTAATAATGAACTTAAATACTTTAAAAACTGCTCATATCTCGAAAACGCCATTCTCGATTTGGATGAAAATGTAACTGAACAATACCTTAAGTACAAGGTTTTCAGCTGAACAGAACAATGCTTTTCAACCTCAACATTTTAATATTTGTTTACATAATTTTACAAAAAACCACTCTAACAATTTTAATCGAAATAAATGTTTTTTTTTTAATGGTATAGAACTTCTAGAACAGAATTTTTACTGGCGGCCATTTTGTCAGCTGTCAAGTAATTTATTTTTAGTTTGGTTTGGCATTTCAATATAAATAGAATGACGCCTGAACAACGCTTCCAAATTGTGCAAATTTATTTTGAAAATCATGGTTCTGTTCGAAATATGTATCGCGCTCTACGTCCATTTTACTTTTGCTCACTTTTGGTTGAATGGATACGTCAATAAACAAAACTGCCGTATTTGGAGTGATGATAGTTATCAAGTGAATGTTGAGACACCGTTACATCCACAAAAACTGATTGTTTGGTGTGATTTATGCGTTGGTGGAATAACAATTGGTCCTTACTTCTTTAAAAACGATGCTGGTCAGAACGTTACAGTCAATGGTGACCGCTATAGAGCCATGATTACTGACTTTTTCGTTCATCTATTAAATAACCATGATGTGCAGGAGCTGTCAACAAGAGCCGTCAACAAGACGGCGCAACGTGTCACACAGCTCGTGCCACAATTGATTTATTGAATTTGATGATGTTATTGGGGCTCAACCGGATTTGTGCAGCTCATGACTGCATAAATCTAAAAGTTTATTGTCAAAAATTACTAGCTAAAGAGTGTAAACAAGAGTGACAGGGTATTGGCTCAAGTCTAAATATATTATGCAAAATATTAATAACTAGCAACGCCCGCGGCTCCGCCCGCTGGTTTCCTTTCTATTAAATTAAATTCAAATTTATTTCAGCTATCAATGCACGTTTGTTATACCCTTCACAGGAAGGTATATTCACTTTGTCATTACGTTTGTAACGCCAAGAAGGATTCACCGGAGACTCTACAAAATATATATTTTCTGAATCAGGATCACATTCTAAATCGATTTAGCCATGTCCGTCTGTCTGCCTGGCTGTCTGTTGAAAATACGATAGCGTCCAAACGAATCGACTTAGATGAATGAAATTTTATGAGAGGACTTGTTTTTACCGTTGCCAAGTTGGTATTAAAAAATTGTCTATGTCGGTCAAGTAGTTCAGGTACCTCCCATACAAAACCAATATTAGACACATGAGTGTACCTGTACCAGTACATACAGTGGAGGGTATCAAGTGGTAACACTTTTACTTGTTTATATTTTGTTTTCTTTTTAAGCTCACAAAATATTTGATTGCTATGCCTTTTCATAAACTATACCTACATGTTATTTATTTAATGGGCGTAAGTATAGCTATAAACAAATTACGCCTACAGCTCATACGTGAACATTCAATATATAGCTGTCCATGTGAAAGACGTGGCTGTCGGAGATCAACTCTGGCAATGGCCGAGTAGTTCCGAAGATAGCCCCTATACCCCCTTTCCCCTTCCCCCATTCTAACCCTAACTAACCTTTACTGATCCGGAGGATGTAGCCGGTACAATCTTGAAAGAATTTTTAAAATCGACCAAATAGTTCCGGAGTTAGTCCCTACCACCCCTTCACCCTTCTTCCGAACCCAACTTAGTCCTTATACGTAACCTGTACTGATCCGAAAGTCCTAAGTCAACAGACATAAGATTTCACATAAATAAAAACTCGTCACAGGTATGATGTAATCATATATATATTTACCCTTACTGATTCTGTAACGCTCCTTACTTTTCTTATTTTTATACCCTCCACAGGAAGGTATATTCACTTTGCCATTACGTTTGTAACGCCAAGAAGGATTCACCGGAGACCATATAAAGTATATATATTCTGAATCAGGATCAGATTCTGAATCGATTTAGCCATGTCCGTCTGTCTGTCTGTCTGTCTGTCTGTCTGTCTGTCTGTCTGTCTGTCTGTCTGTCTGTCTGTCTGTCTGTCTGTCTGTCTGTCTGTCTGTCCGTCTGTCTGTCTGTCTGTTGAAAGCACGATAGCGTCCAAAGGAATTGACCTAGGTGAATGAAATTTTGTGAGACGACTTCTTTTTACCGTCGCCAGGTTGGTATTGAAAATGGGCTATGTCGGTCAAGTAGTTCTGGTACCTCCCATACAAAACCACTATTAGACCCACGTCTCTCTTTGTCTGTTGAAATCAGGATAGCGTCTGAACGAATCGACTTAGGCAACTGAAATTTTATGAGAGGTCTTATATATATAGCCTTCAAGTTTGTATTAAAAATGGTCCATGTCGGTCAAGTAGTTCTGTTACCTCCCATACAAAGCCAATATTTGACTCATATATCTCTGTCTGTTGAAAGCACGATATCGTCCAAACGAATCGACTTAGGTGAATGAAATTTTGTGAGAGGACTTTTTTTAACCGTCGTCAAGTTGGTATTGACAATTGTCTATGTCGGTAAAGTAGTTCTGCTACCTACCATATAAAACTAATATTAGACACATACTAACTCGCATATGGCAAACATTTTGCATGACTTTTATGCAGTGGAGGGTATCAAAGCATCGGCCAGGCCGATGATAACACTTTTACTTGTTCTTATTTTAAATAAAAGTAGGCGGTGGGTATTTGAATAAATTGTCAATGTTTGTGTCTTCTCATTATTCAAATACGCACCGCCTATTTTTCATATATGTATTTTAATTTTCTTCAAGGTTCAAACTCTACTATAGTAATGCTCGGCAAGTGTTTTCAAAAGGAAATTGCCAAATAAAACCAACCCTTCTTAGGGGGTCAAAGTTTGTACGGGAACATTTTTATTTTTCATCCGATCGACTTCAAACTCGGTTTGTGTACTCTATATAAGAAATATTTAGGTATTTTGCTTTGGGCTCGAGTTATTGGCAATGATTTTAATGAGAACTTTTTCATAACTCACGAAGGAGTTTGTCGTATCAATATGAAACTTTGTACATTGATAATAAAGAAGTAAAAAGAAGTAAAATATTATTTATACTCATAAATCTAAATTCTAAATCAATAGATACAAAAAAAATAGAAACCGTTTTTAGGCAATATGTACTTTGCTACGAATTTTAAGATCACTGATTTACTAACTGCTCCTCAGGTACTTTAATAGGAAATTTTATTTCGCGATATTTAAATATAAAAGAGAAAACTAACCGATCGTGAAGGAATCTCTGTGGACAAAATCCTGAGGGCTATTAAAATATGAGTCTTCTCATTATTGCAAAATTGCCGCGGGTAGCAGAAATGTATGAAGACGACGTTGTTGAAATTCCCACGGAAATTATATTAACAGGAGACTTAATTAAGACAATTTTTGGCGATCTGCTGCAAAAGTCAATGCAGGAACTTTCAGAACGAGTCATTGCCGCGCTGACAAATTGCAGACATTAGAAATGAATAGGAGCGATTCTGTTATCAGTGAAGACTGAAGATCCAAATGATGCACCAAATTTCCCTGTTGAATTCCTCAATCAGCAAACTCCATCCAGCAAGCCACCTCATGTGCTGTACTTAAGCAAGGTGTCTTCATCATGTTGCTGAAAAACTTGAACCCTAAAAAAGGACTGCAATGGAACTCGATTGATTGTGGAAGAGCCTGGACGAAATTTGATAAGAGCATGAATTACCACAATGATTCCATTTCCGATAAATTCTAGCATACGCTATAATAATAAACAAGGCTCAAGACCAGTCATTTGATCACGTTTGAAGACCGGAGTATTTTCACACGGTCAACTGTATGTGGCTTTATCACAATCAAGAGTTGCAAGACAAAAGAAGGTGTATATTGAATCTAATCCACAGCAAGGAAGATTATTAATTAACCAGAGACAATTTACACGCAATGTAGTTTTCAAAGAAGTTCTTTAAATAAAATCAATTTGTTTATCAAATATTACTTTGCATACCCAGCGAAGCGGGTACAACCAACTAGTTATTTATACTACGCGATCATATCGTTACATTTTCCATAGCTGCAGATCTCAAATACATATATGTAGATATACGTATCCATCACTTACGCACCACAAACCACTTATACGTACGTAGATTTACATATATACATATTTAGTCTGTTTTATGCATATCCATTGCCTACATCAAATTCAACTACGCCATACATGAGTAGAGTATGTACGTACAATGTGCATTCTGAATGCCAGTCGAGCGAGTAATCATATTCTATTTTGGGAACGCAATATAAAACTACCCCTAAGCACAACTGCAATCGAGAAATCATTTTTTTCGCACTTGACCAAATAAGATCTATTTTCAATTTATTATATCTCACCCTCTGGATGGACCAGAGAGATGCATTTTAGCTCAAAATACTCGGTGAAGTATTGGCTAACAAATAAAAGCATTTCTTGAAATGGCATACGTAGATTTATGAGTATAATGGCAAGTTGAGCGTAGTAAGGCCGAAATAGAAAAGTAGGTTGCAAACGTTTTTTATCCCTTATAGGTCGAATTTTGAAAAACGATGAATGAGGCATGTAATAATTTTGACCTATCTATCAACACACGAACAATCAAGTTCATACGGCTAATGGTTCTTAAGACCCCTTACTCCCCGCGACCCCTTTACTCCTGAGCAATTCTCACCCACCCTACGGACTAAGTTGGCCACACAACTATAAATCAGAAAAAAAATCATGAAAATCGGACGAATGGTTCTCGAGTTATGGAGAAACGAACAGACGGACGTTGCATTTTATAAGTAGTATGGATAATGCCGCATATTGCAAAGTTCGAGTATGCTCACTTTTAGATTTTAATAATCCATTCAATAAAAATAAAGCAGAACTTCAATTCTAAGTTAAAAACAAATTATCTCCTGTTCAACGCGCTATCATCAAAACATATAGTTAATTGGACACTTTCACTTCCTTAAGCAAGTTCATACAAAGAAATTTAAATAAAAAAAATAAAAGTAAACTTACCACTCGACGGCATTTTATGATGTCATCAGCGCATATTATGCCTGGCTAAGACTTTGATATTTAAAAGCGGTGAAACATGTTATGAGTGACTAACATGTTTTCTGGTATGGGTGGGTAGACGCCAAACGAGCAGCTAGCCTGCAGCCATATGACACAATGTTCCATTGACATTGACACAAAGAAAACTAATAATAAGCCCCGTGCAGTAAAGCCTACTTAAGTGCAAGAAACTGCACTGGTTGCACTGGCACCACTTGCTGCAATACGCTCCATTCAACCAGAACGAATTTTATTATGTTTCTTTACATATATTTACCATGTGAGGTATACATTGTCTATTTACCGAGTTACATGATTAAATGTATTGCATACATTTTTTTCTTTGCAAATCGTATCGAATAGAGTAAAACCTGTTCCACTAAAAAATCCTTTTTTATTTTGATTTATATCGTCCGTAGACGAAATAGAAAGAAATCCCACTGTAGCACGACACATGGCGTGTTCTAGTAATATATTTACCTATTATATCATAGGTTTCGTTTTCGTTATACATTTCCATATATCATAGGCTACTGCGCTACCCATCCCTTGGACACTTATTAAAATGAGCTCTGATTAGAAGAGCCAACATAATAATATACACATACGCTAACTATATAACGGCCGGCATAAATTTGCCAAGCGTGAACACTGCTTATGAAGCTCTGGCGAAATACATTGCAAGGTAACCTTATATGCAGCAACAGCACATACACTTCCTGAGGGAAGTAGAATACCACTTAGCACCGCCTAGTTTCTGTTATCATGTTTCGCTGGAAAATATTTTCTGTTTGTAAATCTCTTTTTTTTTTTTTTGTAAGGGACTAGTTACAATATAACCGAACCCGTTATCTGACCCAGAAAGTTTCAACTTAGAATACACAAAAGGATATTCAGCTTGGCGGCACAAATGAATAGAAGTAAAATGTCAGCAAAGCAAAACATAAAAAGGGAAAAACAACTAAAAATTAACAGTACCAGAGGACGAGTTACATCCTTTAAGCTGCAGTGCCTCTATTGTGTCCTTTATTGTGTCCTTTATTGCTACTTTTTACAGTTTCACTCAGCCATGAGTTATAAACAGGGAGTGGGCACCCTGCAATTGAGAAAAGTTCAAAGTTTTCCTTTTGTCTTTTGTTTTGGAAAGTGCATGGCATGTACATCAAATGAAAGGGATTCACTCAAATGGAACCGGGGCTTTAGCATTATAAAGGCCCATATATTGGTTTTCAGGAACATATTTGGTCTCGTGGTTTTTGACAGTAAAGCTATGGTCAACTGATCATAAGTTATGCATGCAGTGTATAGGTAATATGAACTGAACATATCCCATATATGCTTTGTAATCACGAATGGTCATGTTGATTTTGACAGACAAATTTGAACAAATAGCAAGGAGTGTATTCAGACAATGAGCAACGAGACAATTGTAAAAATCAATTCTCATTGGACTTACAGTCCTCGTTTTTGTCGAGTTATTCAATTGTTACATAGATTTATTTTCAAACTGACTTATCAAAGGGCACGTAGTGCCCCAGCCAAGTTCTCTAGTAAAGGCACTAACCCTTTTTACAGGAACAAACTCAGGCTGTTTTCGACCCCCCTTCGGAACCAATTGAGCCAGAAACTTCAAACTTGTAACATTTACCAACCTCATTAAAAAGGTCCACCTCCATCCAGGAGGCGTGGTTTCTACCCACTTTTAAAAATTCGTTATTATTTATTTGGGTCACTTCCCATTGCCGTAGAATGCTAAAATTTGGTAGACCGATAGGACTTGTAGTGTACAGAAAGAAAAAAATCTAAAATTTTATATTCTCAATCCAGAAGGCGTGGTTTTCGCCCACTTTTGAAAATTGGTTATTATTTATTTGGGCCACTTCCCATTGCCGTAGAATGTTGAAATGTTTTTTTTTTTTTTTATTTATTTTTTTAATTTGGTAGACCGATAGGACTTGCAGTGTACGAAAGGAGAAATAATATCAAAAATTAAAAATTTTCCATTTAAGAGGCTTGGAATCTTCCCACTTAAAATATGAATAGAATTTAATCTACCTGCTGAATATAATTTTATCATCATCATCATTTTCAATGGTCCGCTTGTCCATTAAGTGGGTCGCGGGTGTAGTTTGCTCAAGTGGACCCTCCATAGCACTCGATTCTCCGCCATCGACTCTAAATCATCAAGGGCAATCCCCATACGGGTATAGGAGAGATTATGGACTTGATCTAACCATCTCAACCTTGGTCTACCTAGAGGACGCCTACCTGATGGTACGGATTTCATAGCACGTTGTGGCATCCTGGTCGGGGACATGCGTTTAACACGACCACACCACCGAAGCATGGATCGCTCCGTCCGGAAAAGTAGCTGCTCGACATTGAGTTCCTCACGTATTCTGGTATTTCTGATGCGGTCTCTACGGGTCACAACAGCAATACTACGGAGAAATCTCATTTCGGCAGCTTGTATCCGCGATCTTATTCTTTCGGTCATTAGCCAAACCTCATGACCATAGGTAAGTGTTGGAACAAAGACCGAATTAACCCAGACAACTTAGCTTTGACACCAAGTTCAGTCCTCCAGAATAACAGAATGACCAAGCTGTCTCAAAATTGGCCAATCCTACAGGAAAACTTGGCATTGCTCCTTCCATTACTCGTGAATAAGACCCCGAGATACTTAAACTTCTCCACATGTTTCAATGGGACTCCACTAACATGCAGAGTGCATTGAACAGGCGTTCTGGAGACGACCATCACTTCAGATTTGTTCACGTTTACCTTCATCTCAGCTTCAACACAAACGGCTACAAAACCAATCGAGTGCGCGCTGAAGTTCAGTCTGAGAGGACCCAAAGATGACCAAGTCTTCAGCGAAGAGCAAATGACTTATCCTCAGATCTCCCAATTCGAAACGTTCTTCGCCAAGACTGCGCTGTAACATCCAGTCCATATAAATAATGAAAAGGAGAGGGGACAAGACGCACCCCTGGCGAAGTCCAACGCCCACGGTGAAAGGTATTGATTTAACGCCGTTTACCCGAACACAGCTTTTACAGTTTGTGTAAAGAGGTTGAATTGCTCGCAAGAGAGAACCGTCAATTCCATACTCCTGCAATACACTCCAGAGTTTACCTCGAGGGACTCGGTCGTATGCTTTCTCCAAATCTACCAAGCATGCGTAAACAGGTGTAGCACTCCCAAGCCTTCTCAAGTACCATTCTGAGAGTGAATAACTGGTCGGTTGTGCTTCTGCCGGGACGAAAGCCGCACTGCTCATCTCCTAATCGTGCCTCGACCACAGCTCTGCAACGCGTTTCCAGCAGCTTGGCGAAAACTTTTTCGGTGAGACTTAAAAGTGATACACCCCTGTAATTGGAGCAATCCCTTACTATTTGTTTTCAGACGTTGTAAAATTTGTTTCAGACGTTTCCAATATCTGACGTTTTTTCGATTTTTGTCGACGTTTCCATTTTTTTTTTTTTTTTCTGAAAAATACTATTTATTTGTAGACGAAAAAAGTGTAACCTTTTTCTAAATCATTTTCTAACTCCAAAGATACTCGGAGATAAGTATGAGAAATAGCGTTGATTAAACATTTGACCAAAACTGAATAAAATGTGTAAACGCTATTGAATCTAAGAACTCTAATTGTATAAAAATGATAATAATATCAAAGAATACACATTCTTCTTAAAATTTATTGTTTACCAACTTCTTTCATAACATTAACTACCTCAATCATCCACAAAAGTTTTACTTACAAAACTAATATCTTCAATGATACTTAGGGAAAACGGTAGTAAAAACGTCACCAACGACAAATTCTTTCACAAAACTTTGCCAGCATCTGTTGACAGATAAAGTAGGTACCGCTTTAGGGAGGAAATATTTAACAAATTTGAAGGAAAATCTGCTGTCTCAAAAAGTTTGCACTCAAGACACGTACGGGCATGAGACTTAAATGCAATTTCTGAAATCCTCAATGTCAAATGGAATTGAATGGGCACAAAGATTTTATATACAAGAATATGACATCCGTCAATCATACATATGTTCGTACATTTCTTGTCACAAATAAACGAAACAAATGCAAAGCAAACATTTGAACGGATTTCCATATCAACATTCAATCACAAAGGCTTAGAGTAGTAGTCTGTCTACCCAATTTTCTTTCATAGGAATGCATCTGCTTTGATTTATTTATCAACAAAATATACAAAATGTATATTTGTAGCATACTGATGAGCTATTTAATTAGACATTTTGCAATTGAATACATTTCAAACGATGCAAGCTTTACGACCTAAAGCAGTCTTCCTCTATGGAGAAAGATGCAGTGACGTCTATAGTTCGAAGACTTGGTATGCTAAGATAGTAATTTATTCGTCTATAGAATTTTAAAAAGTATACGCAAATGTAAGGAAACCGTTTTGGCTCTTAGCCGTATAAGGTGTAGTAATGTTAGGGATTTGGGTCAAGTAGAGTTATAAGTGGGTGCAAACTTAATATTGCACATGATTTTATAAATTGACACACACAGTTTATTTCACCTTTATGAAATGTTCTCATAAATTCTCTCTTCACAATCTTCACAATTTTATGCCGGTTGGAAACGGAAAGGTATAATTTGTTTTGTGATTTGGGAGCAGAAGTTTTCTCCTCGAAACTTCCCCGGTCCCAGAATAATCTACCATCGATTTTTACACTCCCAAAAGTCAAAAAAGGAAAACAAAAAGATGAACTTTCTTGTGAATTTCTTTCTTACCACAGTAAAGGGTATGGGAATGGCATACAAAGAAAAATATTAGGGCGGGAGTTGCTGTCCGTCTATGTATGTGTTGTACAAGGAAAACATTTTAAACAGAAATACCCTGGCTTCGGCAGAAAAGTGTAGTTTAAGGAACATTGTAAAAGAAGGCAAACAAATAATGACCTCAGTAGAAAAAACATAATTTTCGCCAATTGACGTCAATTGTACGCCAGTTCAAACAGAAACCACACAACGACACTTTGTTTCTGTAAAACAACGATCCAACTATTGCTAACGAAAAACGTTTTTATATTTTCGCCTGGTTTTGTTTTTTTTTTGTTTTTGTGGTTGGAAACACATTTGTTGCATTCGTATATCTATTCGAGCATGCATTGTTTTGGTCGTATGCAAAGCCGTGTATTATTGACAACCACTCCCGAAACAACTCGAAACAAAAACATGTGTTTTGTTTTGTCTGTTTTTTGCTTTATAAGTCACACAAACTGTAAAGGCTGTGTTCGGGTAAACGGCGTTAAATCAATACCTTTCGCCGTGGGCATTGGACTTCGCCAGGGGTGCGTCTTGTCTCCTCTCCTTTTCATTACTTATAGGGACTGGATGTTACAGCGCGGTCTTGGCGAAGAACGTTTCGAATTGGGAGATCTGAGGATAAGTCATTTGCTCTTCGCTGAAGACTTGGTCATCTTTGGGTCCTCTCAGACTGAACTTCAGCGCGCACTCGATCGGTTTTGTAGTCGTTTGTGTTGAAGCTGCGATGAAGGTAAATGTGAACAAATCTGAAGTGATGGTCGTCTCCAGAACGCCTGTTCAATGCACTCTGCATGTTAGTGGAGTCCCATTGAAACAGGTCGACAAGTTGTATCTCGGGGTCTTATTCACGAGTAATGGAAGGAGCAATGCCACATTTTCCTGTAGGATTGTTCAATTTTGAGACAGCTTGGTCACTCTGTTATTAGGAGGACTGAACTTGGTGTCAAAGCTAAGTTGTCAGTCTTTAATTCGGTGTTTGTTCCAACTCTCACCTATGGTCATGAGGTTTGGGTAATGACCGAAAGAATAAGATCGCGGATACAAGCTGCCGAAATGAGATTTCTCCGTAGTATTGCTGGTGTGACCCGTAGAGATCGCATCAGGAATACCAGAATACGTGAGGAACTCAATGTCGAGCAGCTACTTTTCCGGACGGAGCGATCCATGCTTCGGTGGTGTGGTCGTGTTAAACGCATGTCCCCGACCAGGATTCCACAACGTGCTATGAAATCCGTACCATCAGGTAGGCGTCCTCTAGGTAGACCAAGGTTGAGATGGTTAGATCAAGTCCATAATCTCTCCTATACCCGTATGGGGATTGCCCTTGATGATTTAGAGTCGATGGCGGAGAATCGAGTGCTATGGAGGGTCCACTTGAGCAACCTACACCCGCGACCCACTTAATGGACAAGCGGACCATTGAAAATGATGATGATGATGATGATGATGGAAGAACGTGCGGGCCTACTAATGTGTTCCCCACAATTTACGTTAAACCTCTTTTAAAATAAGAACACATTCTAAAGAAGTTGTTCACAATAATCAAATTCTTAGCTTTGAAAGGATGTTGTGCTTATTATGTGGGATTGGGGTCTGACCAATGGTGCAAAATGTTCTTGAGAAGCTGTCCATCTTCTGCCTGTTTGCACCGTAGCCACTGGCAAAATTCTACTCTTCTTTGCGCATCTCCTGGTAGTAACTCCTGTACGGGTGCTAAATGGAAAGGGAGTAATCTTTTACTTTTTAGAGTTCTGTGAATCCTGGTTCTGGAAAGTTTCAAATGCATAGCTAGTCTGCGGACCTGACTAAAAGCTGAACTCTCTAAAATCGATTTGTAAAAACTTTTATATTTCTATATTTAACGCTTGATAATTACTACGCTACGTCGCGTCGCGTCATGTGCA
Source organism: Cheilosia soror (assembly GCA_949372485.1). NCBI lineage: Eukaryota > Metazoa > Arthropoda > Insecta > Diptera > Syrphidae > Cheilosia > Cheilosia soror. Next base: position 154,312,785 of record OX443561.1, read on the forward strand.
ATTGAATCAGGTTGCATAATAATAGCCGCATCCCGCTATAGTATGTATAAACATTTGCTCAACGTAACAATTTACCGATGAGCTGCTGCAATCATGGTGGTTACATACCATAGGTTGTTCAAATGAATATTTAAAATAATACCAACCCAACTATACAGCGTATATAGCATACACTAGGAAATTGAATCCTAAAACCGACTTCAACATCACAGCGTAAATTTATTCTCCCATATCCTATCGCAAGCTTTTGCATATTAAATTTCATAAAAACCTCACACGATTCAACTATTCCACTGATCTGAATATCTACGAGTATAAATATACAATACATAGTCGACTTGTGAAATAAGATCCTCCTCATCTGCAGCACCGGCAATCGCTTGACGATGCGGTTTAATATGCTCATGCATATAAATATTTGCTCCATACATCGCATCGTGCGGACTCGTATCGTAATTAAAGTCTTATTAATGTCTCTTTGACTGCACTCTGGGGGGATAAAATAAATTCGCCGCTTTATGGAAACCATGTTCTAGTGCCCCAATTGGAACATTAAAAAAGAAGGAAATCATTTGTGGGTTATTCGGTGGAAAACATTTCCACTTTGCCCATACCGCACGAGTGCAATTTAAAAAAAAAATTTTAACGAAAACTATTTCACTAGAAATGAATTTATATTTAGCACGAAACATTTTCGCAAGCTTCGAATTAATATTGAGTCGTATGTATTCGAAATGGATTCAGTGCGAGAACGTCCTTGACCTTTCTGATGATTAAAAGCAAACACTTCAACTTGAACTGTGTAGTGTATACAGAACAACCGCTAAGGAGCTTGCATTATATTGAATTTCTAATTTTATTTGTTCACTCACGCGTGGAAAGGATTATGTGTGAGGGAATATCCTTTTCTTGTTTCAGTGACCGAACATGTACTTGAATGTCGTTCTTTGTGTTGATAAATTATATGGCAAAGGACTTTACTTTAAGATTCAACCGTTAATTTTGCTAACAATATTCTATGGATTCCAAGCAATGAAATGTGTTGAACAGATTTTATACAGTTGTATACGGGTATGGCACACAGGTACTTCCTTGAATAATGAGATTACCTACTCACTATTGAATTTTATTCAATCTACTAGCGAATCCCCTGCACACTTCGTAGTGCAAAATATGAAAGTCGGCCCTATCATGGTATCCGTTCGGAGAGTACTTTTCTCCGCAACGCAAATCCAGTCGGATATTAAATTTGCGTTCAAAGTATCCGTTTTCCGATCATGCATCAACGCATTTTGTTCACTAAAATCTTTCCGCGATGAACAGATGTCGGAGACAATCGGAGAAAAATTGACGTGTGGCTGTCAAAACCAGGTGCAAAAAACGCAACCCATCGCACTGAAACGTAGACTGCCGGTGTGCGTTACGTATTGTCGGAGAAATGTTCCGAACAGCTTATCGGAACGATTACTTTTTTTTTTTTTTTTGAAGCTTAAGACTTCTTGCCTAAGTCTGCCTCCAACGACGAATCCACATCCAAATAAGCGCTGTTTTTGTTGCCGATAGCAGTCGCCATAGTAAATATCGCAGTCTTTCATCCTCTTCTTGCCCGGTCCATCCCATCGCACTTCTTGGATGGCGGTTAGGTCTGCTTTATAGCAGTTCAGGGCCTCCGCTAGTTGTTCGGCTGCACGTGGTCGGTTAAGGGACCTAACATTCCACGTGCAGATCCGAAATTCGTTGTCCTTTATTCGTTTGCCAGGTTCGTCAACAGTAAAATCATCCGTATCCGAGGCTTGTTGTTGTTTCGGAACTGGGTTTGTTTTCCGTAGTCGGGCAGTTACCCCGGCGTACAACCCCCAACCTGGAGGGCCAGGCCCTTTGTTGGATCCCTTGGACAAAAGGGGCCGGATTCCTCCGGTGCCAGTAACCCACTTCGGGGATGTGAGAGCTGCCGTTGGCCCATTAAGGGTTCATCCGCCACCATCTCTGTTTCAGCACCCTGACTAGTCCTGAAAAATCCTCACTGACCTCAGCTCCAAATATGTCGAAGTAGCTCAAGTAAGGTAACTGTCGTATTGACTGTTGACGACACCGTTGATTCAGTCTAATGAATTCATCCGCCGTACGTCCTCTTTCTGAGGAGCTCATGTAAGACTTCTGAGGCTCGTTCAGTCAGTCTTTCCGACAGAGCATTATAGTGTTGCTATTTTCTTCGTGTTCAACACTCGCACTTATAAGTTCAGCAAGTCACACCCGGATGGGCAGACCAGTACCCGGTGGTTACCACTAGGAGGTAAAATAAGCACAATTGATGTGTACGAAAAGTTACAACAGCTGGGCACCGCCAGGTTGATGCCGATCAGCGCCTGCCCGATTCATACACACCCAACCACCTCGGAACGATTACCATAAAGCAAAATTCTCCGATTCGTACAAAATCGGTGAATTTTTCTTTCGGAACGGATACCATGATAGGGCCGAATATAAAAATCAATTTCAAATTCATTTAAATCAATGGTAAACAGTTTCTATTGTAATGCCCTGCTGTATTCACAACACTTGGTTTTTTAGGATTCGTATTGCCTACATAATATTCTTGTCTTTCAGGATAATTTGCGAAACTGTAGCTCCCATGACTGTCGAAGAATAACGCCTCCTCACCCCTTTATCTATTTTTGACCAATCTTCACAGGAACACAATCGATTCGGTGGTTTTCGAAATATTACATTTTGAATGTTGTTTTTTTATAGGCAGTGCCACGCCCCTAGGTCTAATTTTAACCAATCTTCACAGGAATACTCCTGGTCCAATATTTAAGATTTTACGTAAATTTGAACTCAATCGATTTGGTTGTTTTCGAAATACATATACGATTTTTAATGTTTTTTTTTTGTATGGGCGGTACCACGCCCCTATGCCCAATTTTAACCAATCTTCACAGGAATACTCCTGGGCCAATATTTAAGATTGTACGTAAATTTGAACTCAATCGATTCGGTGGTTTTCGAAATATAAGATTTTTAATGTTTTTTTTTTGTATGGGCGGTGCCACGCCCCTAGGTCAAATTTTAACCAATCTTCACAGGAATACTTCTGGTAAAATATTTAAGATTTTACGTAAATTTGAACTCAATCAATTTGGTGGTTTTGGAAATATAAGATTTTTAATTTTTTTTGTATGGGCGGTGCCACGCCCCTAGGTCCAATTTTGACCAATCTCCACAGGAATACTGTTGGGCCAATACCTAAGATTGTACGTAAATTTGAACTCAATCGATTCAGTGGTTTTCGAGATATAAGATTTTGAATGTTTTTTTGCAAGGGAGGTGCCACGCCCCTTTGTCCAATGTTGACCAATCTTCACAGGAATACTCCTGGGCCGATACCTAAGATTGTACGTAAATTTGAACTCAATCGATTCAGTGGTTTTCGAGATATAAGATTTTGAATGAATTTTTTGTATGGGAGCTGCCACGCCCTTATAACTCATGAACCAATACACCTTCAAAGACCGTATGAACTTATAAACCATGGTATCAACGTCACCTTTCATGGGTAATTTCCAGAATCAAAATCGGTTCACGCATTACAGAGAACATTATCGACAAACTCAATTGACCATGATTTTTATATATATGGATGGAGTAGGTGTAGGGTTAAAATATTTTATGATTTGTTCTTTGACTTACCGACTTAGTTCTTTAGTACACTTGGAAGTATTCATTCAATTACATTTTGCATGAAGGGCTCACTGATTCGCATCGTGGTTGGGTAGGTGATGGTTTAATTAAATATTCATTTCGAGAGTTACCACAAACCATAGCATCCTTTACCTGTCTTCTTGTTTTGGCCGTATGCATTATTATACAACATGGTGTTTCCTGCTTTTAGAGTTAGTACTCATCATCACCATGAAATTAATGACTTATTTATAACATTATTACGAAGTCCTATAACTTGCTGCCATAAACAAAGATTTATATTTATTTAGGAACCGGAAGATTGGATGACAGAATTCATTCTTAGTAATTTGTTTAGTCTGTTTTTCATAGAGTTAAGAGCGGTTTAGTAAGGCGACTGGCATATTTAAGAAGAAGCGAACAATCGTTATATGAAGGAAATTGGTGACATAAAGGATTAGACCAGCGCTTAAGGAATGAGATGATTGAAGATTTAATTATTTTTAGTCGTGTATGTTATATTATAGTGAGCGTCAAAAGTAAATGAACTGAACACCATGCGGTTTTTATTTGTCTTTAAAGTTTGAAAACAATTTTTTTTTTTATTTCTGTAATATATGCTGCTACATATGCTATCAAAATGAAATATGTTTAGTTATTGTTATTTCGTTATCAAACTTTTAACAAATTGTAGGTTTTTTAGAGGCTTTTCAAGACCCTAAAGAAAACTACTGTATAGATTACTGTATACATATCTAACACTTATTGATATTGAACGCAAGAAAATTCTTTTGCCACCAAGTAGAAAATCTATCGAATTCATTCTGCAGTGGAAAGCAGTCAGAGGACGCAAGATATGATAGAATACAAGAACAGCATATCCGCCGGCTCTGTTGGTTTACCACCGGAGCTCTTCAAACGTAGAGGCGGTATAGTAGTAGGGCTAGTTTTTTTTTTTTTGTTTTTTTTTAATACTTCTCCCGGGAAAGGCGAACCTGTAACTCTTCAACAGCGCCCCGAGTGCAGATGCATGTTCGTTCTGCCCTTAAATTGCTGCAAATTGTAGTCTTCTGGAAATATATCCCCAGGAAGCGAGTTCCAAAGTTTGCTAGTCCTGTAACAGAAGGAGTTTTTTAAAGTTGATGTCCTCGCGGTTGTCAAGTGTACTGTATGGTCATGAACATTAGCTGCCTGTCTTGTGGGGCGCCCAAAAGATGCATTTCCAGGGAGTCTTTGAGTTCCTCGGAACATCTACCATGGAAGTACCTATAGAACAAGCATAGGTCAGCGACTTGTCTTCTGTGCGCCAACGGTTGTAGATTCGATGTGAGTGTATAGGGTCTCCAAATAAGTCGAACTGCTCGTCTCTGTATGCTGTCAAGTAGGATAAGTGAATGTTTTGGGGCCGAGCTCCATATGTGAGAACAATATTCCAGGCCTAGTCTAACCTGTGCTTTGTATAGAAAGAGAATTTGCTTGGGGCTAAAGTACCTCTTTGCTCTAAATAGGTAGCTCAACTTAGCGGATGCCGATCTTGCGATATAGGATATGTGGTCCTGCCATGTGATTCCTGAATTGGATGTGACTCCGAGAAGGTGCATTGAGCTTGAGCCCTTGGGATGGATTGAATGGTCATCCATTTGGATCTGAAGAACTGTTAATGCATTTTTCCTCGAAAAAGTTGTCTTTTCCCCACTTCAAGATTTTGTCCAGATCATCATTTAGAGAACTAATTTTTTCACATCCCTGACTGTGTGATGTAGCCGCATTCAATGGCCCACTGTTCGAGATAGAGGATATAAGAGTGATGTCATCAGCAAAGCTGTAGATATTATTGTTTGTCGATCCAAGCAAATTGTTGATGTGGAGAAGAAATAGAGTTGGGGAAAGAATAGATCCTTGGGGCACTCCTGCATTTATAGCAAACGAATTAGATGATCCACCATCTACCACAACTTGGATCGATCTTCCCAGAAGAAAATTTTGCATCCATCCGCAGAGTTGTGGTAATCCATAAGACGCCAACTTGCTTAATAGGGCTCTATGCCAGACTCGGTCAAATGCCTTTGATATGTCCAAGACTACGGCTCTGGATTCGCCGTGTTGTTCAATTGCTTGCGTCCATAAGTGCGTTACGTAGCTTAACAGGTCTCCAGTGGAACAATGGCTCCGAGATCCGTATTGCCTATCGCTTATTATAATCGGTGGCCTTCTAGATATTTTATTAATTCGACATTTATTGCCTTTTCCATTATTTTTGGATTCCGTCGGGTCCTGTTGCCTTATTGCAATCTAGTTCTTTAAGGATGCGTTGAATTTTTCGAGGCCGAAATTTCACTTCTGCCATCGATGTTTGTACCCTCGGGATATTTGGTGGTTCTAGTTGTGCAGAATCTATGGTGGAATTCTCTGTAAACATGCTAGCGAAAAGATCTGCCTTTTCTTTAGGTGTTGTTGCTAGCGTGCCGTCTTCTTTTACTAGAGGAGGAAAGGAAGAACAACTAAAGTTAGTACTGACTACCGTTGCCATGCACCAGAATGCGCGTGAGCCGTTAGGAGATCCAATTACTTTGTTAGTTACTCTTTCGCTGTAAGTTGTCTTCGCCGATTCAATAATTAGGTTGCATCTACATATTCGAAGAATTATAAATTCAGATCTTTTTTCCTCCGAAGGGTTTGACCGCTATTCACGGAAAGCCTTGTTTTTCGCTGCGGTAACTCGCTTGCATTTTTTGTTAAACCAGGGTTTAGGTAGGTAGGTAGTTTTGTTACCACCACTCGTGTGACCTATTTTGTGGTGATTCTTAACTATGTGGTCCGGTCGGTGCCTATAGCCAACCTGTGGAGTTGAGAAAACGGACAAGATCCTGTATCCCTTTGCCCGAGATGTCGTTAAGGTCGTCAAAGAATGGTTGGTTCAGTGCACACAGTCTGGCTCTTGCTAGAGCTGGACATTTGCAGAGGAAGTGAGAGAGATTTTCAAGTTTTGCCGCATGGTATCCAATTGGCCAATGCTCCGTGGTTATTGCCGTCATTCTGGCGATATCTGGACGGGTTCTGTTTAGTAGGTTATTTGTTCTGTTTTGGTTGTAAGTAGGCCATATCTTCCTTGATATGACGCAGTTTATCAACCCCGACCATCGGAGATTGGCTTTCTGCAGAAAAAGAGAATGTATTTGTCCTTTAACCGCTCCTAGCGGAATGTGGACCCTAGTTGAGAGAGAGGCGTGTAGTGCTTAGGGTTTATTTGAAGCTAGTTTTTTGATGCAATGTGTAATATAAAGTTCCATACCGAGTAAAATTATTTGTTTTACGGCTTCTGCGCACATATTGACATCGGTATATCTAAAGCACATGCCAGACCAGGGCAACGAAGCGAAGAAATTATGCAGCTCGTCCCAGTTAGATTTATTATAATTCCAAATGGAACGATGGCGATCCTTGTTCGCTCCTATTGGTGTCGGTTCAGAGAGGATAGCAGATATAAGAGCATCTGGACCAAATCGTCAACAAAGCATGCCCGTTTTTACGTTTAACAAGCTCCAATGTGCAATTACTATTTTAAACGCTTTAGTAAAGTAAAATCTCAAAAAACTAGACAATGTATACAGAAAACTATTGCGGATGTAAAACATTATATAATTAGTAAATTTGAATAAAGACAGACTCTTTGAATTTGAATGCAGTTTGTGAAAATTAAACGAATTGCATCAGCTTTGCTTTATCGTTTTAAATATTTCCCGGCGACGATATAAAAAGCTATGGTTATTGGCTCATCCCTCAATAAAAATTGGATGCAGAGAATGTAATTTATATTAATCCATCCATGTAATTAATTTCTTTTCACAACTCATCAGTCATAAATTTTAATACAGTATGCAAATGAGTTGCTTCGTTTTTAATTTGCTCAAAACCGCATCAAACCACTTAGTTCACTGTGTTAGAAAACAAAAACAAACAGTCCTCGGAACTGCCACTACTACCAGTGCCGTAACTAGGGCGGTGCCAGCGGTGCCCAGGCACAGGGCGTAGGCCCAGGGGGGCGCAAAAATGACCAGGGCCCAGATCACGTAAAATGAAAACGATCGAACGACGTCGTTTCGATACTAGCAGTCTCTGTCTATTGTCACAGATATGATAGAGACAGCTTTTGTGAAAACGATGTCGTTCAATCGTTTTAATTTTACGCGATCTGGCCCCAGGACAAACTTTTAGGTAATTCGCGTTGAAATAATTAATTTTTATTTTTCAAAATTCCAGAATTTCCTTGGTTAAATGCCGTTAACCGACCAAAATCGGCTGGTTATCGATTTCTCTGGTTAACTACCCAATTCATGGATTCACTGGTTAAAATTTGACTGAAGAAACCGATTCTATGGTTATCAGCTGGAATAACCGTTGATTAGAGTTAACTAGTTATGAACAAACCGGCCCTAAGTCTCTTAAGAGGATAGTACAACTGGACTTAAAGGAAATGTTTCCAAGCGTATTAGTAGCTATAAGCATTTTTTAACGATGTCAGTGACTGTAGCTTCTTGAGAAAGTTTATTCAGTAAACTCAAACTGATAAAGGCATATTTGCGCTCAACAATGAGTCAGGAAAGGTTATCTGGCCTAGCAATGTTGTCGATTGAAGCTGACATAGCACGACTCCTGTCGTATGATGATGTCATTAAGGACTTCGGTATGAGGAAAGCCCGTAAACGTAGAGTAAGGCGGCTCTCAGATTGAGGCAACAAGCAGTATAAGCAACTAAGTAACTAGTAACTATCAATAAGCAATACGCAATTTTGTTTTAACCTATTCTCACATCGAAGCAAAAAGATAGCCTGAAATTTCTACCTATCAGGAATAATTTTCTACAACTTCAAGGAATTTTGTGTTGTCCGACATATTTTTTCAAAACTTTATAGAACGTAGTAAGCGCAAAAGTGTGAATAATCACAAATATTGCTACTAGGAAGCTTGTTGCTTTCCAATATGCGCTGTGTATCGCTAGCAATAATTATTGCCTAAAGTTTATATATTTTTCATTCTAACAAGAAAACTAAGGGCGCAAATATAGAAGCTCGCACAGGGCGCATAAAAGCCTAGTTACGGCACTGACTACTACTACATTGCAAGCAGACATGCAAACAAATTAACTCAAAACCTAACTATCCCACTGAAACATAAAACTATAACTCGAATTCTATTTGTCGTAGAACGAATGAAACAAATAAATCGAGAAGACGTCGCGAACACATTTTTCAGTTTTTCTATGCAAATAAAAAAATGAAAGCTGGCTTAAGTAGATTCTCATGCGCTGTTTGTGCATCATTTTGCTCTATTGTGTGGATCTCTATAAGGCTACCCGCCTAACTAATAGCCTCGCCAAAGCAAACGAATCATCGGCATCCATATAACGCCATCGCTATTATAAAACATCTTTTCAAAGAGAATCCCTCTTGTCGTCTGCATTTTAATCAATATACCCTCAACAGAGTTTAGCTGTACCCTCATCTCTCACCGATGACATAGTTACGAATTTCTTTTTTTTTTTTTTATGAAAATCTAAAAAACTTGTGGCCTCCATAAATCGGATATGGGCGGTGATTAATTTTATTTAACTTTTCTAACTGGAACATGTGGGTCATGCTCTCATGCTCATGTATATGCCTAAGAATGTAAACAGTGTGATAAGAATTATGAATGTATGCAATGATTAGTGCGGAATATGTAATGAATTTGAAAGCATAGAATAGCAAACATGTGACTCCTGGACGTTGTTCACCTCTCCTTTAGCGCAGTTTCTTGACAAAGTCGATACCTAAAACTATACCAATAAAACATGATTTTGAATTTTAATTATGAATAAATAAAGGGTGTTGTTAGGATCCTATGATGTTATCCATATTTACACAGATGGTTAAAAAAAAACAGTGAAGGAGTGTTCTCCGAAATGCTGGCATATGCCATAAAGTTAAACTTTCATATTTATAAATTTTTGTCATTGCTGCATGTAATGAGACCTTTCTCCACTATGCATACGATCGGTGTTCCGAATCCGACAAAATGTTTCCTGAAAAGTGACACTTCAACGCGCCTCTTCAGTATTTGTTCCTAATGTCAGCAGTCAGGAAAGTTCAAGGACATCTAAATATAAAAGTGCCATTATATAAAGCAGAGTATATCCATTAATGAGTAGGGACACTCTCTCTACATTATGCATTTCATACTACCACAAAGCAAAACGCAAAAAAAATCGTGCAATAAGTGGAAGCAGGTCGAAAGAATACTTTTTACCTGAATACGACGAATGCCTGAGAAGAAAAGGGTAAACAACACATTTTACCTGTACCACTACATACGGCTTGCTGCGTACGACGAACGATTGTGGGTTTTTTCATAAAGCATTTTTAAAGGCGGTAAACTCGATTTCGATGTGTGAACCTTTTCACTTTTATACAGTGTGACCTGCTTTGCTTTTTGGAAAATGATTTTTTATGATTATTTTTTCCAGGAATTACACCTAATTCTAAACTCCTACCATTAATATTTCAATCTAAAATATGAAAATAAATGTTTCTTCTCTGTTCTGACTTCGCTAAAAATAATGCAATTCGATATTGGGCGCAGTAGCAATACAAATGATTTCATTCCATAATTGCTAGTTTTTATAATAACTGGTCACACTGGTCTGCAGTGACAATGGGGTAGGTTTTTTCATAATGCATTTTTAAAGGCGGTAAACTCGAATGCTTATCAGTTGTGCGAAAGAAGGGAAATAAACACAATACAGGGTGACCCGTGATAGTTTTCGGTGCGAACAAACTGCAGTGCAATTGTTTTTGGATTAAATAGAAATTTAAATAGGAAATGGGAAAACATTATTTTGAAGGGTTTAGCCTGCACGGTTGGGAACAAAAAGAAAATGCAGGTGTAAAATATTTTTATGTGCCGATAATGGAGGGGATTAAAAGTTTAACTTTATTGGTTTTTTAGTGATAACTCCTGAAACTAACCCTTCTATGACTTTTTTTACGCAGTTTTTTTTGCTTTTGTTTGGCTTGAACACATTTAATATACATATCGACGCCTTTTGGTTTTAAAATGAATAGTATTGCTTGTGGTCGAATTGTGTCCTAAGTTATATATAATCTTTAATTCACATAAATTTAAAGACCGCAACAAATTTAGAAGACCATATTCTGAAAATGAAGAGCAAATCAATTTCTTATGAAATGCATTTTTTAAGTATTGCTTTTTTTGATAAGTCTGCCAATATAACTAAAAGGATGGCAGCAGAATATAAATAGTCTTACCTATTGGTACCTATTTCAATTGACTTAATTGACATTTTAACGCAACCGAGGAAGAAATAATAAGTTTCTGACTCCATTTCAATTCATTTGTGAATTTAAAAGATCTTTTTCAGAAAAGTAGCTACATGGAAAAAATAGTTGCGAGCCAACTGCAAATTTAGATCAGAGAAATAAACGCTTTCAAAACTAAATCTGACTATAAAACTGCTGATTTCGGTAGTGAAAATGCGTTTTATTATTTTGCATGCTATATTAAAAAAACGTTCAAAACGCAAGTGTGAGTTGGAACTAAGTCAGCAACATATGGCGTATTTTTTCGGGAAGTGAGTATAACAAAACCAAAAGTGAGTATAACAATTTTGCATGTAAAACCAAAAGTGAGTACCTACATATAACAAAACCAAAAGTGGGTTTTGCATGTACAAGTAAAAGTGAGCTAGCTATAGATTCTCAAAAAAATACGCCTATAGTGTTTCCTCCATATTTACAGATTTTTAAGGAAGATGAAAGTGCCCATTTAACACGTTCGCCTAAAGAATTTTTAGATGCATTAGAAAGTTTATAGCAAAAAAAAAATAATTTTGAAATGAAAATGTATTGCCCACATATTAAAAAATAAATGTGATTGATTACCTACTGTGAAATTATATGTAGGCACGTGTTTGAGAGCATGAATTTATCAAAAAATGTAATAGAATAATCAAAAAAAACAACAACAAGTATAAATATCTTAGCGTAACACACACGTAATATTATAATTTTGTACACCCAGAGAAAAAACAACGTAAAATCAAAGAAAACCACTTCGACATAAAGATTTTTCGGAATGATTTAGCTTCGAAGACGATTTTAAAAGCAAAGTGAAATAACATAAATTCAAATAGTTTCCGTATTTTAAAATAAATTTCATTCAACCAGGGATTTACCTTGATTTGATATGGAATCACAGTTCGATCAAATTCATCCACTTTTAAATCAACGTAAATCAATTTCGATTCAACCATAATGCATCTTATATTCAAATGCTCCTGACTTTAAAAATACTACAAATACATTTTGATATAATAATTATGCATTGCCCAAATTTGAAAATAGAATTTTTCAACTTTAATTTAACTTTGTTCAAGTATTGATTCGAAGTGAACCAATTTTAAATAAGTATTTTTTAACTTTAATCTTACCATGATGCATCGTAGACGTTACTGCTTTCGACTTTGGAAATATCACATTTAATATTTAGTACAACCATATTTCTTTGTAAAAATTTTATTTTTAATAAATATAATTACACAAAATTCTTAAATTTATTTACCACAATATCTTATTTACTAATGTAGAGATACATACATACAATAAGTATATTTTTTGGTTAAATAAATTAATTTTCTTTTGTTATTAGCTGAAATAAAAATTCTGTTTAATTAATTTTTTGTTGGTATTTATGCACTTAATTTTATTTCAAATACTTACCAAAAATCACCATATTGAAACTTTTAAACCAGACTTTTAAACAAAAATGGTCTATGTAGGTAATTGATGATTGATCGCTGTCACAAAACTAAAAAAGAAACTCCTGAAGTGGATGGCGTCCTAAAATAACGTTCAATTAAATATGCAATACTTTAAAATTACGTAAATGACACTTTAAAACTTAATTTTGAACATATATTAGCATGTTCTACTTTAAAACTACGTTAAGAGTACTTTAAATATTACCCAATACGGTTTCAATGTAAAAGTGAACACGTTTCACTTTGAAACTCGGTTGCATTTATTTAAAATGACACTGCCTATTCAAATCAAATATTTATCAACGTTAAATTAAACATAATTCAGGGAATTTTGTTCAACTTAAAATCAAAGCGATCATATTAAATTTTACGGGGCGTTTTTTCCCTCAGTGTATTTAATAAAAATGTATGACAAGTTAAAAATTTCCCTTTTTTTAACGGAGCACCCTGTGCCATTTTCCGAAAAAATATTCCTCCTCTTTTTTCTCTCTCTCACTACCCACTTTATATATCCTTCTATTTCTCATGTCTGTGTGACACAGTAATACTTGCTGATAAGGAAATTGTCGAGAGTGTCCCTACTCATTATAATGGATATACTCTGATATAAAGTACTTTCCTCAAACGAGGAAACACTTAAAAACACCAACAAAGAAACGTGTGTCTATTAGCGTCTTTACTTCGCATCCCACTGAAATATATTAACCATACGAATGATGTTTAAATTCTACCAAGTAACAATCAACCTTCACCGATCCAATTACTGAACATGTGGAAGAGGTTGTAAGACTTCATCAAATTCTGCGCCAATTTCCATAATCAAGTTCCTTCCTAAAAAAAAAAGACGCCCAAAATAATTTGATTTTCTCACATCAGCTAATTATCTCGGGGCAAACTCGCCCTCATTCTCAATGTTTGTGGGAAATTTTCTTTCACCCGAGGTCACTCACTAGTCACTACCATAGCTATATAGCCATCCTTTTGCATTTATTAACAGATTTTCCAGTTGAGAAGAATACCGACAACATTTCGCAAAGTTTGTAAAAAATTCGCTAAAGTCATGAGAAACAAAAAAAAATCCTTGAAGCAGTAGGTACCCTTGATGGGTAGTGAGATGTTGATTGCGTGGATAATGTTCTCGTCATTCGGTGAGTATTATACGGCGAAAACACCTTGAGTTTGCCCGGAAAACTTTGTAAAATTAATTTCCTCAACTTTATTAATTGAAAAGTTTGCACAACAATCTGATTGTTGTTGCGTTGCAGTTCTGGATAGAGAACACTTCAATGGTTGGGGAGCTTAATTTATCGATCCGTTGGGATACATGTGGACGTGAAAAGTGCTTTAATATTATTGCTGCTGACCTACCCTTTAGCCTTTTTTTTGTTATTCAAGAGACATGTAAGTTATGATAATGCTGCGGCTTGAAAGTGAGCCGCCCAGTGATTACGAGTGGAAAGTGCTTTGGCTAATTTTGCGCATGTTGAAGGGTCAATGAAAGCCAAGAATGTAAATACGAATTCCATTGCATATTTGCATATCTGCTCTAACGTCGCCTCTTAACAATAAAATAAGTGAGTAAATGCTCTTCGCCCGCCCATTTTGCCCGCACCTTACTCATGCCGCAATACAGGCAATCATCGTTTGACGCATTAAATGAGAACACCCCTAAGAATTTCGAGGAGTTAACAAAAAAAGATTCTCCTTCAGGGTGGGTAGGATATCAATTGTCAAGGCCTTATTCAAGGTTCTTTCATCGCTGACGGCAAACCGAAAATGAGAAAAACGTGTTACTTATTTTTTGTAATGCATTGTCATCGTCCTGGATGGCAGTCGTACGATGGGAGGTAGGTGGTTATGGTTGGGATTCCTGTGTGTGAAATTGTTCTCATCGTAATTGGCTTATTAACTTTGCTGGCGACGATAGAATAAAAAATTTACTTTTCATATTTTTTATATTTTTTGCTAACATGTTTTGGTATTGTAACGAACAACGAAAACTTTTCGAAAGAGAAAGCATTATAAAATATGCAATAGGGTCGTCTGTCAAATGGTTTTGCATTATTGATTCACTTTATTACATTAAAAATAATTGAGTTTGAAAGGAGGCTTTCAAAACTGTTCTGTAATATAGTTAGAACCAGATGGTGATGATAAGCATAAAATTAAAACGTGTAATGGTTTTCCTGTTTTAGATATTTTACGTGGAAAAGAAGTAGAGATGAAAATGGTGCTTCCTTGGTATATTAGTATATTTTGTGAAACTTAAACAAGAGGGGTTGGTACATTATCTCAAATTTTCTTGGTGTTAACCTTTCAGGTTTAAACAAATATGTGGGTGGAATTATTTAAGACAACTTACTGGGGTGGAATCGGCTAAGGTGATAGTTGATCGCTTTTTTGCGATCAATTTCATGTGACAGCTATTTACGTGTTGCTTTCATACATTTGTGTTATTTTCATTGGTATGTACCTCGTCTTCAACTCTAAATTAATTAAATAAGTGAAACAAAAAATATGTACATATATTGTAAATTAAAATAAAAAACTTTAGAAATTTGAAATTTGTAAACAAGTGATGTGCAATATTTACTTCATTGCATTATACTATCTAGCCAAGTCCGGATATTTTTGCATAATGTATGTGGACAGGATCCGTATCTGCTTTTTATTAGCTTGAGACCTTAAAAAACAAACATATTTTTTGTAATTTGTGAACATATTTGTATTCTCCATATAAAGAAACACTACGAATATAGTATCAGCATTGACATATTATATATGGACTGGTAGCAGACGTCTTCGCGTTGGTTCCAACATAACCACTAGCCCTTTTGGTTCGGAACGGAATAATTTGGAAATTTACACCATCTATTGTTAACAATGACGCAACAATTCGAATTTCAACCGCTTTACTTGCCAATTTCACTAACGCCCAATAGGTGCCTCTAGCATTTTATGGAGAAATCCAAGATAGTTCGTCATTTTGTTTCACTTATTTTTCGCTCTGAACCAAGAGCGCTAGTTTATGTTGGCGTCATTTTCTGGGAAAAATGTGTATGAACTGACATTTCACTAGCATTCCATATATAATCAGCCCTATCACAGAATCCATTCGTAGGAAATCCCCGAATGAAAGCTACGATACGAACTACGAAAAATTTACTTCACAAAATCCGAATGGAATCTACAGAAGCATTGCCTCATTAACCGCTCTCATTCTCATTTTCGAAATCAGCTGTTTTGTGTCAAACATAGTTTATGTTTGAAAATTATTGAAATGAATTGTGAGTAAATTTTCAAATAATTAAATAATTCTTCTTTTTTAACAACAAATTAATAATATAAACTGTTAAAAAATAGATTCAATTGCCTTCTCAAAGCGAATTCTGAAAATTCTGGGAAAAATACTTCGCGACTCTTCTCTCTTGTGATCCCTCAATTGTGATCCCTTTGATTTAGATTAGGCAACGTACGAGTATAGAGAATTCAATTATTCCTTTTATGAATATTAAACTTAGAGGTTTCAAAGAAAGATTCGACTCAATAAACCGGCATTTAAATATATATTAGAGGAGCTGGAACATGAGTTTGTCTCGGGCGTGTGCTTTCGTGTTTAATAACTTTGAAATGTGGCTTATTAGTTGTGTTTGTCCTATTAAAGCAACAAATATTATTAAGAACCAAAAAAATTAAAATTCTTATTGTTTTTTATACAAAACACACCCTATTGCTGTGCAAACATCGTTTTTCCCAACGTCTCCGACACAAATTACTTGTCGTTTCATTCGGATTCGAAGATACCTCATTATACGAATTTCGAAATTCGTAACAGATTTTCCACTACGAATGGATTCCATGATGTATTTTTCGGGATTCGTAGCGGATTTTCGATTACGACGGAATTCGTGATAGGGCTGAATAAGTCAATGAGTATCAGCTGCTCTGAATACTATGTCGGGAAGTAAGTGACGTTCAAAACTCTAAAGGCCCCGACCCATAGAATCGTATTCGACTGACAGGTTGATAGAATACACAGTAAATTGTGAAAGATGATAGGTGACCCATAAGCAATGCACGTGCCGGATACGACGGATGATAGGTGCTTTCTACTTTTCTGTCAGTCGCATCCATTGACAGATGGCACAGCGTGAGAGGAAGCACTTTTATTGGTGGAAATACTGAGATAAAGAGAGAAGCTGTCAAATGCTGCAGACAACAATGTACACTGTCAACGTATGCGAATAAGTGCTGCCAATAAATCAATCAGTTTTTGTGATCGCTTTACGCAGAGCAAACAAGAGTTGATAATCAAAAACGACAATCAACTATCACCTTAGCCGATTCCACCAATGCCATCTAAGTTAAAAAAAAATATATTTCTGTACGAACCTACTATTCGGACACGATCACACAGGTGGTCATTAAGTTTTTCATCGGTTTATTATCGACTTAATGCTATGCTAACTAAATGTTAACCGATTGATTGTTATGCAGAGTAATAAAGATTTTAGCAAACGTACTGTGCTAATTTGATTTGTCAATAAACTGAATTCCAAATGATATTATAACTTTTGAAAATCGTTTAAAGCTTTTATTGTTGTACATTGACATTGGGGCTTATACTAATAAACTTTTTAACCTGATGCACATTGTTAGTTACAAAAGTCGCAATTAATAATAATGAAATTAATCTGATATTTTTTTCTAAGAAATGGTTTAAATCTAGTCATTTTAAATAGTAATTAGCTAACAATTAAGATTGTTCTCCATCCGCAATACAATTTGACAACAGAAGCGGGTAGACACCCTAGGCCTAGCTTCTCGCAACCATTCGTTTGTGTGAGTTTCTATTTTTGGGACGAATAGAAGGGACCTACAATTTTATGCCGAGTCCGAACGGCTGAATTGAAAAGCGTTTTCAGGACAGTCATACTCTGGGATATTTGTCAGACGTTCGCGAGAGGTGGCGCAGTGGAAAAAACCTTAAGATGTATTTTGTGTTTTTTTGGGGATCGAACCTGGGACCTGGGACTAACCACTGCGCTACTGCGCCCACATATGCATTATAATACTCATTATCAAACAAAAATTGGAAATTTTCTGAATATAAAAAAAATGTTTCCAACATAGGTAGGTATAGCAAAACAGTTTGCAGTGGAATTGGTTCAGAGACTTCTTAGAGAGCGACAAGCACATAAAATAAAACTACCATATCGTGTTAAATATCAAATTTTATTCGTGCGAAAATGTATTGTCGCAAGCACTATTTAAAAATGTAAGTTTAATTGTTTTTGCATAAATGGAAGGATACGCTGCTTACTTTTATCACAAAATGTACATAAAAACATATAGAATTAAATAAAAAGCAACATTTTGTTCGTCTTGTAAAAAAAAAAATCAGAATGTAAATAGTCGCGGGTCGCAATCAAATTGGACAAAACACGAATTTAAATGCTTAAATGCCTAGCCGGAAACTTCCAACACACGAAATATCAAATGCAAACCTATATTTTGTCGGGCACATTAAGTGGATTAGAGTTTTTTCGATTTTTTTTTCGATTGAATTTGATCGTTTCTTTCTCCAAAAATACATAAATGTCATCTTTACTCAAATTAAAACCAACAATAATTGACAATCTGACAGCTAAATTTGTAAACAGCTAATTTCGAAAATAAAATTCATTCATCCAATGAAATCATTCGACAATTAACATTTTTCCCTCGTAACTTAGAATGCGAGCAGTTCATTGGAATGAAAGTTTTGAATTCGAGGAATACTCGTATCTATTCGATTCGATCGAATCTGAGAATAAGCGGGAAGAGGTTGTCCACATCAGCGAATTATCATTTTTTCCAAATGTTTCGTGAGTTTTTTGTCACTAAAAAATTTGTTGAGTTTCTTTGTGTGGAGTAGGGTATACATACCTACTATTGATTTTTTTTTTTCTTTAAATATACATACTAAAAAATAAATTTTCTGTTTTTATGTTTGAGATAAAAATTCTGTTCGGTTCTGTGTTAGTATGGACGCACTTACCCTTAAGTTGTGTTTGTACATAGTTTTTTAGCTGTGCTAAAAAATAATGTTTACATTCTCAACAAAACGCTATGCTGCCTTTTCATCTGAACAGGTTAAGAACAGTACTTTTCGTAACCAGCATTATAATATTTGTTACCATTTTGCTTACAGAATTTATTAAAAACGGTTCTAATGATCGTCATTAATATAACATTATCTCTATATATAAAAATGTTAAGTGGGTTTGTGTACGCTCTAAAAACTGGAAAAGTTCTGCATCGATTGAGCTCAAATTTTCAGACAATCGTGGGTATTGGGCCCGAGAGGGTTTGGTCAAAATTGGACCAAGGGGCGTGGCACCTCCAATACAAAAATAAATTTGCAAACGCAATTTATCAACACTTACGCGGGTACTTAAATTGTAAAACTTTGAACATTGATGTGCATTGTAATTCCTCAGCAAGTGGTTTATTTGTATTGTCCTTTTTTGGCATACATTTTACAACATATCGACTGGTATCTCACCAATAAGACGAGTTATGTTGCCTTCCAAGGCGGCAATAGTTGCAGGCTTATCCGTATATACAAGAGACTTGAAATATCCCCACAAAAAATTGGACAGCGATTTTAGGCGCAGTAGCGCAGTGGTTAGTGTACTGGATCCCAGGTTCGATCCGCGGAAAAACACAAATTACATCTTAAGGTTTTTTCTACTGCGCCACCTCTCGCGAACGTCTGACAAACATCCGAGAGTATGACTGTCCTGAAAAAGCTTCTCAATTCAGCCGTTCGGACTCGGCATAAAATTGTAGGTCCCTTCGATTCGTCCCAAAAAATAGAAACTCACACTAACGAATGGTTGCGAGGAGCTAAGCCTAGGGTGTCTTCCGCCTGTTGCGCCATCTATTTATTTATTTATTTTAGGCGCCAATTCATAGGTCCAAAACGTGAGATGAATTGCTCACCAAATTCGCCTCGCAATATGCCAATGGATTCGCGTGCTGTGTAGCATGTCGCGCCGTCTTCTTAAACCACATGTCGACAAACCTAGCTCTTCCGTTTTGTGTAAAAAAAAAGTCAAAAATCATCGAACGATAGCGAGCACCATTGACATAAACGTTGTTTTCATCATCATCTTTGAAGACCCAAACAGCAAAAAAATCACCCTTTATAATAATATACAAAACACGTTTCTTGAAACACACAGAAATAATAATCAACGAATTTGTATAAATAGTACACAAAAACTTCTTAATCTTCCAATCCAAACCAAAACTAATGTAAATTGGCTGTTATGAAAGTTACATCTTAGCTTTATGCTAATAAAAATGTATGTTGAAAAAAAATCTAAATGGCCATTAGATATGTACTACTGTCATTCCAAATGAATATGTTTTTGCCAAAAGTGCACTTTATGTAACACTATTTTTAAATTTTATCAGCCTTATTTATAAACTTTATACACTCTCTATAATAACTATATAAAGTTTATAAATAAGGCTGTATATGTATATGGTTAATTTTATCAGGTATCGCTTTTGACCATTAAGATACAAAAAATCTAGATAACAATGTTTCTTACGTCCGAGTCTACACTGTATTTTTTTTTTTAATTCACTGGAAGCACCTAGTCCTAGAGAGATTTTTAAATCTGTTTGCTTAATCGTGTCAGTAAATTCATGGTAAGACAAATGTACGCATTCTTTGAATAGTTTGTTAGGCCCAATTTGTATTACACCACAAGATTTATTTTTCCGTTAAGCAATTATATCAAAGCATAATTTGTTTGCTTACAATTTTGCGCCTCTCAATTTCAATTACCAAATTTTAAAAAGTGTCACAAATGACAAATTATATAACCACATAATTAAATTTCTTAGTTTTCGGGGGCGTATGTGGAATATATTTGTACAGAATGTGTGTACCTTTGCGTAAATTCCTATGCAAAATGATAAAATATAATTTTGCTGGTTAATAGGGTCTCGTGGAATAGTTTGCAAAGCTGCTGATAATGAATTAATTGGCATTGGAATATATTCCACTCTTAGAGCATTTGTTTTTGTTTGTAATATACGTATGTAGTTGATAGCCATATTCTAATGTTTACTCAAATGACACGCATCTCTAAGCTGTCTACCAGTGGAAATTATGTGCATGCCCAAGTGAGGTTCATTGACGCGAAATTATTCAACATGTAAGAGACTTAATGGGGCGTTGGTCGACGCCCTCTCAAATTTAGAGATTATATAATTCATATCAAGTCGTACAACAGGAATCTGAAATGCTTTGCCTAACAATGTCTTTCCCTTTCAGTGCAATTTACAGATAAGTATTTAAAGCCAATATGCTTGGAAGGCGTCTATCCCAATTTACTTAATGCCCGCGCACTGTATGTACAGGGTTTTTCAATAGGGACGCTACAAAAGTAGAGCGACAGGGACAGCAAACGACGCCGAATTTCTTGCCGCTCTTTTGACATTTCTCTTCAGTAAGGCTTGCCATTTCATGATGGAAAGATATACGAGCCAACAACGAGTCGAAATTATTAAAATTTACTACCGAAATTCGGAGTCAGTGGCCTCAACGTTAAGAGCGCTACGTCCAATTTATGATGAGGCTCATTTCTGGCTGAATGGCTTCGTCAATAAACAAAATATTCGGTATTGATCAGGCAGCAATCCACACGTACTCCATGAGTCATCATTGCATCCCGAAAAAATTACGGTTTGGTGTGGTTTATGGGCCGGCGGCGTCATTGGGCCGTACTTCTTGGGATCATGACGTTAACTAGAACGACTAAAATCTAGAATGGTCAAAATCTCGAAATTGAATTTGATAAATCTCGAATGAAAAAATCTCGAATGGGTCAAAATCTAGAAAGTACAAAAATCCCGAAAGACTCTATCTTGAAAAAAATCTAGAAAATAAAACTGCTTTCGAGATTTTTATAATTCATTAAATTTACTCCGAAAGTAATGAAAACAAGTCTAAAATGAATATTTTATAACTTCTTTATTGAACATAATAAATTTTTAACAAATAGTCATAACAAAAACACATTCCTTCGAAACCATAACTATAACTATTCAACAGAAAATAAGTTTACATATTAGTTTCATTAAGGGTGTTTGTCGGAGCTAAGCCACGCCGTGTTTTGACAATAGCACGTCAATAAGGTTTTAGAAGACCTGGAACCGCAACGCTAAGAGTACTTGTAGAATAAGTATGTGAATTTCTACAATCTTTTACACATTTCTGTAACACAAAGTTACAAGTTCAATGCTGATCTTATGATGATCACCTGCGGACTAATTGAACACAGGCTCTTGTAAGACTTGGTGATATGCCGCGTTGTGTTATAGGCCCCTTATTATTATTTTTTAGCTGACTCATTTGCTTGCAGGAACAGTGAATCAAATTGTTGTTGCATACACATGCAATTCAAATAGTTTCCCATATGAGTAAATCTTGAATTAATATTAATTCTAGATTTTTCCTTTCGAGATTTTTTTTTTTAGA
This sequence comes from Cheilosia soror, assembly GCA_949372485.1. Lineage (NCBI taxonomy): Eukaryota > Metazoa > Arthropoda > Insecta > Diptera > Syrphidae > Cheilosia > Cheilosia soror. The sequence goes on from OX443561.1 coordinate 154,334,822, forward strand.
TTTTTGTTTCCGAGATTTTGGTTTCGAGATTTTTTCATTCTATACTTTTTTTTGATATTTTTTTTTCTAAATTATGGTTTTCTGTATTATATTTTTCTACATATCGGGACCCGTACTTCTTCCGTGATGATCAAGACCGGCACGTTACTGTGAATGGGAATCGGTACCGTTCAATGATAACCGAATATTTTTGGCCCCAATTGGATGATATGGACCTGAAGGACATGTGGTTCCAACAGGACGGCGCCACAAGCCACACAGCGAATGTCACAATCAATTTATTGGAAACCAAGTTTGGAGAACGTGTTACCTCACGAAATGGCCCAGTCGCTTGGCCGCCTCGGTCGTGCGATTTGACGCCTTTAGACTATTTCCTGTGGGGCTACGTCAACTCTATGGTCTATACTCTATGCCAACAAGCCAGCGACGATTGATTAACTTCGTACGAATATCGAACGTGAAATTGCAGCAGTATCGGCCGATTTATGCTTGAAAACCGTCGAAATTTGGGTTCAACGTCTGGACTTCTACAAGCGTGCCCGTGGTGGCCATGCAAAAGAAATCTAGTTCCATACATAATGGCATCGAACGTACTTTCACAGGAATAAAGAATTTCATTGATATCCAAAACCGTTTTTGTTTTATTTAAAAAAACGTTTGTAGCGCTCTTATTGAACCCTTTACATGTACATTATAAGCACATCACACTACAGGGTATGTTTACTGTTTAGTCATAAGCATAACCATTAGCGTCAACTCGTCGATTTTGTCATACGTAAATAACACTCAGCCAACAATTTGAGTAAAAGGCCACCAAAATTCAAAAAATACCATATGAAATAGTATATAGAAACATTTCAGGAATCGAGTGTCTATTAAATGTGTATTTAACTGATAAAAATAAATTTCATCAAAATCGGATCATAAAAACTGGGGATATAAGGTAATAAAAAAAACCCGTAGTTTTGGCGGTAAAATTAGACAAACAACAAACTTTGCATACACGATAGGTACACCTAACTTTTACCTATTCCGAATTATACAGTGATCACAAGAAGCGGGGCAGCATGTCACGTTTGAAAAATAGGACCATGTAGCAAATCAGGCACTGTAGCACGGATAGCCATAAGAGATAAAAATAGTAGTGTCAGTAGTCTGGTCCTCAGACATGCATCATATTCGCCGTATTATGTGATTTTCGTATTGTTTTTGAGATAATCCACACTTTGTGGGTTGTAATGAGAGGGGAAACCGTGTGAGGCAATGCATTCCACATGCGTGTTGTTCGACTTACAAAAGAATCTCTATATTTTACAGTACGTCCGAAGGTAGGCTTAAGGGTGAACTGATGAGCATTCGATGTGTGACGGGTGTTGCGAGAGAATTGTTGAAGGGGCGGAATGCTGTTAGCTATTTCATTAGAGCATCGGTGGTGTAAATATCCTTAAAATAACGAAAGGCAAGAAACATTTCTGCGATGTTCGAGTGGATCAATTGACTCCGCTATATTTCTATCACCTATAAGTATTATCGCGCGCTTTTAAATTCTATCTAGTAGGTGCAATGAAGTTTTTGGTGTAGATTTTTATCGATTTAATATCAGTCGTAGGACGAAATGAAAGCACTAGAGATGAGCTATATTTGTAGTAATGACTAGTTTTTATATCATTTCCAAACTCGTTTCTCCTTACAACATAAATATACCTACTCAATAAAAATTTGATATAGCTAATTTTTCAAACCAAGAAAATAACCTTTACGTCATGATTTCATAATTTTACGTGCCAAAAGGGTTTGCACACAGGCCCCTATTGTGAGTGTCGATAGTTAATCGTTGATCGACAACTGTCGATCGAGCGAGAACTGTGATTGTCGATTGCGATTGATATTTGTCGATTTGACAGTCGCTTGTAGTCGATTACAAATGTCTGATCGATGCTTTCTCTTGGAAGTGAAAAAATTTTATGCGTACGAATAGCTAAAATCAATCGACGCAATCGACAATCACAATAAGGGCCACAGTCACAGTAAACTTGCCAGCTTGTGAGCTTACCCGGGCATTTGATGTCAAAAAAAGATTCAGGCAATGTGCCGCGTGGTTGTCATGCGAATTTTGTAAGGTTGCTTTAAATAATTGTTCAAAATTGACTAGCCAATATACAAGGTAAGACCTGTAGTATCTTGAATAAATGACATCTGTCTGGTTCTGTAGTCTCGTATAAAGTGAGTATTATTTTATTAAATCTGACATTTTATACAGTGTTAGCATACACTAAAATTCTGACAATTTTATACAGTATTTCAAGTTACTACAAGACCCTTTCAAAGTCCCTCCATCTAATCGCATATGCGCTGATGGCACTGACAAAATTAATAAAACTGTTGAGTGTTGCGCTCACAATCTGGAAAAATGGAACTGGCAGTAACATCAAATACACCAAAAATTTAAATTGGACAGAAGTTTCTATGTTACATCGCATAATGATTCTGCAAGAAAAATCAAGAAAAGAATACAAATTTGCTGATTTTATGTAAAAATCATTTCAAGGAATATGTATGCTTCCGGATTTGCCACCGCAACAAAGAGCAGAACCTCAGTAATGAAAACGCTGAAATTAAATGATTTTTATTGAAAACCGAGTTTGGTGTTATGCAACGCAATCTATTCTGACTCGAATATTCGAAAGGCCACAGAACTCCATAAGTTGTTAAGTTGCAAAAAATAGAACTATAGATAATAGAAAATGGCTTTTGCACGTTTTATCCATTATCTTAAATTTTTGATGAGAATTATACGCTGCATGCAACATAAGGTGTATTCTTATTCCCAAACAATTTCTCATGCTACACCCTCTTTTGTTTGAAACTAAAATTTTAACACGAAACACGAAGTGTTTCTATTGCCCTTCCCTCGCCAAAAAAGCACAATTTCCGAGACATTAATCACCGCACTTGAATGAGGTGATTTTGGTTGGAATTTATTTCCTAAACAAAAACCAACTAACAGTCTCTCCTTTACGACACAACCCAAAGCGGATAGCGCACCCACAGATAAAGGAAACGAACAAAAAGAATATTTTACTGTGAGATAAAAAAAAAATCGATTTAATATCCTTCCATTAGGACTGCCCTACGTCCATTAACTATCTCAATGTGCCATATTATATTGTATACTTATCTCTTCCCACTAGGTTCAAATAATGCTACATACGAAATCGTATCTGCACACTAGTGTGGGGATATTGATTTTTTTCTCGTAGCTCTCAACCCATATTGAGGCTTTTGTCATTTCAACATATATGTAAACGGGTGTTGCACCTAACCAATACAAAGTACCACCAAGCAAACTATTTAATGCTGGTGTAACCACAATTTTAATGAGAAGGACAACCCAGACCCACCTTGATTATTGGGTTACCTAACCCAGATAATTTCTATTGTGGGTGAGTAAGTGGAGTACGATTCTTCAGCGCTAAAGGGCACGCAAAACACGATAGTAAAACGTTGATTAGAACTCGATGTCAGACAGATTAGAATCAATTGCTCAGTCATAAATATTTGACCAATGGGATACGAAGACAGATATAGAATCACAAGCATTTTATTTAGCCCCATATTAAAAGAGTGTTTGACGGACAGATTAGGATAATTAAAGTTGCCCATTTAAAAAAATAAAAAAAATGTTTACGTCTTATTTGAACAGGTGATAGTTATGGCATGACGCGTCAAAGTGATATTGTTTACATATTGAGAGTTAACATTTCATTATAACTTTTAGAACAATGATCTGCACAACACATTTTATTCTGCTATTATACTTGCTTGGGGAAATATTTAGAGAGGTGTTTTTGTGTTTTACATATTTTACTAGCTAGCCGCGGCTCCTCCCGCTAATTTTAATGATACATTACTATAGAGTATAGACAGTTAATATTTAACACCATAGCTGCTCTTTTTAATAAAAATCTATGGGAAACATAAATGATTGGTAAACGGCGTTAAATCAATACCTTTCACCGTGGGCGTTGGACTTCGTCAGGGGTGCGTCTTGTCTCCTCTCCTTTTCATTACTTATATGGACTGGATGTTACAGCGCAGTCTTGGCGAGGAACGTTTCGAATTGGGAGATCTGAGGATAAGTCATTTGCTCTTCGCTGATGACTTGGTCATCCTTGGATCCTCTCAGACTGAACTTCAGCGCGCACTCGATCGGTTTGTAACCGTTTGTGTTGAAGCTGAGATGAAGGTAAACGTGAACAAATCTGAAGTGATGGTCGTCTCCAGAACGCCTGTTCAATGCACTCTGCATGTTAGTGGAGTCCCATTGAAACAGGTCGAGAAGTTGTATCTCGGGGTCTTATTCACGAGTAATGGAAGGAGCAATGCCACATTTTCCTGTAGGATTGTTCAATTTTGAGACAGCTTGGTCACTCTGTTATTAGGAGGACTGAACTTGGTGTCAAAGCTAAGTTGTCAGTCTTTAATTCGGTGTTTGTTCCAACTCTCACCTATGGTCATGAGGTTTGGGTAATGACCGAAAGAATAAGATCGCGGATACAAGCTGCCGAAATGAGATTTCTCCGTAGTATTGCTGGTGTGACCCGTAGAGATCGCATCAGGAATACCAGAATACGTGAGGAACTCAATGTCGAGCAGCTACTTCTCCGGACGGAGCGATCCATGCTTCGGTGGTTTGGTCATGTTAAACGCATGTCCCCGACCAGGATTTGACGACGTGATATGTAATTCGTACCATCAGGCAGGCGTCCTCTAGGTAGACCTAGGATGAGATGGTTAGATCAAGTCCATAATCTCTCCTATACCCGTATGGGGATTGCCCTTGATGATTTAGAGTCGATGGCGGAGGATCGAGAGCTATGGAGGGTCCACTTGAGCAACCTACACCCGCGACCCACTTAATGGACAAGCGGACCATTGAAAATGAATGAATGAATGAAAAACATAAATGATTTTAAATACCAAAAATTTGCAACCAACATAATTTGCAATTCCAGTATAACTCACTTCCTCCAATTGCACACCGCAAGTCACAAGCAGAGCACGAATATAACGCTTAACTCAGCACGCACTTCTAATATCGCAATAACCAGCTAATCAAAAAATATATCTAAATGAGTGTTCTTTTTTTTCTCAGTGATATCTGTCAGTGATAGACCGAAAAATTAACAAAATACAACAGAGGTGATACTGATACAGAGTTAAGCTATTTGATATATGATTTTATTTGAAAATCTCAACAACTGAGAGTAATTTGAAAACTTTTCAAAAGGTTGAGAGATATTTGCGAGCTTTAGACAATTCAACATTTTCAATTTGGGCAAACACAAGAAACTATGTGTTTTATTTATTTCTTTCAATTGTTTCCCCATTCCGTCTATGTGTGGAAGTAGTATTTGTCTGCCTCGCATATGACTCCCTAATGGAAACATGGAAAATGGTAAGAATTTTAGCGAACAACGATATTAAATAGAATTTCCAAAGTCTCTTTCCTTTCGTTGTTTGTTACGGCGACGTTTTGTCATAAGGTCTTACGCAAATCTCTTTCCTTTTTCTGTTGTTGGTTATGGAGAAATTTCAGTGTAAGGCCCTACGGTGTAAACTTTTCAAACTCCGGTAAGAAATACGTATATAACTTCAAAAATCACCACAATTGGATAAATGTTTCTTGAACTAAGGAGGTACAAAAAAACAGACATACATTGTATTTTATACATATACAGTAAAACCTGTCAAGTTGGCCACCAATATAAGTGGGCCAGTATATAGTAGCACCAAGAAAATTTCATATGAATATTCTACCAAATACCTCCGTATGTTGACCAACTGTCCATCTTGGAACTTTGCCACACATTTATATTATTTCAGTTTAACTTTTGTACTAAATAACCTGCAAAAGTTGGCCTGGAGTTCGCACTTTTTCGTGTGGGTGTTTAAAAACGCACTGAACAAAATGTACAAAAAATGGCCGCGTTCAATGTGCTAAATATTCAGGTGACAGTTTATCATAGAACTTAGGCAGAAAATAATGCCCAACACACGAAACTTGTCTAAATTTGAAGGCAAATCAACCAATCAGAGACTGTTGACTAGCTAAGCAAAAGCGTATTGAACGCGGCCATTGCTAGAGGTAAAATAACGAAAAGTTCGTTGTGTTAGATCTTCTTGGCATAGATTTGACTGAATTTCTACAGTTTGTGAATAACTTCTGTGTTCCTCTGCCTGTCGTAGAAAATCAGAAAAAACGACATTTTTATAAATTAATACATTTCGTATTGGTTTAAAAAAACTGTTTCTTTTGTGAATTTTTTTTTTAACTTTTTCTTATACGTAGTAAGAGAAAGATATTGTTTTCGTACAAAATTTCGAACTCGAGATTTTGATCAATTCTTATATTACGGGGTCTTGCAATTCTGTCTGTCCGTATGTCTGTTTGTCCCTGAAATCTAAACGCTTGGACGGATTTGTTTCAAACTTCCTATTTAAAGTTTGTGGGCTCCCCGCTAGGAGGCGTTTTTTTGTTTTATTCTAGCCCTAATATTAACGGTAGATACTTCCCATATACACATTTTAGGAAATATGAAACAATTTAAATTTTTTTCAAAAACGGCTCTAACGATTCGAACCAAAATTGATAGTTGAGTAAAAGTAGGCATGACTGCATACCCAGTTTTTCGCTAAAACATCCAACAACGGCACTTTTGAAATTGGCTTTTTTTCGAAACAGCAAAAACGATTTTAACAAAAACTCATTTTTAAGGTACTATTATCATTATTAACTTGAAAGCAAACTCAGTTTTTCTGTAAAATCACTGCGTCCTTTGATGCCCACCCACATCTCTAATAATAGTATGTACTTTAAACAACTGCTCATATCTCAAAAACGCTATTTCCGATTATGATAACAATGTAACTGGCAGGTAATGCTTAAATCCAGTGTAATACCTTTTGCTCAGTTTTGAGCTAAACAGTTCCGAAACTGTGTTTTTTGAACCATGACTGCGTCCTTCGACTTCCACCCCAAACGCTTATAATAGTACTTTAAAAACTGATCATATCTCGAAAACGCCATTTTCGATTTGGATGAAAATGTTACTGCTATGTAATGTTTACATCCTGAATAATACGTTGTACTCAGTTTTCAGCTAAACAGTTTAAGAACAGTGCTTTTCGAATCCAAAATTGTAACATTTGTCAGCATAATTTTACAAAAAAAAAACCGCTCTAACGATTTTGATCAAAATACATATTTAAGACACTATAAGCATACTAAACATAATCACGTACTTAGTTTTTCCCAGAAAAATCAAATATATTTATGAATATTTTTTAAAAATTACTACCCATACTTTTAAATTCATTTTTATTCATTCATTATTTAAACTTATTTAATAGACAAAAATGACTAAATCTAATTTAAAACTAACATGTATCTTAATCTAGCTTACTGGCTCTTAACGAGCACTCTAAACTTAATAAATATTCTTATAACTATTGCCTTTCGGCCTTAAATATATCTATTTTATATCTATTGCGCTGTTTTTTAATTTCCAAGAAAACTGGCTAAAACTTGGATGCTTTATTATTTTATTTTTCTTAAAACTACCTAAAACTACTTAAACTACCTAAGCTACTTAACTTAAATTACCTATAATCAGTGTGATGAGCAATCTCTCGATTAGTCACCATCCCGATTGCGTCGATGGGCGCCTCACAGTCGCCAAAATGTGCACACGCGCCGCCGGGACTCGAGCGAGGCCATAAGTCAAGTCAAGTCGGTCAAGTCTCGGTAGCACTCATTCATGTTGACGAGCCCGGCCCCTCCCAAAAACCACCTAAAATACACTTAACTAACTTACAAACTAGCTTAAAACTAAGGAGGATGTTACCTAGGTAACGCACCGACCCGGGAGAGCGTGTCTGCCCTCACCTCTTCCTCAAGCCACCAAAATTTGGTGAACTGCTTTAAGGTATCAACCGTGTCCCTATCCGCAATTGCGGTATTAAAACGGAGGAGCTCCTGAGCATTGGCGGCGTACCCGTCGTGGATGAGCCGCTTATCCCTCGCGCCGCGGTGGCTGTGGTACAATACCGGCACACCATCTTTATCTTGGATTAACCCTTTCATGTCCGCATGAAGGAATGCCTCAGGCGGGACAAAGCGAGACCGGAGCGTACTCTCGTGGTACATTAAATTCGGGTAATAACCACCCGAGATCAGATTATTAGCGTTGGCCATCGCCCTTGCAATGTGCCTTCGAATCACCTTAATTAGGAAATTGTCAATCCTATTCAATCGAGCCCCATCGTATAGGGTCTTGTTGGGATAATATTTTATGTACTCAGACTCGGGAGTTCTAAACAACCCTAGGCAGGTCCTGAGACACTGTCTCTCAAACACCCGAATCTTTTCCATAGAGGAAGGCGCTATATTGAACCAAATGGGACAACCATAAGCGATGATCGGCCTTATAAGAGCCACGTAGCATATGACCTTTACTCTGGAATCAAGTTGACTGCTGCGAAACAGTCTCCTTGTCAGAGCATAAGCCCTCTTGGCCCCAGCAAGACAAGCATCTATATGTTTGTCAAAATATAGATACTGGTTGAGCCAGATGCCGAGATAACTGACCACGCTTCGCACCGCCAATGGTTGTCCATTTTGTCCAATAATGGCTAATTTTCGCCAGTTTTTTCTGGTATCCCTAGAGGCCCCAGCCAATGGAGTTCTGAACAGGATTATTTCGGATTTTTGGAAATTGATTTTCAATTTCCAATCATCGCAATACCTCTTAATTTGGTCGAAGTCACGCTGCAAAAGGATGTTGATGACCTCGACTTTTGGACCTGATCTGTACGCCACTAAATCGTCTGCGTACGCTATAGCATGGGGAACCCACCAGATCACTAGTGTAAATATTAAACAGGATCGGAGAATTCACCGCTCCCTGTTGTAAGCCGTTTTTAATTTCAAAGACTTTGCTCGAAGTCACGTTGCCAGTTTTGACAACGAACTTCTTTCCCATAAGCATGTCATAAATCATAATAGCAATGGTTTTTGCATACCCAACCTAGTCAGCTTATAGAATAGGTGTCGAAGGCCTTCTCAAAGTCGACCAGGCAGGCACCCGTGCATTGGTTCTTGCATTTGTGCCACTGAATGTCGGACACCAATTTCTACGCGGCATGAATCGTTTCATGCCCCGCTCTAAAGCCAAACTGATTGTCCTGAATAATCTTATTTTCTTCAGCCCACTTCAAAAGAGCTCTATTAACGACTCGATTCCTATTACCTACATATCTTCAATGCTTCATTTGTTGATCGACATAAAGTATATTTACCTCATATCCTACTCAGAACCTATTGAGCAGTATATAATCCCTCTGTTAGAAGACAATACGATGAAACAGGATAGGATGGCTGCAGGAAATTAATGTAACCCTCCTTAAAATGTTATCAAACTAAAATATGACATAACACATTTATTTTTAATGAAATTCCATTCCGATAAAATAATAAAAAACATTTTTATTTCCTTGCAGGTTTTCCAAACGTTATGAGCTTCCTCTTCTTGTCCAGAGTGTTGTAATGAATATTACCATGTTCCTAATGATTCATCTGTGTGTTAAGGTTAAACGGAACAATGCTGGTCAATCGATACGAGAAAGCGAATTCGCAGGTTTGTAAATATTTTCAAATTCTTTGTTGCACACTGTACCAAAATGTCCTTTCTACCGAAACTTGAAGTAATTTTGTACCAAAGTAAGCTTACAGTATCTTATATATATAGCGCAATGTATATTCTCTTCAGCACAAAATAAACGTAAAAAATATGCAATTTAAATAGAAAACTATATTATTCGCTACATAAGGTGATGACCATTGTGATCTTCGTCTGCCAAAGGTAATTGGAGACACTGATACTGGTGCTGGTGCCTCATCTTCTACTGCTGGCGCATTAAAACGCAGTCGCTCTAGACATTACTTAAGCGGTATGTGTTCAATTTATTTGGACTCGAAAGGGTTCTCTTCATTTCCTTTTTTTTTCTACTAGAATACATCTTTCTTTTTTTTTCTTGTTGTTACACATTATTGTTTAGTTGTTGTTATTTCATATTGTTGTCGTTTATATTGGAGGTATTCGTTATGGTTCATTTTAATTGTTTACACAAACATAATCATTGTTCTGTTGGGATATATGGCCATTTTTAGTTTTTAAATTTTGCATGCATTCGTATAACGTATCCGTACTCGTATCTGTAATTGTATGTTACTCAGTTTTAATGTTATATTTAAATTTTTGCTCTTATTGTTGTTATTTTCTTTCTCAATTTTTATAGTGCAAACTATATTCCAACGAATGTCATTTGGCACAGTGCCAAATGGATGGAGGCAACATTCAACCGAAACTGACCTGAAATTAGGAAAAGTAACTATAGGAAAATTATTTTAAGCTCTAGGACATTGGAACAGATTAATATATGTATTTTCTTTTTGTGTACGTGCATTTGCACGTTATTAATTAAATGAGTGCAGGCACGAAAAAATCCCTTGCAATTTTACATACATACCTATATGGATTATGGAATATATATGTACTCATAGTACTTTGAGTTAGAGAGTTTTGCGTTTTGCGTTTCCCTGAAGAAGATTATGTTTCAAAAATCGACAATTTTTTTAATACAGTAGTCCATCGATAATGTAAACTAATTAAAACAAAGCGCTTTCGGATTTTAGAGGGATTCACATTACTGGAACTTTTTATTGTACTTAATAAACTGATTGAAACGATTTTGCTTCTTTATATAGGTCCACACGATTGAGGTAAAACTGAACTTAGGTCAACTTAGTTTCTCAAATGCTCTGTTTTCCGAAAAGCTCCAGATGGTTTATACGCTTGCGGTAGTGGTGTGTACGTGACGTCGAAAACTAGTCGACGTTATCCAATGGTCTCTGCTTAGGTTCGTGAAGATGATGATGACGTATGTTCGCTTACTCCTCTTTGTCGAAAGATAATGTTTTATGCACATACGTATGTATAAAGTACATGCATTCCAAAAGCTCCTAATGACTATTTGTGCGTCTCCGTCGTGGTGAATATATGTGACATTGAAAACTAGTCGATGCTTATCTAATGAGGTGATCTAGCTGGTCTTGTATACATAATGTGTATGAATATACGGCTATTTTCCTGGCGTATGTACCTGATGACCGATGGAAATTTGGCGGGTTACCCAGGTATATAATTTATATATTTCGGCTGCTTTTTACGATGCAGGCATTAATTGATATGCCGTTTGTGTTCGTCTGATGAAACAATTTATGTTTATTACCAGCTCCTCTACTAGGATATAATTTTTAGCGAATATCCAATATTTGAGTTTTATTTTGAACTCGGGGTCACCAAGGTAGAGGTTCGTAGGGATCGTGTGTGCGATGCGGGGATTGTTATGCAATTAAGAAAAGCACTGTGTTTCCAAATTCAAATTACAAATTTTATTTCAAATTAATATTACACTTAAAGTACTAATAGAATTATAAATCTTAATATTACGTTACTAACAAGAGCCCTATACGCAACCGCACACGACAGCCTCAGTGACCAAAAACCAACTAACTCTAGTGACTAATTACATCTGCCCAGTTGCTCTGAGTTCAAAAGATGAGAGTTAAACAATTGACTTTTCTCTTATACAATAATCGCTATTGCCTAGGTCCGCCAGTGACGTAGAACCGTTTATCGCAAATAGGGAATCTTGGGGACATCGACGGAGAACACTACACCATTAAAAACAACACAAAATGATTTGTTAAAGCGCAGTTTCTTTATCAACGCAGAAGAAAAACGAAAATAAATAATTTTTTGGTAAATTTTGTTTAAAGTTCGGTTTGTTTGAAAAGGTCCAACAGCTTCTTCGAGTTTAATTTTATTCCTGTAAATGTTGACTTTGACATGGGTAACATATTTTTTTAAGCTAATAAATCCAGGATGTTCAGCATTTAGTTCGCGTAAAATTTTGCACTTGGGTTTAATCAATAAAAACACAAAACAGAAAAAAAAAAAAAAAAAGCACGAACCCCTCAAGACACAACTAACTGAAAAAATATAACAACGGATTGATCATAGCCTCTGCAGCTTGTTTTACAAGAGAAATAAAAAAACTCTTACAAAAAAAAATTCACATTTTAGAGGTTGGAAATTTCGGAAATTCACATTATAGAGATGACAATGTAAAGTTTTGCCGATTCACATTTTAGAGAAATTCACATTATCGGTAATTTACATTATCGAGGGACTACTGTACATACATTGAGCGGTGATTAAAGAAACAATATTGTACAAACACAGTTTTTTTTACTGCCCGGCAGCCACTCTAAGTTGCATAAGTAATTAAACTAATGCCACAGAAGCTTTGTGACTATATAAATATAGATAGATAGATATAGAAAATGTAGTTAAACTGAAGGAACAAGTTACTTGAATTTATTAGCTTTTTTAACGATTATCAGAAAGTCATAAGTTTCAGCCGTCTTTGCGAGAATGAAAAGGACCTAAACAAGCTTAGCACCATGCATACAAGTGTCCCCCATTGAGCCCAATTCATTTTTCAATCTTATCACAACAAACCGATTTAAAGGAAATTGCGTGTCAGTTCATGAGTTACAATGAAATGTCAATCAGTATACTCAACTAACCAGAGCTTCCTGTTTTCTAATGATCTCTGACGTATAAACTCAGAAGAGACTGTGGCTGTGGCACCAAACTATTGTACTGAAATTATGTAGTGAAAATGGAAAAGAAATAACTGCGTTCAGAATGCCTCTTAAAATCTGAAAATCTGTATTCAGTACTAAAACTTAAGAATCAGTCGCGTGAACCTGAACCTTCGTGTCATGTTGTTGACTTGTTTGCTAAATTGTATATCGAACTCAAACAATCACTTGCGAACTAAATGCGATAATAGCTCGGAAAATACGACATGGACTGAACGCTTAGCCTGTAGATACTTTTCAGCACGATGAGAAAGTCAAGCTTTTCTCTTGCAATTAATCACCCAGATTACCATTGTCGTTTCTTGAGTCATGTCGGTTTTGAATCCTCATCACCTAAGGCGTGTCGGTTATAGTCATCAGTAAAATGCAACTGAAAACATTTTGTATTGCTGTTTTCTACCGTTGAACTCAATCTTGGTCTTTAAATGTTTCTTTTGAATTATAAAGTTAGTTCATCAAAAAAAGTTAGCAATTGATCTCGAAATTTTCTAGGAAACGAATTTATTAATTTTTCCGTACGAAAAACTTTTTCTGTTCGACTTCTCAGTCAATTCCACGAAGAATTCCACTGAATTCCTATGTTATGCCATTGTTAAATGTTTCAGTTTTGTTCTGTTTCGTGTTTTTACGAATGCATTTTACTGATAGCTATAACTGATCCCTAAGACAGACGACCCCCCGAATTTGAAGCAGATTTGTAGACGACTATAGAATGTAGTAAAATCTTTTCGAAGGATTGGTAGCACTTGTAGATACATATATGGAATTGTCAAAAAGTCTGTTTTTTTTATTCTGAATATAAATTATTGTGTAAATAAGTTTTTACTTCTCGAAAGATTTCAGTTTTCAAACGATTTATAAGATCAATAGCAATGAAATGTTTTACAGTTGAGATAGTGAGGAAGAACAAATCAGTGAAAGGGCAAAAAGAAAGGAATTCATTTAACACAATCAAAAATAAGGGATCATTCATGTCCAACCTGATGGGTGTTGGGATGGTTTTGGCGAGTTTGTAATCAGTTAGATGGCTGACGCTTGAACCAATCATCCCATTGTGATGCGATTGGCGTGGAAACTACCTGCGATGTCGACGTACAGTTCATATAACAATCAGGCGATTGTGCCTGAACTATTGAATTATTTGAAGCCCTTCGAATTTAAGATTATTTTGAACGAGAGCAAATTCGCAATAGCTTCATCTGGAGCCGAAAGTATCGCCTGTTTAAAGTTGCCTCCTCCGGTTGCGCGAGAGACTCATTTTTGTAATGCACTAATTTTTGTTTCACTTTATATTTCAAATCCACCCGAACCTAAACAAAACAAACAAATTACATATATAAAATAAAAATTAGTACCTTTTGCCAACCCTTGCCATGTCTTGCCGGAGAGCTAAAGCTATTTATCGTGTAGCAATACAATTCCAAGAACGATCAAAATCGATCTTATTAAATTGATGAATATTGCTGAATCCTTTCGCCAGATGAATATTCTTCTCCATTAATGAAGTAAGAACTTCTGAATTCTGATTGCTTTTTATTTGTTATTTAAAATTTCACATACGCAATTAAAAATATAAAAAAATGTGCACGCCTGGTTCGCACGAAACTTTCTTGTTTATTGCGAATCTCGCAGAATCTCAGAGTCATTTCAGCTAATTTTACGTTTAAAATCATACCGACTTAAGATGTACTCAGGTTTAGTAACTGAACCCTTGTCATTTTTGAGAAATATCCATAAACTGCTATCTTTGAGTTTTCTGAGAAAAACTAAGTACGTGATCATGTTTAGAATGCTTATGTTGTCTTAAATATGTATATTAATCAAAATCGTTAGAGCGGTTTTTTGAAAAATTATGCCCACAAATGTTAGAATTTTGGATTCGAAAAGCAGTGTTCTTAAATTGTTTAGCTGAAAACTGAGTACAACGTATTGTTCAGGATATCAAGATTACCTAGCAGTTACATTTTCATCCAAATCGAAAATGGCGTTTTCGAGATATGAGCGGTTTTTAAAGTACCATTTTTAGCGATTGGAATGGAAATCGAAGGACGCATTCATGGTTCAAAAAACACTGTTTTGCAACTGTTAAGCTCAAAACCGAGCAAAATGTATTAAACAAAAATAAATAGATGACGCAACAGGCGGAGGACACCCTATGCTTAGCTTTTCGCAATCATTCATTTGGGTGTGTTTCTATTTTTGGGATGAATGGATGGGACCTACAATTTTATGCCAAGTCCGAACGGCTGAATTGAGAAGAGTTTTCAGGGCAGTCATACACCACTGCGCTACTGCGCCTACGAGCAAAATGTATTACTATGGATTTAAGCATTACCTGCCAGTTTCATTGTTATCATAATCGAAAATGGCGTTTTTGAGATATGAGTAGTTTTTTAAAGTAATATTAGTATTAGGGATTTGGTGGATATCAAAGGACGCAGTCTTTTTAGAGAAAAATTGAGTTTGCTATCAAATTAATAATGACGATAGTACCTTAAAAATAAGTTTTTTTCTTAAATCGTTTTTACCGTTTTCGAGAAAAAGCCAATTTTTCAAAAGTGCCATTGCTGGACTTTTTAGCGAAAAACTAGGTATGCAGTTAAGAATGCCTACATTAACTCAACTATCAATTTTGGTTAAAATCTTTAGAGCCGTTTCTGAAAAAATCTAAATTGTTTAATATTTCGTAAAATTTGTATATGGGAAGTACCGTTAATATTAGGGCTACCATAGAAAAAAAACGCCTCCTAGCGGGAATCCCACAAATTCTAAATACGAGGTTTGAAACAAATCCGTCCAAGCGTTTAGATTTCCCAGCTATGGGACAGACAGACATACGGACAGACATAATTGCGAGACCCACTTTTTTGATTCCCCTATCATCGTAATATCAGAATTGATAAGATCTCAAGTTCGTTATGAATTCTCGTTGTTTAACATTGCATTTATTCACGAATCCATTACATTTCACGCTTAAAAGAGTTCACTACGAATGTCATTGACATCTGGAGTTTCTTCCAGCAAATATTTACACACAACTCACTAACAGTATTTGTGCTTGTGCCCCATCAAAAGCGGAATAATTGTTCAGTTTTAAAATACGCCACCAAATGATGCTCTCGAGTTTGTCTGCATTAGATATAGCCTCGAAACGGCGCTTAAAATTCCTTATCGATTGCAAGGACTACATACGCTTAATTAAAATGATTCGCAAAATAAACACATGGACTCTGTCCTCGAAGTCATTCGCGTTAATAGATTTTTTTTTTAAATACTGGTACCATTTCGTGTGCAGTTCACCCTCTTGTTTGTGATAGAGGCATCTCTATACCATTTATACTCCTTCCGAAGGACAAATTATAAAAGCAGACCATTTTAATTAACACAACCCAAGTAAATCTAGCAAAGGTAGGTGTGTGCTGATGATCGATTCGGGGAAATTTAAGATTGTCATTATTGTCATTAATTTGGTTTGGAGGCGTTTTCTAGTAGATACTATGACTAAAATGTGTGTGTTTTTTTTTTGTTGTTTTATTATTATTATTGGGGGTGTGAAATCCATTAAGGTTTCTATGTTTTTTTTTTGTTTCGGGCTTAATTAATCAAATAGAAAGCTTAATCCCTGAAACTCAGCATTTAAGTTAATTGGTTGGTATTTTACGGATTTTATGAGATTTCATTTATCGTAAAAAACGAATGAGAGTGCGTAACAACTGATAGGAAGTTAATATGACAATTACGCCTTTGATGTCGTTGTTTTATGGGAGTGGTACTATGGTTCAGCAATAGAATAAAAGGTCAAATGGAAAAGATAGCGAGAGGACATTTTCTTCAGAGATTAAAGGAGAAAGATTGTCGTTATTGGGTTAATTGCGTAATAAGGGACGTCAAGCACGAAGGTACAAATGAGTAATCGAATTTAATTATCGTGATTTTGTGAATCTATTCGTATCGTAAGCGTCTTTATGAACACCTAAATTCAATGTCTAGGAGTGTTTTTATACTAGAGTTTTGAGCAGTTTCAAATAATTAAATTTTATTTGCCTACAGTGTTGGGTCACTGTCCGTCACTTTGCTTGAAAAGACTATGATTGGATTAGCTAAGTGGTCGACTTTTAGGGCTAACTTTAAAGCGTTACTTTTGATTGCTACAGGACACAGAATAGATGAAACTATTACCAGATGAATCTATATATTTAAATATCTAAAAAAACAGTGAAAGTTCAATGAAGCTCTCCTCAAAGCTGTGATCTTTCACCAATCCTCGTTCTGAAGAATAGATCGGATTTGATGACACGGTCTGGCTTTGTGTAACAAGAAGCACTAATCTTCCATGCGAATATTTTCAGTTGTAGAGTCATATAAAAGAACCTTGGCGGAATAAAGCCAGGTAAAAGATTCCCTTCTGATTCGAACTCATCTCATCAGATTCTCATCCTTTTGTAACCTAAGATGTTAAAAAAAAAAAAAAAAAATAGGTGGCGCAACAGGCGTGTAGACACCCTAGGCCTACCTTCTCGCAACCATACGTTTTGTGTGAGTTTCTATTTTTGGGACGAATGGAAGGGACCTACAATTTTATGCCGAGTCCGAACGGCTAAATTGAGAAGTTTTTTTATGACAGTTATACTCTCGGATGTTTGTCAGACGTTCGCGAGAGGTGGCGCAGTAGAAAAAACCTTAAGATGTAAAATGTGTTTTTTTCGGGGATCGAACCTGGGATCCCTCGCACAGCAGTCCAACACACTAACCACTGCGCTACTGCGCCCACCTAAGATGTTAACTATCCAAAAAATGCTCGGGGCATTGCTTGAATTTTTGATAACCTATTCAATTAGTTCACTTACCTACTCTTAAAATTTAAAAAAGTTTGAAAAATGTAAAAGTTAGTGTAATGATGAATATTTGAATAGAACTGCATAATCCGAAAAGGACTGTGCCCAGAAACAACAACAGAGACCTAAAATCCGAACATTCCCATTGATACACCAAATACGCATATAGATAAAAATGCGCTGTCTTTTCAATCAATGACTCAGATCGGATATTAGGAACGCATCACAAACTTATTCACCACACAGTAGACTGCAACAGAATGAACGAAATCCAATAGTACCTACACATTATGTTCAAATAAATCGTAGAAAGACAGACGGATAAAATATACATATACTGCTGGCAAAAAGCCGCGTAGATGTGCAGTTGAGCTGTTAGGATTGCAGAATTCAAGGAAAAACAATTGCAGTTGAACATGAACATTGAACATAGCTACCGCAATGCCAAAGTAGGCCACAATTTCATTTAATGTTTTTTTTTTATTCCGGCTATAACAAATAAAATTTGCATTCCCACGAAAAAGTTTTTTTAATTGTATAGGTATTTTAAAGCCATAGATAAGAAGAAAATCATCTAAAATTCATCAACCCCTATTCAGTTCAGCAACTTAACAGTACAAATTCTCCAAAGAATACCAATTGACATAATACTTAAGTCTCAATGAACACTTATTCTACTACTTCATACCGTACGCCCGCCTCCACCCCACAGTTGCAATTATCCTTTGTTGTTGAAATTCATTTGCAGCATTCTCTTAAAAAAAAAACTACACACATGCGAATGAAGTCTACTTAAAACACTGTCACCAACAGCAATATCCTCACACGGCGACAGGACACACAAACAAAATAGGAATGACACAATAAGTGGCTTTTTGTAAGCTTTTTAGATTGTAACCAAAAAGATTTTGTTTTTTTTTAAGCCCATATGCCTCATACACTACACACAGTCGCCAAAGAACACACCACAAACAAATGCAAAACTTGTGAACAGGAAACCACTTTACGTGCACACATCTTCATTACAGAAAACTATGATATATGTACATATAATTTATAAATGGTTTCAATGCAATGAAAATAAAAACACGAAGACTGTTCAACTGGTTCCCTTCCACTTTGCTATTCGAAGCGTTTTGCTAGTTTTAAGCATATCTTTTAAGCGTGTGTGTAAATCAATAAGTGCTTCGAGTTATATTTTGGACATTTTAAAATTATTCTAAACATGTAGGTATGCGATATTCCTTTACTGCATCTCCATTGCAAATTTGTAAGTGAGGTTTAAAATTTGGCGTTGTGGTCTGTAATCGACATTTAAAGTTTTCCTGATAATGGCAATAGCACTTGATGCTATTATCAGGAAAACTTTAAATGTCGATTACAGGCAACAAATCCAAATAGGAATAGGAAAAGCATTTGAAACAGAACAATTCGTTGACCTTGATAGTAGTGAGGGCATACATTTGTTGTCTGTGATACATTTTTTGTTTTTAAATGCATCTCCCGGGAAAGGCGAACCTATACCGCTTCAACAGCGCCCCGAGATGCTTGCAGATGCATGTATGTTAGTTCTGCGCTTAAATTACTGCAAATTGTAATCTTCTGGAAATATATCCCCATGAAGCGAGATTCAACGTTTGCTTGTCCTGTAACAGAAGGAGTTTTGGAAAAATTAATGTCCTCCCGGTTGTCAGGTGACCATACAGTAGGTCATGAGCATTAGCTTTCTGTCTTGTGGGGCACCCAATAGTTGCATTTCGAGGGACAATGTCTTCGAGTTTCTCGAAACATCTACCATGGAAGTACCTGTACCTGTCTTCTGTGCACCATAGATTCGATGTGAGTGTAGGGTCTCCAATAAGTCGAACTGCTCGTCTCTGTATGCTGTCAAGTAGGTTAAGTGAATGTTTTGGGCCGAGCTCCATATGTGGGAACAATATTCCAGCCCTAAGTCTAACCTGTGCTTTGTAGAGAAGGAGAAGTTGCTTGGGGCTAAAGCACCTCTTTCCTTTAAATATTTAGCTCAACTTAGCGGACGCCGATTTTGCGATATAGAATATGTGGTCCTGCCATGTGATTCCTGAATTCACTGTGACTCCTAAGGTGGGCCTCAAAGGAAGTCATCCGATGTTGTTTGGCTCGGTGCCATGAAATAAAGTCTTATGCAAAAAGGTCCAAAACGTAATTTTGGACTTTATTGCACTTTTGAAAATGAAATAAAGTCCAAAAATCGTAATCTTATAAATATTCAATGACTCCAGCTTATGTACTCCAAATATATTCAGGCGGAATTCTGTAAGAATGAAGTCATACTTCTATAAAGTGGTACACATCCTCACGATCTTTTAGGTTGCAAGTATTGATCATATAATTTTTTAACTGTTTTCTAATACTAATTGCTCCTCCTGCTCGATATATAAATATAAAAGAGGGAACTAACTGACTGTGAACGAATCTCTGTGTACCAAATCCTGAGGACTGCGCGAGGAAAGCCGCGGGCAAAAGCTAGTCTTTTATATATAGCTATTATAATTTGTGTGTATACCTAATTATTATGTAAGGTAAGGTAAGGACCTAGTAAAATGTTAATAGAAGTAGCTTCCCTACTTTTTTTGCGGAAATTCTTTGACATTTAAATAAATTAAAATAAAATCTCTGGAATCCAATCGCAGAGTAACCTAACCTCCGTGGACCCACTCAAACTTATGCAACGCATTTCTTAAAAATCTGTGAAAACACACCTATAGAATTATATTAATAAATAAAGATAGCGCCTTCTACCGGCGCCAATGTTTATCCATTTCTCTACTCATCGGCATAGTGTTGTGGGCTCTATTTGTTTTTCTTTGATGTAATATCCATTTAAGCGTTTTTATGCACCTAATAGGATAATATATTGCCCTTGCACAGATACTGGACACTATGTTCCGTCAAAGTACAAGAATGGCGAAGTTTGCATGATTGAACATCATGGCTAATTGGAAGTAATTAGGAGCTTATTGTAAAAATCTCTCTAACAAGAACGGGCACTCCAGATGAACGACAGGACCTGAGTAACGATCTAGCACATCATCACCAAAAACATCTCCTATTGTGTTCAAGTTCATACATCCAGCACAGTAACCCCTTTGGGAAGAGTTCTTATATCGTTATATTTACAAAACTGTTTCATGAACACACATTCTGACACATGACATTCACATTGGATTACATACATCTCATTATTGTATGGAAAATTATAATTTGGTTAATGTTTCAATTCATTTTGCATGTTTCATAATCTTGGTCATTTGTTGTTCACAAATCCACCATAATGCACATCCTATTAACAATGCAAACCTATTTCACATTATTTACTTACAGATCTTGATATGAAATACTTTTGGTCATGGACGGATTTTCAATCGTATTTGGACTTTATGCTTGTCGTCTGGGCTGTTGGTGCAGCTATTACATATCTAATGTTGTCAATTGGATGGTTCATGGAGACCCTTGGTTTCTTTGCCGTCTTCACGGAGGCTATGTTGGGTAAGTTTGACATATCTGCACCGCTGTTGCAATTTCGCTCAATTGTAATATTTTATTTTCACAGGAGCCCCGCAATTCATACGTAATTTTAAAAACAAATCAACTTATGGAATGAGTATACACATGGTGATCATGTGGACGATTGGTGATATGTTTAAGACTGCGTATTTTATTTTAAGAAAAGCACCATCACAGTTCTGGATTTGTGGTACGCTGCAGGTCAGTATCCTTCAAAATCTTAAAAGTATGTTGGCTTTTCTTCGACTTGAGACCTCGTGTGGCAGGTTATTTTTAGAGTAAAATATATTTTTTGTTATCATTACCTACCCACCCACGCAATTAATGTGACGTAGCAGGTCGTGTTCATTCATTCAACTGTTATAATTATATTTCTATTGGTAAATTGATAGTGAGTTGTATGTGGCAGTGTATCAATTTATTCTTCGAGTGTCCTTGCCGACATATCAGTCTACGTGATATCAGTGTGAATCAGACATCGGCTACAGAATCTAAATGTACAGGTGTCCTCTAAACATTGAAAGCTTCGTAAGAGATATTATACCAGTCAGCTATAATGACAATGTGACAATGCATGAAGGATATTTCACATTATACATACATACACGCCAAAGTACTCGTTTTACAGTGAAGGATGCGAGTGAAATGCTTTTAATAAATGTGCATGAGTAATAGGTGAAGGATGTTGCTTTATTTATGCTAAGGACCATTTGTATATAACACAACATAATGATAGAGTTTACAATTTATATAAGTAAATGGATTTAGTACATATTTTAATCATAACAAGTATGTAGAACTCAGAACTACCATGACTTAATTACCGGTTCCTGACCGCTGAAAGAATATATGATAAGGACTATTGATGTTCTTACAAACAGCGTCAAGCTTGGTGGTCTTTGGAGTTCGTACCGACTTATACTTGCTGGCTTCGCTTAGAAAGGATTCACATATTCGGCCTGCCAGATAAAGAATAATTGTTGTTTCGATATGTAAACGATATTTGTTTCGCTTTTCTACATACCTACAAGACGAAATCGATTACATCCATTACCTCCTTCGAGGTAGGTATTAGATCCTCTTCAGGGATTGCAGAGATATCCAACTTGAATTTTTTATCGAATCCATTGTTTGGAAACAATATAAGCTTGGTAAGATCAAAGTTCACTAAACGACCAACTTCTTTCGCAATGTCCGTGAAAGATAAAAGGATGATTTTATTTTCATCTGGGTATTCCAGCACCTTTTTTACTGTTTTGTTTTTAAATACTACCTCTCTCGGAAAGGCGAACCCTTAACAGGGATGTACTTTACTTAAATTGTTGTAGTCCTCCGGAAACAAGTCCCAGGAAGTTCCAAAATTTACTTGTCCTGCAGCCAAAGGAGTTTGTGAAAAATTTACTGTACTGATAGGTGATGCTTGTGCATTGGTCATGTCTTGTAGGTCACTCATATGCCGTATTTCGGGGAATAATTTCTTTACGTTTTTCCGAACATATATCATGGTATAGAGTAGGCATAGGTCAGCTGCTAGATTAGCTGCGTTTCGGTAGCGTGTAGCCTTTGTTCCATATTCAAAGTCAGCTCAGCACCTCATACGTAGTGGTTCTTGACTTATGCTATAGCGCATGCGAATTTGACTTCATTCTTTTTTAATTTGTTTTCAATAAAATGACTTATATCTCGTTGCTTTCTCTTTGCCACAGGTCAGCTTGGATATTGCTATACTCCTTCAAGTGTATATCTATCGAAAAAATTCACAACCAAGCAATGTCCACCGTGGAGATTAGCAGTTTGCCCCCGATGAACAACAACAACAACAACAGCAAAATCATCCCCAATTACAACACAGCAATTCCATACCTCATACAACAAGCAATGGCGACGATCATCTGCTAGCATCTCACACTGATATACGTCACATGAATGACTATGACAATAGAGCCTTCCAGCACACAATCACGGGTAATGACAAGACTAATTGTGTTGGCCTCAAAGCAACAGCAGCTGATTCTGCCATCTCAATTCCAGATCCCGATGATATCAATGCAATCTTTGTGTCAGAGCGCACTTGTCGCCATCATCGTGGTAAAAGGCAACGACACAATGCTACGCAAACACCAGATCTTGGCCTGCCCAATTGGAAGCGACACTATCACGGTGCAGGATTAGAATACAACTTATATTGTTGCTATTGCTGTCACTGTCATTATAATCCGCATCATCATTGTCATTGCGCACCAGGAGCGCCTGATTTGCCTGGCAATCGAAAACGGATACATCATCATCAGCAGAGAAAAAGAATTGCAGCAAAAAAACTTCCAGAACTCACAGTCTGTAAACAGCAACAGCTACCACCAGAGTCTTCCCTATCTTTGTCCAGTACTGACGAAAAAGATTGCGGGCATAATCGGCTTCATCAATTACATCGCCACCCGCAGCGGCACAATCACAGCAGACTTCCAGAAAAGATTCCAAATGGTGGACAGATCGCAATCGAAATCGATGCAGCCACACTCACCGATGATGTCAGCTACTGCAGTAGCAGTAGTAATCATTCATTTGCACTAGCCCATGGAACGACCAATAGCAAAGACATTCTTGTGCATCGTAGCGGTGACAATCATCATCACTCCCATAGTCATCATCACGAACAGCAGCGACACCATCATTCGAGGAGTAGAAACAAACCCAACATTAACTGTGAGCAATCTAGTCGTATTGAAACCGTTTGTTCCACAACATCGGCAACTAGCACAACAGAAGAGACCAACGGAGTGGTTGTTGTGGCACGCAAGTGTAAGCGATTACCTTTACGAAAGAGTAAAAATTTCACGCGGCAGGACACACTCGATGGAGCCGCAGATGTAGAAGAGGACGACGACGAGGAGGACACTGCACGACGGTGCTGTGATGCCAACCGTTGTAAATTTAGTGTTAACGAGAGTGTAAAAATAAAACGCAAAAAATTCATTAATCTTAGTAGAAATTGCTACTGTAGTAGCTGCAGCAAGTGTAGTAGTTGTAGTTGCTGTCACCAAGAGTTGGGCGACCACGACCAGCTGCAGAAGACATGCAGTTTCAGTAGTAGCCTCAGTCATATGGAGGATAACCCCGACGTCGAAGACGACGGCATTGAGGGCGACGATGAGATTTGTTCACGTTGCGATAATAAGGCCGCGCTGGATGGAGGGGACAATGAGCAGAGTAGTAGTCAGCATAGCACAGAGAGTTTCTGTTCATGCAATTCCACCAGCCGCTGCTACTGCAGCTGTAGCTGTGATGATAGTGATACAATCCAAAGGGGTTCAAGCACAAGTACTCCGGCCACAATGTCTGATGTGTCGACGCCAGTCGAAGTCCCATCCGACTGCAATAATGGCGATGATGCATTTAGCATGGCCGGCAAATCCTCAGTATCGCAATCCGAATACTTTTCTCTTTCCTCAGATAAGCCTCCATCTCAAACTGTTGGCTCATCGCCCGCCTCTCCTCCAATTCCAGTGATGCCCAGCCCACCGGCACTCCCACGTAAGCAATGCAAACACTATAGTAAACACCATCGGCACAAGAGCGACGGCAACTTTGACACGGTCTTATGACGAAGTGTTTCGCTGGTCGCGTGGCCAGCGATTGATGTGAACACGCTACTCCAGCAAACTATTCGCAAATCGGCTATTCTCCATGAAACGCTATCGGTGGCGCCAAATCCAACCGCCTCCTGCGGCAGTGACGACAGCTCCACACTCACTCTAACACCCTCGATCACAACAATTGCCAAATTTCCACCAGTCACTGACCTAGGTAATTCAAGCGTGGCTACCGCTGTAGCAGTTGCTACCATCCACCCTGCCTCGAATGTCAATATAGGCGTAAGTACTGTGGTCACAACAGCCACCACCACTACGAGCTATCATCACGCGCATGGCGGCCACCACCACCGTAGCGGCATGTCACGAACTGTAAAGCGTTCGCCTGTCGCTGCCGAAGCGTTCAGTTGTGATCCAATGATGCGATCTGCCGAAATCATTTTATAGCAGTTTTATTTCGTACTCGCTGCTGTTGCTGCAACAGCATCTCCGCATCAATGCCATATCCAAGAGTCTCCTTATATAATTGTCGTCCAACGGACTGAGTGCTGCTACTCACTTCTCGTTCGTGCGTTTTAATAGGTTTAACTGTTTTCTAGTTTTTACATTGCATGCCTTGTTCGAAAGATTAACTTTAATTGTTGTCTCTTCTGTTTCTCATACTGTCACTCATACTACTCGGAAATTAAAATTTTGTTGTTTTTCGGGGGAAACACATCCAAAAAGATTAATTTTAAACCATCAAGGATTATTTCAAATTTAAAGTCTAATAAAGTTAATCTTTGGGTATCCTATTTTATTTTTTTAATAAAGAGAACTGAATGAGTTTATTTATTTTTTTTTAGATAAACATCCAATAATAACGAATTTTGATTTTTAAACATATCTCCTTTAGTTAAATATATATATATTTACACATCACACGTGATGCTCTATAAAAATAGAGAGAGAGACCTAAACGAAAATTGTATAAATATTTTCCTTCATTTTCCCTAGAGCTATGTTAAATCTAAATGGGTTGTTTAATGAGGGTCTTTGATACAATATATTTACGTTGGTTGTTCCTTTGCAAAGTTATGAAAGCAGGAAAATATTTAAGCAGTACCTAATCAGTGTAAAGAACAAATGAATATATTTTTTTTATATACTTTATGCTTTGATGTTCCATTGTTTTAGTTTAATCTTACTACATATTATTAGCTTTTATAATTTCGTTTTAAGCATTTTTTCTGTCCAAGATTAAAATCAAAATTTTATGAAAATCCATTTTGTACAAAGAAAACAAAAGTATGTTTTTTTGTAGACTTATATAATAGACAAATGTTTTATTATGTAATAAATAGAAATGAATTATTTTTTTAATCAAATATTTACACGTTATATTTTTGTATTATTTATTTTTGCATCGAGAACTTTTTTCCAATTAGAAGAGAGAATGACTGTGGCTCCTTTAACATCATACGGTAAAAATAGGGTAAACTGCGAACTCTTTACCTTAAGAAAAAAGTGGAAAGTGGAAGTCACAACCAGAACCAGTGATGTTAGGTTTGAGCGAGAAGTAAAAGAGCACGGGTACAGGCGCAATGAGATCAAGACACTTAACTTAAGGTCAGTTCAGTAAAATATACCATGTTCATATATGGCTTAAAAATCGATAAGTTGAAATGAATGCAAGTGTAAGTAGATGTTAAGCCATTGGCCTAACTTCCCGTGGACGTTGGTTCAGACATAAGGATTGGCTCTTTTAAATTCTAATTTAATTGTACAGTTTCGGGTGTTTTACTCGTATTTAAATGGCTAGTAAGCTAGTTGAGCTAGTTGTTCCGTACTTTCATCGTCGTTGGACCACTACGTTGGAATACGTGAGCTAATTGATTGATTTCGCAATTTCCGATAATATAATCCAGTCTTGTGAACATAAGACTACTACACCTTCGAATGCGTCCAATCTGCGTTCTAGATAGAGTTTGAAATGTTATAAAATAGTTTCAAAAAACTTTACTCATTATCATTTTCAAACGTCCCCTCTATCATGATTTGCAAAGGTCGCGGATGTGAGATACTCAATGTCCCCCATAACTCTCGGTCTTCTTTATTTATTAGCTCTAAATTTTTATAATGTTTAGTGAAATTTGCTACTTACAAATGAAATAATTTATCAACGAGTTGCAAATGTAGTTAGAAAATACATTTTTAACGTGTGTACCTAGCGCCATAATGTCACGGTGGGCATATCCACTTAATGTCCTGAGAAAGGCGTGGATCTACGCCCCAGAGCCAGCTAGGCTAGGCTATGCTGACTCTGGTGCTATTACCGTTGGCTATTTGGTAAGATAGCCATGTCCCCTTGGTAGGAGCGAGGCCTATCTAACACCTCTGTACTCTAATGAACACAACTAGTTCCCGCATTTGGGTTTAACCACAGGTCCGACGATTGTCCGTCCTCATTGGAGGGGCTACGTCAGATATGACGCAGCGGCTTCCCGCTCCCCCGTGGTACCACGTATATAGCAACTGGTGAAGCTTCGCAACCCGAAAGTCACTTCCATATTAGATTAGTAAACTGCATCCGTCCTTGCGTTCAAACAAAATCGTTAGGTAATGAATAATTTGATCTCCACAATTACTAGCAAGACCAATTTCAACTCAAGCACCTTATTTGTTTGCAACATCAAATTTGGGCAGTGCCCCGCAAATGTAAGTAGAAAAGACGAAACTTTAAAATTGCTTAATGTATTGAAAGAGTTAGAGATTTTAAAGAGTGGTAAAGAATTAATTCTCATTGGGCATGAAAACCATCCAGAAGTTAAGGGAATTAGAGGAACTTAAACTTTTAATCTTTATTGAATAAGCTCATAGCTCATACATTCGGACACATTTTTCAAATTTATATATCTAATTAATGTCTACGCTGCATTATAGTTTGCCAATTATGCACTTCTCCCAAATTTTTTCTTACAAAAAATCAGAGCGGCAAAATTATTCTGAATACAGTTTAAAATTCAGAAGTAGGTAACGTTTTTGAAACAAATAAAATATACAGAAATGGTTTTATCAAAAAATGATGTCACCTACCTACATATTATTTCGGCTGCAACTAGTGGTAATCGTCGCATCGGCAGAATTTGTTGGGGATAAATTCGTCTTCTTTCTTTCGCATAGAAGGACAAGATTTATAAAGATTTAACTTTACGCGAAAAGGCCTAATATTTTTAGTACTTCCTTAATTTAGTGCAACTCGCCAGCGGCCCGGATTTCGATAATTTCATTTAGACAGGGGCTTTTAAATGTATTAAGCAATGTATTTTAAATGTATTAAGCAAACGTAATGTATGTACATATACGAGTTAATACCCACGTTCAAAACTGTAACTCAACCCGGTACCTTTGTAGATGTTAAATTCTAGGTATAGGTGAAGGTTTCAAACATAAAAGCTACCACATTGGTAATTGGACCGATTGGCTGGTACGAGAAATTAACAATCTATAAAATTATCATCATATAATATCGGTAATTTTTTTAATTTATACAAATTTTTATCACTCTACCACTCGTTCCGAAGGTTCTACTGCACTAAATTACGTCGATTTTACATGTAATATATAAAAAAAAAACAATTTCAGTCAAGTAGTACTTGTCCACGAAAGCGGTAGTTCGGCCCCAGTTCTTGACTGCAATCATCAATCTGTAGCTTCGTCTGCGAAAGACCTAGATGTTAGCTCTTCTGCACTTACTTACTTACTTAGATGGCGCTACAGTCCGGGGTGGACCTGGGCCTCAACCAACACGCCTCTCCAGTTAGCACGATCTTTGGCTAACCACCTCCAGTTGCGCACGCAAATTGGTTGAGGTACTCTTCCACTTGTGCGCGCCACCTAAAGCCAGGTCTTCCTCAACTACGGGAGGTTGAGGGAGACGCGATCGGCAAAAGTTCTGGCGGTTTGTTGCGTTTGTAGCCGTTCAACGTTGAATCTCCTCACAGTATTTCCCCGTTGTTGCGTTTGGGATATCCGCATACGTACGTTGGCTACAACAAGGTAGTGATCCGAGTCTATGTTGGGCGCTCGGAAAGTTCGGACATCTAAAATACTGGAGGAGTGCCATTGTCAATTTGATTGACCGTTTGATGGTCTGGTGACCGCCATGTTCCTTTGTGAATATTGAGGTGAGAAAACCGTGTGCTAGCTATAGTAACATTACGTCCCGCAACAAAGTCGATTAGCCTAAGTCCGTTTCCAGACGTGGTCTCGTGTAGGCTGTACTTTCCGATTGTACTACCAAAGATGTCCTCCTTTCCTATTTTGGCGCTAAAATCACCCAAGACGATTTTAACGTCATACTTAGGACATTGATCAATGTTTTGTCGAGGAGCTCGTAGAAACATTTTTTGGTAGCATCGTCTTTATCTTCCGTGGGGGCGTGAGCGCATATCAGGCTTTGATGCGGGTAGATGTAAGGCGTTCACTAACGTGTCGAAAGCTCAAGACTTCTTGCCTGCGTCTGCCGCTTTCAACAAATACACATCCAAATAGACGCTGCTTTTGTTCCCTGTAGCAATCAGCGTAGTAGATGTCACAGTTTTTCGTCCATCTTTTGCCTATGAGTTCCGCTAATTGTTCGGCTGCACGCGGTCTGTTCAGGGTTCGAACATTCATGCGAAAGTCATTGTTCTTTTTCGTTTTGCAGGGTCTTTAACAGTATATCCATCCGTATCCGAGGCTTTTCCGCCACCATCTCTATTTCAACACCCTTACTAGTATTGATTTTAATTTTTATTAATTTTTCTTTTTTTAAATTACTTGCATCTTAAGTTTATACATACTCAGCCGTATTTATTAGATTTCCTTAAAATGCCTCTGAGAGCTTGTTTACTTAAACATCGCGTAAGAATTTACGCAGCCTCTACGCTACTTTGCTGAAATTGTTATTTATAAACATTTTTCCACTGTTGCTTTACTAAACGGGGTTGGTGTCCAGATAAGGTGAAATATATGAGAAACTATTACAAAAAATACAGAAAACTAGTACTTTCTTCTACTGAAACCGACATCAGCTGTTTTCTCACAAATTTTTTGTGTAAACAAAAATATTTTTTGTGTAAACAAATCCGTGCCTGGCCCTGAAAGAAACTGAGCTCTATGTTGCTGATCCTGATGGCCTTATGAAGATAAAAAAAAACAAAAACAAATAGGTATTAATATACCGGATGACCATTTATTTGGTATTTTGTAAAAATTATTACATGGCACACACACAGAAAACTAGAGTATTTCTTGAAATTTTGTATCACAGCACAGACGAGGAACACCAATAATTAGAGCTGAAATGAGAGTTTCTAAAGGATATTCGTATCAAAACAAAACGAATAACATCACCAGCACGAATGAAACAAATTGCTGCAATAATTCAACACGATTTGCATTTAAGCATTTTTATACTTTTCAAATAGAAAATATAATTCGATTTTTCAGACTAGAACGCGAAAAACTAAAACGCAGGTCGATTTAAAAGAATACTTAAAATAAATGCAAATTTTTGTGATCACTCGATTCACGATTCCACCCCGAAAATGACATTTCCAAAGAAAAAACAATTTACGCAAGCTCTACGCAGCCTCTAAACGCAAATTTGTGTGTTTAAGTTACGCGGCCTTAAAACTACGTTGCTTAAATTCGAAAAATGTTTATAAATAACGTTTTCCTGCGTAAGGGCATTTTAGAGGGTGCGTAAAGTTAAGCAGGCTCTACGCCACGTTTATAAATACGGCTGACTGTGTGTCAAATGTGGCGCATTTGGATTAAAACATCAGGCAGACAAAGATTCGAAAAACACGTTGCTGGTCAACTAAAAATTAAGAAAAAGTGTTAACTTTGACTATACCTGAAAATGAGTAGGTATATTTTTATGTTTCAGCAAACTGCCTAACGCATTATTTGGAATTGGATAGTACTTGTACATATAATTTAATTTAAAAAGCTGGAAATGGGAAGGAAAAGGAGACTTCCTTTCATTAAACAACCCCCTGTATATTCACAGATCTTGATTTGTAAATATTATTAAGTTAGTTATGTAATTAGTTACATTTTAAATGATTTTAAATGAATTGTGTATCATATTAAGTGTCTTAGTTTAATTAGTTACTTTTTATAAAATATTAAATATAAATGTTAAATTTGCTATTACAATTATATACATATATTTTTCTTATTTTAGAGTAAATTATCTTCCAAGCAATGAGAGATTCCGAATAGTCACACAAAAATTACAAGCCACTTGTAAAATTATCAAGTGGAATTAGATTAAATAGTCAACTTTCATTAAGAAATTATCCAATTGGAAAAAAAAATGTTAAATTTTGTTATGACAAAGACATTATATCAGTAGTGTTTAGAGTTCGTGAAATTAAATATCGCAAAGTATTATAAAAGGGCCCAATTAAGGGATGGTTTATATTTCAAAAACAATTGGTAGCTTTTTTTTTAATTAAATTTCGTAGATATGTTTGACCATTCCTGTTTGTAAGGCCTTCAAGTTGCGTATACAAACTTATCAATTAAATAGTTTTATTGATTATAAAAATACGTAGGGAATGTAGGGACCGATTAGAAATTCAGTTACAATTTTACTATTATAATATAAATATGTATACATAAAATTATTCATGACCATAAATACTTTTAAACAATTTAGAACAAATAACCCGACCGTTTTTTAAAGGCAAAATCAATTACAATTTTGAAGAAAATATAAATCTTAATTTTACAATAAAAGTATAATAAAGCAATAGTCATTTTTAGGAGAGTTATTTTCTCCACATAGTAAACAAAATAATTGTACACGTATATATAAATAAATATACCTACTATCAAAGATGTAACCCAAAATTATTCAGCAATCATAAGCAATGTATGTGAAGGAGAAAAGGAAATGCCGTACTTAAGCCATTATTGTAATTCGTAAAATAGTGAACAAAATAAAAACCTTTACAGAAATACAAAATTAATCAATTTATAATTTATTATGTGTTAACAAGAACTTTAAAATCCATACAAACAGCAAGCAAATATTCTTAACACACACCCGAATTATGAACCAAATATTGTTGAACAAAATCTGTTTTAGCAGAAAAAAAAAACAAACAAATATATAAACTGTAGAAAATTCTATGAAGAAATTGTTTTAATCTGGAAAGTGGGTGTCTAGATGCAACTGAAGTGATTCTTGATTAGACTGTGTTTCCGTTTCATCGGGTCTCGTTATATAGCCATTTTCCTCAAAGGTAGAGGGGATACTTTGACAGGATCTTACTATAACTCTTCTATAGCCTCGCTGTTTTTCAAGGAGTTTCTCTGCGCAATTTTAATACCTACCCATTTTTTTTGTGTTTTTTTCTTAAGGCTTTTCTTGTAACAGTTTCAATCATTGTCCGTTTTGCCTTTTTAAGGGTTTTTCTGCTTACCCTTCTCAGTGAACTTAACTGTGTAGGAGTTTCTTACTAGTCTGTCTGTTTAAATGACACTATTTTGCAAATTCATTGCAGAGGTTATAGAATAAAATAGAGGGAGGTTTAGTAGCAATCGTAATGTTACACTTCACCTGTGTTCCTAGTAATAAATGTAAATTCCTTAGAAATTTTGCAAATTATATGGTAAGTCTCTATACAATGAAAGTAGAAAAAAAAATAGACAACCTTGCTGAAATACAGGCTCTTAATTTACCTTTACAAAAAGCATGAATGTCATCGAGCCATTAATCTTTAGAAAATCTCAAATATTTATTTTTGTTCTGGCAACGTCCCTGTGTGGCCTTAATGATAAACGTCAAATGTAGTTAGAAAATTCTTCTTTCATTTTGGCAAGCACATGGAAAAGTTGAGTTTTTTACGACGTTGGCCGCAGCTATAGGTTAGATATTTCCCAAACCTATGTAAGTGTGAGAAAATACAGAACTATTGTTTAATTGAATTATATTCTTTTTTGAAATAGCAAATAAAATCATCATTATAGTTTAACGAGGATAAAACTTGGATTTTGTTTTGGATCGGGGAATTTGTTAGCAGACCCAGAGGTAAGCCGCGGGCCAACATAATTTTATTTGATAGATTTCTTCAACTAGAGAGTGCTGATTTGGATTTCGGATCACGATGCCGGCTGAGACACAGTTTAGTTGCACTGCAGCAGGTTGTCGTTTGCCCGATGACGGTAATATGGTTTCGTGCGAAACGTGCAAACGCTGGTGGCACTACGCATGTGGCCATTTTGATCCCAATTTATATGACACGGCTACCCCTTGGTATTGTCGCTCGGAGGATTGCGATGAGGGTGGTCAAGGAGGTCAAACTAAAGGAGAACAATCGAGCAACGTCGATATCGTCAAGGATACGGATTCTGATGTTTTATCATCCGTTGATGCTTTGATTGAGGCAGCAAAGGCAGCTCAGTCGACGGTTGAGGAAAAAGAAAAGGAAATCGCGGCACTGAAGGATGAGATGGACAAGCTCAAATTGCAGTTGGGAGCAGCACCATCTAGTCCAGTTCAACCAGTTGCATCGGCTGCAGATGTAAAGGTAAAGCTTGCCCGCGATAGGCTGGAGGCGATTCGGCAAATCGACCTTAGACATCGACAAATTGTAGTAGGTTCTCAGCACGCTTCGCATTCCACTCCCTTGTCAGCTAAACCTGAGAATCAAGATACTCCGCAGGAGGGTTCGGGCCATCAGTCAGACATGGCGAATTTGCTGACGATCTTGAATCGTAGTCAGGTACAGGAGTTGCCGTCATTTTCGGGGCATGACAGGAAAGAATGGCCTTACTTTGAGTCCGTGTTTAGGTCAACCACGCTAGAGGGTAGATACAATGGTAAGGAGAACGTTGCTCGTCTAAGGAAGGCACTGACAGGTGAAGCCTATCATCTCGTGAGCGATCGGTTGAGGTATTCTACAGATGCAGACGCAATCATGGATTCGTTGCGCGCGATTTTTGGCAGGCCAGATACTTTAGTGCACAGTCTTACTACGAATCTTCTTAGGTTGCCAGCACTGGGTTCAGGTAGTGATATAAGACTTCGTCAGTGGGCGGTGACGTTAAATGGGTTTGTTGCAGACATCAAGTCAATGGATTTAGGTAGGGAACTAGATAACAACTACGTTTTAACAGATCTAGCAAGCAAGTTGTCTCCCGGGTTGTACCACGACTGGCAGAAGCAAAGGACAAAGAAGCTTCACGCAAACTTAGAGGATTTTGCTGTTTTCCTCACGGAGAAGTTATTTGATTTGCCCCCGGAGATATTAAAATCATCGAAACCATCAGCTTGTGATAAAGTAAGTGGCCCAAGTTCATCCCGAAGAGTGCTGACGCATCAACCAGTTTCCCGTGGTAGTACTTGTGTTAAATGCGGCGACGGAGAACACGCTTTAAATGAATGTGGAGAGTTTACCGCTTTGTCTGTAGTTCAACGATTCGCTTTCGCAAAGGACAAGGCCATATGCTTTAGATGTTTAAACCCAGCGCCGCATAAATGGAAAGGTTGTTCGCAGGAAAGGATATGTGGTATTGGAGGCTGTTCGAAACGTCATCATCCCTTACTTCATCCATCAACTTCAAGGTCGAGTCTGAATTCTTCCGCTCAACCCTTCGTCCCACCACCGCAAATTCATTCGTCGCATTTGGGGGCTAAGGTACCTGTAATGTTTAAGGTAGTTCCTGTGCGTTTATACGGGAATAACGATAAAACGTTGGACACCTTTGCCTTTTTGGACGATGGGTCCTCAATTACAATGGTGGAGAAGGACGTTTTCGATGATCTGGATTTAGGAGGTGAACCGGAGCAGCTAACACTCCAGTGGACAAAGGGTGTCTCCAGAATTGAGGACTCAATGCGCACCAACTTACATATCTCCGGCGTTAATAAACGCAAACGACATATGCTAAAGGATATATATACGGTGAAGGGTTTAGAGCTGCCATGTCAGAACATTAACGTTTCTTTATTACAACAGACATATCCACATCTGAAAGGTTTGCCATTAAAGGATCTCAGTGACGCGAAGCCGAAACTACTGCTGGGCTTGGATCAAGCCAAGCTTCTTCTGGGTCGCTGCCAACGTTCTGGAAGGGAAGATGAACCACACGCTATCAAGACTCTTCTCGGTTGGACTGTCTTCGGGAAAACAAACTTGGAACCCAGTGTGTTTTGCGTCAACCCACCAAAGAGGGCTGCGATATTGTTCCATCACGACATCATGAAGCAGGATGAGGAGTTACATGATCTAGTTAAACGCCATTTCTCGACTGAGGAGTTTGGAGTACGACCTCCCAGTGGAAATTTCGTCAGCCAGACGGACAGACGTGCCTTAGAGGTAATGGAGCGGACTCTGCGCCATGTTGGAGATCACTACGAAATCGGTTTACTATGGGACTCGGATGAAGTTAAGCTTCCGGACAGCTACCCCATGGCCGAGAGAAGACTTATTAGTTTGGAGAGGTCTTTGATGAAGCAACCTGAGTTGTTAGAGTGGAAGAACCAGCACATGCGTGAATTGGTAGAGAAAGGATATGCTAGGGTTGCATCAGAGGATGAGTTAAGACGTGATTGGCCAAGAGTTTGGTACGCGCCAACATTTATCGTGCTAAACAAGAATAAATTTCCTCCGAAGCCGAGGGATGTTGCAGACGTTGCGGCGAAAGTCAACGGGCTGTCTTTGAATTCGCATTTGTTAAAGGGTCCAGATAACCTGGTACCGCTTCACGCTGGGCTCTTCAAATTTCGCGAGCGGCAAGTCGCTGTAAATGCAGACGTTCGAGAAATGTTCCATAGAATAAAGATCAGCGAAGCAGACCAGCAGTGCCAACGTATTCTCTGGAGAGATGGTGATACTTCTCGTAAGCCGTCAGTTTACATCATGCAGGTTATGATGTTTGGGCCTCGTTGCTCCCCTGCTTCAGCGCAATTTGTCAAGAATTATCACGCCAATCTTTTTCGAGAGGAGTGCCCGGAAGCAGTTGATGGGCTAGTTAACCGCACTTATGTCGACGACTACTTTAATAGCCATAACACGGTGGAAGAAGCTGTGGCGGTGAGCAGAGACGCCATTCGGATCTGTAAAACAATGAACTTCGACCTGGTGGGATTTCAATCGAACAGTCGAGCCCTTTTGGAACAAATTCCGGAAGCAAATATTAAGTCTGGTCTGGTGAGCATTGATCCTAATGAATCAGAGAGTTACGTCACAAAGATACTGGGAATGTTTTGGCATCCCTTATCAGATCATCTGATTTATAAGCTCAACTATGACGAATGCTTGGAGAAGATGTCTGTTCCCGGAGCTGACATTTCTAAACGTGAGGTCTTAAGGACCATCATGAGAATATTTGATCCTCTTGGTCTCATATCATGTTTCATCATTCGAGGGCGAGTTATTTTGCAAGAGATTTGGCGTGAGGGATTCGGTTGGGACGAGCCAATATCTAATGTTTTGAGAAGTCAGTGGCTGGACTTTATGAGGCAGCTCCGGCAAATAGAAGAATTAAGGATTCCTCGCTCGTATTCGCTGTGGTCCCCTGACGTATCAAGGATTAGTTTAGTTATCTTTGTGGATGCCTCGGAGAAAGCGTTTGCTGCTGTTTCTTATTGGCGCTTCGAGCAGAATGGGATGGTGAATGTTGCGATCGCTATGGCAAAGGCGAAGGTGGCACCTGTCAAGAAACTATCGGTGCCTCGCTTGGAGTTGCAGGCTGCTGTGCTTGGTGTGCGGGTGGCAGAAACCGTGAAGAAGTCACATTCGATTCAGGCTGCTGAAGTAATTTTCCTGTCTGACTCTAGGACAGTTCACTCGTGGATCAGCTCCTCCACTTTCAAGTTTCCAACATTCGTGGCCGTTCGTGTTGGTGAAATTTTGGAAACTACGAATCCGCATCAGTGGTGGTTTGTAGGATCTGCAGATAATGTTGCTGACGACGGGACCAGATGGTGTGTCTCATCGGAGAGCCTTGAAAGCAGGAGATGGTTCGAGGGTCCTGATTTTTTGAAGCGTCCTCAAGCTGATTGGCCAATATCACCAGGCAAAGCAGTTGCCGTTATTAAGGAGGTGAGCGAAATTGATTTAAACCCTAAATTCTCAGTAAATGTGCATCAGCGAAGCAGTTCATTTGGGATTTTCGAGGAGTTGAGGCCAAGGTTTCGTGCAAGATGGTTTTCGGCGGTCAGAGTGCTGGCGTTACTACTTCGGTTTAAGGACATTTTAAGAAAGAGAGTAACTGACAAGGAGGTTTTCGCAACGCCCGCAGAGATTCTTCGCGCTGAGAACTGGGTATTCAGGAAGATCCAACAAGACGCCTTTCCGGATGAAGTTTCTCGTCTGCAGTCAAAACAAAGTTTAAGGTCCACTAGCTGTCTATTGAGTTTGTCGCCGATTTTAGACGAAGAGGGTACTATGAGGTTGAGTTCGAGAGTGCAGAGAGCTAATATTTCCTACGCTGCGCGTAATCCGGCGATCTTACCCAAAACCCATCCGTTAGTCGATTTACTGGTGCAGCATCATCATGAAGCGAATCGTCATGTGGGGACGGCAACAACTATTTCGGACGTCAGGGAAAGGGCGTGGATTATTAGCATCCGTGGGGCAGTAGAACGAGTCAAGTCAAGGTGTTTTATGTGCAAGAAGCTCAAGGCAAATCCAGTTATGCCACTCATGGGACAGCTACCTGAAGGGCGGTTAGCTTTCGACCTGAGACCTTTTACCCACGTTGGGGTAGACTGCTTTGGACCAATGTATGTCAAACATGGAAGAGGCACAGCAAAGCGTTATGGAATGATATTTACCTGCTTAAGTTTTCGGGCCGTGCACATCGAGGTGCTCAATGATCTAAGTTTAGACCAGTGCACGATGGGGGTTCGCCGTTTTCTCATCAACCGCGTGGTCACGAAATTCATTTATAGCGACAATGGTCTCAACTTTGTTGGAACAAAAAACTGTTTAGAAAGGGACGTAAAGGAAATGGAGGCGGCTCTGGGTGAGTACTGTGCAAAGTACGAAGGCATAGTTTGGCGTTTTATACCAGCATATTCGCCGTGGATGGGTGGAGCCTGGGAGCGTCTCATTAAGTCTATCAAGACCAGCATCGACTTTATTTTAAGAGGAGTGACACCTCGGGACGACGTTCTTCTAAATGCGTTATTGGAGGCGCAGGGGCAGATCAATAGGCGGCCGCTGACTCACATTCCTGTGGATCCAGAGGATCCGAAGCCACTAACGCCGAATTCAATTTTGTTTGGGGAAAGTGAGCGAGATGTCACAGCGCCTGGAGTGTTCTCGGGTCAAGACCAGTGGAGTAGGCTGTACAGTCGGCGAGCGCAGCACTTGATGAAAGAGTTTACGAAACGTTGGTACACGGAGTACTTACCGGAGATTACGAGGCGCTCAAAATGGTATAAAGATACGAAACCAGTGGTAGTCGGCAGCATTGTGCTTGTGGTGGAACCGGGAGAGGTTCGTTCCGCTTGGAGACTTGGTAAAGTGACAAGGGTTTACCCAGGCCAGGATGGCACTGTGCGGATTGCCGATGTTCGTTTAGCAAGTGGAGTTTTAATGGCGAAAAGGTCAGTTGGACGGCTCGCTGTCTTGGATCTGGAGTCTTCGGCTTAGAGCTTCAGACGGGCCCCGGGATGTCATCGAGCCATTAATCTTTAGAAAATCTCAAATATTTATTTTTGTTCTGGCAACGTCCCTGTGTGGCCTTAATGATAAACGTCAAATGTAGTTAGAAAATTCTTCTTTCATTTTGGCAAGCACATGGAAAAGTTGAGTTTTTTACGACGTTGGCCGCAGCTATAGGTTAGATATTTCCCAAACCTATGTAAGTGTGAGAAAATACAGAACTATTGTTTAATTGAATTATATTCTTTTTTGAAATAGCAAATAAAATCATCATTATAGTTTAACGAGGATAAAACTTGGATTTTGTTTTGGATCGGGGAATTTGTTAGCAGACCCAGAGGTAAGCCGCGGGCCAACAATGAACAATTTTGTCGTTTGGTGTCCTAAACAAATTTCCAATTAGTTTCTTCTTCGATGGATTACTATAGGGGTGTTTTATTGGACATCTATCTCAACAAAATAAAGTAAAGTATAAT
Source organism: Cheilosia soror (assembly GCA_949372485.1). NCBI lineage: Eukaryota > Metazoa > Arthropoda > Insecta > Diptera > Syrphidae > Cheilosia > Cheilosia soror. The sequence continues at coordinate 154,373,717 of OX443561.1, forward strand.
CTTTCAGACACTATTATCCCTATCGCGAATAATATTTCCCCCGGAATGTTTCCCATTCACTAATTTGATTTACATTATTCGCGATACCCCAATATGTATTTGTTGCAATTGCAGGTTAAGGATTCTACTTTGCTTTGCTTTGCTGACATACGGCTTATTTTTTTGAGAATCTATAGCTAGCTCACTTTTACTTCTACATGCAAAACATGTATAATCACTTTTGATTTGTTATACTCACAGCCGTATTTATAAACGTGTCGTAGAGCCTGCTTAACTTTACGCACCCTCTAAAATGCCCTTACGCAGGAAAACGTTATTTATAAACATTTTTCGAATTTAAGGAACGTAGTTTTAAGGCCGCGTAACTTAAACACAAAAATTTGCGTTTAGAGGCTGCGTAGAGCTTGCGTAAATTTTTTTTCTTTGCAAATGTAATTTTCGGGGTGGAATCGTGAATCGTGATTGGGAAAATTTGCAAATAAACGCAATTGTTCATTACATTTCAAAAATTATTTTAAATCGACCTATGAGTCCACTGCTTTCAATTGCTGTAGGTATTTGCTGTTCGCGTTGTCGTCTAAAAAATCGAATATGTTTCCTAATTGAAAATTCTTGTTCAATTGCGACAAGTTTCATTCGTGCTGATGATGTTTCTTTTTATTTTGGTACGCGATATGCGTTTAGAAACTTTTTCAGCTCTAATTTATTAATGTTCCTTGTGTGTGATCCTAAATTGGATGAAATAATCTAGTTTTATCTGTGTCATGGAAAAATTCTTTAAAAAAAATTAAATAAATGGTCTTCCGGTATAAATGATACCTATTTGATACCTTATCTCCATAAGGCCACGATCAGCAACATAGAGCTCAGTTATTTTCAGGCAAAGGTTTTCTTAAGCGAAGTTTGCATTAGGTGTACCTTACATATTTGTTTTTTTTTTTTTTATTTAAAATATTTTTATTTAAACAAAAAATCTGTCAGAAAACAGCTGATGTCAGTTTCAGTAGAAGAAAGTAATAGTTTCTCCTTATCTGGACACCAACCCTGTTTAGTAAATCAACAGTGGAAAAATGTTTATAAATAACAATTTCAGCAAAGTAACGTAGAGGTTGCGTAAATTCTTACGCGGTGTTTAACTAATGTCGTTTTCAGTTGGTCGTCCAGAACCGTCCGGAAGAACTCTCCGCGATTCTGAATTCAAATCCAGAAGCAAATTTCTCTTCTTTTTAGTAGAAGAACTGTCAGTTGAGTGCCAATCGAACGCTTTCAGAAGAGTTCGGATTGCTTCCGGACGGTTCTGGACGACCAACCGAAAACGACATAAACAAGCTCTCAGAGGCATTTTAAGGAAATCTAATAAATACGGCTGTAAAGTTGGAATCAAATGAAATTCTGATCGATAAGAGATGCAAGTTTACCATAAGTTTAAATCGTATTGTAATAATTAAACCATTGACATACTATACATGGACTGCTAGTGAAATGTCAGTTTCATACAAACCTGCGAGGAAAAATGAAGCAAACATAAGCACTAGCCCTTTTGGTTCAGTGCGGCGAAAGTAGGAAAGAGATTTCAACCTCTGCTCACCCCTATCGCGAATAATATTTCCCCCGGAATGTTTAACATTCAGCAATTTGATTTACATTGCTGACAAGGGAACAAATTCCATCGGAATTTGCTTACTATTTAGATAAGTAGGTACCTTTTGTTGGGAAAATGTTTTACAAATAAGAATTAGTGTGACGATGCATAAATTGAATACTTATACACTGTATGACTATAGTGCCGTTTATAGACATTTTAATGTATAAGTACTAAAAAAAAAACAATGATGTTTTTATTTTTGTCATCTGAATTTGCAAAACAAACAAAGAGAATAGAACTACATAAGAAAAAACTAAACTACACAACACATCTCTGTTCACTTCACTAGCTTAGCTATGTCTCAAACCAAAATATACTCAGTACACACATCATTAAAAACCACATGCTCTCAAACATTATTACACTTTGCTCTTCGCAGTTCAGCCGTTCAAAAGAGTGATACGAATTCTTCTCGTTGTACTTTTACATTTTCATTCATCATTTCAGCCATCTCCTTTACTCCTTTTCTGTGCTTCTTGAATTGTGGAGGAACTAATCCGAATGAAACAGCAAACTCATCAACTTTTTTGTCGTCTTTTTAATTTTCGTCGGCGAAAACAAGGCAGTCATTGTTCAATTCTCCTTCGTCTACGGTTGGTCGCTGCGCTGGAGAAACCGCTGCTAAATATTTGTTAAAAAAAAACACGAGAACGGTATAAATTGAGAAAAAAGTCCTATGCAAAGAAAACAAATCAGTTTGTTGTGTTTTCTCTGTGGAATTATAGTTTAAAAATAAAAATCGAAGATAAAGCCGATGCGTGTTAAGTTAGAAGCAAATATCTTGCAAAAAAGTGAAAATAATTGATAAAGCAAAAAAGTTATAATCCTCCTATGCCGCAGGCCGCAGGTTAAACATACAAATACAACTGCAATTGTGTATTAAGGAATCTCATGCCAGCAAAGGAATGGCAGCTGATTAGAAAGAGGATTCAAGTTTCAGATTCTACCCTCTTGAGCACCATACATCCATCCACCTGTACTTCAGACACAAGGGTGAGTTATTGAGACATTGCATATCCCATCCCAGCCTCTTGAAGGTGTTGGATATGTACCGCTGGAGACATTTTCTTTGATAGGCTCTATTCTTGAGGGGGTTACAGTTTTTTTTTTGTTCGAAAACCCATTTTCATGGTCATTGTCGTAGGGTCGGAAGACACAACGACACTATGCCGCCATCGAAACAAAAGGATAAATCAACCACCATCTATTTCTATTCCATTTGTCGATTTGTCCACCAGCTATAGATGCTTGATTGTAAAATGTTTTTATTTTTCTGGTGCAGAGGGAAAAATCGATAAAAAGGATTTTCCCATTCACTCTGACGGAGTTGAAGCTGTGGGAGGCGAATAATTCTCTTCTTGAGAAACATCTACTTGCGCTGGGTGAATTTTGCTAATTTTTTTATTTTTATGTTTTAAATATAATTAAGTCAATTCAAGGTAGAAATTTATGTTTATGTCAATAGTGAAGGATTGTGATTGGTTGATTTTGCACAACATCACGAACAGGGGTATAGATATTGGATTAAGTTGGCATCCATGATTGTAGAGGATTTGTGTTGCCTCGGAGATGAATTTTATCTTGGTGGAAAGGCGTATTGCATAGATAGAAACATTGAAGATGAAGATTGCAATGTACCTATACCTACTTAGTCTCGACTCTTGAGGTGGGGCGGAGATTACCCGAAAGGTTTTAATAATCTGAAAATTGGATAAGAACACCAATTGGGTAGAAACGTAAGTAGATAGGTAATCTGATCATTAATTTTGTACTATGTATTAAGATAAATCAAAGCTTAGGAGAAAAGTCTAAACAGTTTTAAATATTATTTAAAAAAGTAGACGTAGGCAGGTATCTATTAAACATTTATTTAAGAACCGTTTTACTCACGGTCACGGATGTTGGTCAGTGTAAAAAACGTTAAGATGTAATTTTTGTTCTTTTTTCCGAGGATCGAACCTGAGAGGGGTCTCCACTTGGCCACTGCGGCTACAATGCAATTGGAGGTGGAGTTTTTCAATAAATAAATAAATAAATTTGGATTGAAATAAATTAGTGTACCTACCTATTTCATCATACATATTTTATCATATGAAGAGAAACGTAAACAAAACAAAATTAAATTTGTTTGTCCTCCATCTGGGATATTCAATGTCTGTGCTAGACGTCCAGCTGTCGATGGAACGCAGGCCATGTTGCGCTAGTTCTGGGGCTTTTGAAATGGTTGAACGCTTACTGCTAAGTGTAGTAAAATCACAATGATGTCACAGTGGCATCAGAAACATTGGATACCGATTCGATTACCTACACGTTTATTTGACTTATGTAAGTCCTTGGAAACGCCGAACTTACCCACCATACCATCCCAATTCTGTATACCCACACGGGGGTTCACGTTACAACGCAAGCTAAATATGTAGATAAAGTTAAACTTAGCATCATACCTACGTGTTTTATAGTTTAAAAGCAGCAGGAGATCTTTTTCCCATGCCTCATATGTCCTATAGCTTTGCTATCCATTGTGGTGTGGTAGGTATACACAACACATACAAACCTATGTATGTATTTTTAATATATTTTCCATATGCTCTCTTGTCACCACAACCCTCCAAATTTTTCGCCAACCGTCCTTTCCTGCCCTTTCGGTTCGGTTGTGAAAGGAAACACATTCCATCAGAATTCTTTTGTCGTTTGTTAATTCGAGTGCATGACCTTGGTTCTGCTTGCTACATGAAAGTGCGTCCTTTTCTTTCCTTCCTTCGTCATTACATCTTTTGCTAAAGGAGGAAGGAGCTGTTGCCACATTCTCCCACTAATCTGTTTGAATGTGAATCATAAGACTGAGTGTAAAGGGGAGGGCGTATGACGCAAATCGTTAGATGGATTCTCCGATCAGAACTCCCGATTGGCATCATTCGGAGAATATTAAAGAAACAAAGGGAGCGTGACGCCAGTAGCCGACAAATAATACATTTGGAAAACGTTTGAGTTGTTGACTACATAAACATACATGATGTACTTTATGATTTGTGTAACACCATTAAAAGCAGTTTTAGTTTTCGTATACATTACAGAACAGATACATAATGTTCACGTTCAATGTGCAGGAAAATCTTGCCTAACTAGCCTAGATTTGCAAGCAAATCGACCAATCAGAGGCTGTTTACTTTCTAGGCAAAAGCGTATTGAACGCGGGCAATATTGATATAGTTAACCTCAACCAGCAATCAATAACACAATAACTACTAATATGTTCAAATCAGTCAGTAACAATCGAATATCGTTGTCGGTTGACATCCACTGAAATGCATACGTACACTGCCAATCACTAGGATAAAGCCATAGATTTTGCAACGGGTTTTTGCTCTTTGTATTGGTAGGTAGGTACCCGTTGGCAATTGTTTGCGCGGAAACATTTACTACGTATGAGGAGGTAGGTAGATACATATTTTTTGAAAAGAAAGCTATACAATTTAAGGGCCAGTTCGGAAAGACCAATCGAATTTTCTAAAATCAAAATAAACAATTCCTGAAACTAAAAAATCTTATCAAAAAAAGGAAACAAATTAAAGAAATGTTTTCGTTTTCTATTTATTACACATAAATTTATTATATTTTTGACCATTAATAATGATAATGAAATGAGTATGTCCACATTTTTGGTTTTAAATGAAATCATAATATTTTGTTGAAATAGTCAATCGAAATCGCGTCCCAGGCATCACGGAAGGTGTTCTATTTTTCAAATTGTTTACCACCTTTGTAAGGCTGCAGTTATAGCTATCAGAATACAGAAAAGTCCATCCGTAAAAACACGCAACAGAACAAAACTGAAACATTTGACCGTAGCCATATCATAGGAATTCAGTGGAATACTTCGTGAAACTGGTTGAGAAGTTAAACAGAAAAAGTTTTTCGTACGGAAAAATAAAGAAATTCTTTTTTTTTTTAGAAAATTTAAAGGTCAATTGCTTAATTTTTTTTACGAATTAGTTTTATAATTCAAAAGCAACATTTTAAGACCAAGATTGAGTTCAACAATTAAATTAAAGTGCTCCAAAAAAGTGAAACCATTTTTTTACGAATGCATTTTACTGATAGCTATAACTGCAGCCTAAAACTTTGGAAATAGATCCAAAAAGGGCGGCCATCGCTTTTTTCGAGATTTATTGTTTCGGCTGTTCGTCCTTTTTGATTTTTCAAAAAGATATTCCTTATTTATGAAGAAATAGCCTGAAAGGTGGCGTGGATATATCATAGTCATATCAAGAGTTTATCACATCGAGGCCAGGACTTTAATAACGTAATTTTTCAGGCGATTTTCGTTTATGTATTAAGCTTTCTTTCAAAACTGCAACTAATGATAGGCCTTTTAGTGTGTACTTGTTTCAGCCACATTCATTCTTCTCGTGAAAATAACAGCTTCACTTATTACACGAGATACAGCAAACCTATCTCCTCGATTCGAGCGGAACTGCCTGCCGACGAGGACGAGAGAAGACTGGAAAACTGCGAGGCAAATATGTAAAACCGAAGCCGTACAAAGCATCGGGAGATGATGGCATATTTCCGGCACTACTACAGAAGGGAGCTGACACGCTAGCACCCATCCTGGCCAAAATGTTTACTTGTAGCCTGGCCTATGGTCATATACCGGAAGCCTGGCGAAAAATAACAGTCAACTATCTACCCAAGACAGGAAGAAACTCGGATTCAAGTCCGAAATCCTATCACCCCATCCGCCTCATGTCTTTCATCCTCAAAAGCATGGAAAAACTAGTTGATAGACACATAAGAGACAAAGCACTGCGATTCCGCTTAGCAAATCCCAACATGCATATCAACCAGGTAAATCTACCGAGTCAGCGCTTAATGACTAACTATAATTGAGTACTCCATAAACCGAAAGGAAATCTGCCTTGTCGCTTTCCTAAATACTGAAGGAGCCTTCAATTACAAATCCTTTGAGTCCAGGGCTCTCAACAACATGAATCTGTCCCCAATAATAGGTAGATGGATATTGGCTATGCTCAATAAAAGACCCGCATTGATGATGTGGAACTTTCGGCGTTAACGACTAGAGGGTGTCCTTAAGGGGGCATCCTGGCCAATCTAGGGATTTATGCTATATAGGATATGCCGACAACGTAGCGATCGTTGTCAGTGGCAAATTTGAAATACTGCAGCATGCACTATCTATAGTTGAAAGACGGTGCAACAAAGAAGGTCATTCTGCAAATCCCAAAAAGACTACCATCGTCCTTTTTACCAAACGAAGGAATCTAGATCTCCTAACTCGCCCCACTATGTATGGCGAAACCATTGAATTTTCACCGGAAGCCAAATACCTGGGAATTTGATTTTATTTGTTTGATTTGGAATCATCCTTGACAATAAACTATCATGGAATCCACAATTAGAACGTATCGCAAACAGAGCCACCAGATCTCTTTGGGTCTGCGTTAACAATTGGGGTATAAGACCCCGGATGATTTACTGGCTATATTCGCTTGTGGTAAGACCAGCCAGACCAGACCAGATCACCTACGCTGCCATGGTCTGCTGGACAAAGACTAACGAAGTCACCACAGTCAAAAAGCTAGAACGAATTCAACGTATAGCCGGAAACTGCATGACGGGCTGTCAATGCTTCACCCCGACCACTGCACTGAATGTTATCCTAGGCTTATCACCTATTCAAGTACACATTCGTAATGCTGCCCGTCCACGTAGTGCCCAACTCATCAATTTCGAATTCAACGCATTCAACTCTAATGTACGATGCCCTCAATTTTATCCAACCAACGCGTTTGATCTGGTTGGACATCGTTGCTCACCGCGTTGCTAAAGAAGTGTGCGGGTAGTGTACGAGCTATTTAACAAAACAAAACGTTTTGTTTTCTTGTTTCCTTTGGTGTGCTTTGAAATCAAACAAAATGGAATTTGCGACTTGATTTTAGTTGTATTTGGATGATAAAGTTCCGCCAATCTTGTTTTCAATTTGTTCATCTTTTTAATTATGTAGGTATTGGCTCAGTTAAAAAAATTAATTTTTCCCCATCTACTTCCATATTTCTTCAAATTTGCGAACAGTTTTAACAAAGAAGCAAATAAATCTGAAATATCTGAAATATGAAATATGGAATCAAACTTTTATTTGCAAAAACAACGAAATATGTTTTTCGGTTTTGCTTTGTTTAAGAAATTGGGGAATTATCGAAAACGACGCTGCGCTGTTTCGAAACAGTTTTGTTGCATTCGGTGTGTGTTGGTCGTATCCAATCACAATGGCATGTATGTATGTATTTTCGACAACCACTACCGAAACACTTTAAAATAAAAACATGTGCTTTGTTTCGTTTGCTTTGGTGTCTGTTCTGTTGTCTTGCAAGAAGCAACGTTCTCTTGTTTCATGAAACAAACAAAAAACGCTTGCTTGATCCGATGTGTTTTGAACCTAAACAGCTTGATACTTGATATTGCGTTATTAATTTCCTTTGGACAATAATCTATACTCTAGTCTATACTACATGTTGTACGCTCAAGGCGACATTATTTGTCTATTTTTACTTGAACGCACAGCAAACGTTGAACGCAACCCGAGGATATGCACATTGCACACTGTACAGCCATCTAAATTGGCAATGCAATACGCACCCTCAATATCTCTTCATTTCCATTAACGATGTTGGAGCTGCTTCTTGCATGGAAGCTAAATTAAGAAAAAAACATCATCAAACAAACGTTCTTTTGCAGAGGGAGCATGGAGGCAAGTGGGTCGGCAATGAATGCGGGTACATTATTGTACTTGTCTGACATCTTCGTCGCACACAAGAAACAACAACAATATGCTTCAAAATAAGAACAAAACATCCCATGACGAAGTAGATGTCTAGAGAATATATTGAACCCGGAATATATGTGAAAAGTGTATTAATGTACCTACTGTATAAGTGTATAATACGGCGAGAGATAGTTGAAAGTTATTTGCTTCATGGGGTTGGGGTAAGCCGTTTTAAGTTTTAACAGCGAATAAAGTACCTATTATGCTCCTGACGGACATTGTACCCCCTTTTTGTTTACTCTATTTACGACCTTCGTCAGTCTGAGTGGTGTTTGATTGGTGTATTAAAACAGTATACACTTTTTAGTTTCTCTGTGCGATAAAATGCGCGCACGAGAATTCGTCGAGAACGACGCGTCGCTTTGCACCGCAGGGAGTCAGACATGTCATTCACGGAGGCAAAACACGTTCGTCATTGATTGTTTGCGCAAAGTGAATAGAATGCACTTGTTAAGCTTTTGTCTTTGAAAAAGGGGTGTGTCTGGGGCCAAGTGTTTTCAAAGGGGCAACACTATAACCGAGTCGTGTTTGTGGAAGTCACGTGTTCAAGGTGTCATAAGCGGTGATTGGCTTAAAAGCTGCTCTGCATGAGATAGATTTTCTAGAAAGTGAAGTTAATGTCAGTAGGTGCGCTGAAGTAGAATAAATATCAATCGCTGTTATATTTAGAATGCAAATTAAGCTGTTCCTTTTCTGTAATACATATATAATTGCTTAATCGTTTCTGACCACATGGTAGATAACGAAAATTGTTGAACTATGTATAAATAAGTGGTCAACGTTTTTTTACAAGATTTCATCTACTTAATTTCGTTTATCATAAATTTATAATGTTTCTTATTTAAATGTTTCCAAAAAGAATTTGTTTGTACATAATATTTTACATCTTAACTTTGAAGTTAAGCCCATCCTACGCTAATCAACGAACATGGCTTACACTAAGCCCTTACAGGATAAACAGTAAGAAGAGAGTGGTTAATTTATTTGCAGTTTTTTAAACTATGTATTAATTTATTGCAATACATATTATGTACCGATAATTCATAAAACATTTTTTTGTCGATATGGATCTGTGTCTTTAATTGGCATGACAGTCATTGACAGTCAATGGTTATAGTAGACTGTACTACTTAGCGAGCAATCTTAATCTTAATATCTCTCTCACAAATTATAGCTTAAGATTTCTTTTACTATGCCACATCTCGTGAACGTCTAGCAAATATCCGAAATCTTAATAATTCCTCTTCTTAAGTTAGCCGTTTGGGATTCATTCCAGACAGCTAGAAAAAAGTGAGAGTTATCTATATCCCCAAAGCTGGGAAACCCAGTCACTCAACAGCCACAGATTATAGACCAATAAGTCTCTCTCTTCCTTTCTTTTGAAAACTCTAGAAAGACTATTAGACGTACAGATAAGGAACAATCTAGAGGCTAATGGCCAGAGTATATCCATTAATGAGTAGGGACACTCTCTCTACATATGCATTTCCTACTACCACAAAGCAAAATGCAGAAAAAATCGTACAATAAGTGGAAGCAGGTCGAAAGAATACTTTTTACCTGCATACAACGACTGCTTGAGAAAAAAAGGGTACACAACACATTTTGCCTGTACCACTACATGGGGCTTGCTGCGTACGACAAACGATTGTGGGTTTTTTCATAAAGCATTTTTAAAGGCGAGCTGAAGTGATGTCAGTATATTAGTATTTTCTCTCAACCATTCAGGTTGATCAGGTAACCAGCTTTGCTTTCGTAGAATTGCTAATAAAAAAACAAATTTTGTAGTTTTTCCCATTGGTTATTGATTAAATGGTCTTTGTTATGGACATGAAAAATAAATGTTCCATTCTCTATCACGAAATTCAACCCTTTTGCCTTGCTACGACTTCGTTAATTACCATATTTTACGATTTTAAGTTTTATTGCCAGCACTTTTTAGGTAATATAATTCACAGCAGATGGTCATACTAATTACTTAGGTTGGTTGTAGAGGGGATTGTTTACATTTTTTTCGCACGTATTTTTAAAGGCGAGCTGGAGTTGGATTGTTATCAGTCGTTCATTACCATCAATTGACGAAGTAAAGGGTGTTCAGTGCGTGTGGCAAACAATTAAAAATAGTTAAAATTAAAAGTTGAAGTGCAGGTTTGCATAGTTTAAGAACTTTAAATAAAATAATGGGAAAACATTATGTTAAATGTTTGGCGTGTGGGCGAGAGCAGAAAGACAATTTTGGAGTTAAATATTTCAAAATACCGGATAATAGTGAGAGGTAAGCAATATAAGTTATAGATCGGGGAAGAATGAATATAAATCTGTGTTGTATTTCTTAATTTTAATTAAGCGGAACAAATTGCTTTTCATGAAAATTCTAGAAATGTAACTAAAAAAATGCGTTTTATAAAAGGATGGCAGCAGAATATAAATGCCTTAATTGGCATTTTTACAGAAATAAAAGAAGACGGTATTAAGTTTCTTTTAACAAGAAATCTTAATCAAGATTGCTTGGAAAACACTTTTGCTGTTTTACGTAACCGAGGGGGAAATAACAAGTTGCTGACTCCATTTCAATTCATCTGTTCATTTAAAAGATATTTTCCGGCAAAGTATATGGAAGATATTACACGTGGAAACTGTGAGCCAACTGCTAACCTGGAACTTCCAGACATTGAAGTGCAGATGGAACCACAAAAACAAAATAAGGACAATTTGGTTTACGCTTTCAAAACTGAACCTGACTATAAAACTGTGAACTTTGGCATTGATAATGCATTCTACTACTTCGCAGGTTATATTTACAAAAAAAAAACCGCCTAAACCACAAGTGTGAGTTAAAATTGAGTCCGCAACTTAACGTTTCCTCCCTTTTTACAGGTTTTAAAGAATATGAAGATGCGAAATTGACACGGCCCAATCAAGAATTTTTAGACTCGTTAGAGAATCTTGAACAAAAATTTATTTCTTGTTTTCCAAATATGTACTACCTAAATAATTTTGAGGGGAATATTTTTAACTTTTGAAAAATGAATTTCATTACAACTGTTGCAAAAATCAAAATAAGGAATTTCTTATCAAATTTTACGTCCGAGTACGGGTTTACTTTATTCTAAAACAGCTCAATAAAAATAACAAAAAATGTACCAACAAACAAAAATATGTAAGTGTAGCACACATGTGAATATATATTAGATATAAAATGTTCAATAAGAAATATTACAAATTGATTTTCTTTTTTTTACGTCACACCCTGTACCACATTTTGAAATAGTTCGACTACTCTTCCATCCCTCTTTTACTAGAGCACTTTTAGTGCCGTCTATTTCTCGTGTATGTGTACTGCAAATTGTAAACTGATAAGAAACACGTGGAGAGTGTCCCTACTCATTAATGGATATACTCTGCTAATGGCTCCCTATGTGTTGCACAACACGCATATGTGAATGGTAGATCTGTGGAAACAGCACTGCATGAGGTCACTAGAACCATCGATAAATCCTTAAACCTAAAAGAATTTACGTTGGTAGCCTATCATAGAAGGGGCTTTCAACAACCTAAACACAGATACCATTACATCCTCACTTGAGGAGCTTGGAATGGATTACTACCTGATAAACTGGGTTAAAACATTGCTTAACAGCAGAATCATTAACAGCAGTCTTGGAGACAGTACTATTGAGAGATCGGTTAATAGAGAGACGTCACAAGGTGGGGTTTTATCTCCCCTCCTATGGAACATCTCAATAAACAAACTTCTTAAATCACTCGTCAACAAGGGTATCAAGGTGATTTCAGAAAATATCTTCCCTCCAATTAGTGAAGTCGTGGAATCTTCGTTATCAGAGCTTTCTAAGTGGACGGAGAAGAACGGTCTATCGGTTTACCCTAACAAGACTGAACTCATCCTATTCACCAGAAGATATAGGATACCAAAATGGGAACCACCAAAATTGAGAGGCATTCGTCTTAAACTCTCAAACGAAGCCAAATACTTGGGTGTTGTGTTAAACCCCAAATTAAACTGGAAACGGAATACGGAGGAAAGAATGAAGAAAGGACTAATGCCGGCACGAAGGCTTTCGGGAAGAAATGGGGCTTACAACCGAAAATATTGCACTGGATGGATGTACACCGCGATTGTAAGACCAATTCTGACCTATGGCTCGGTTGTATGGTGGGAGGCTGTTAACACCAAATCCTACCTCTAGAACCTGAACAACGTACAAAGAATTGCTTGCATAGGTATAACGGTTTCACTAAAATCTACACCACAAATTGGTCTAGAAACGTTGCTGAACCTACAACCTATCGAGCTGTACACTAAGAACGTGGCAGCCAAAGGTGCTCTCAGACTACGAGAGAACAAAATTTGAAAGCCCGAGTCATTCGGTCACTCACATATTCTTCACATCCTTGATCAGAGCGGCCTCATGCCACTCACAGACTACAAGAAACCGAGGTATGACTTTGACAAGAATTTTACAGTCTGGTATACCGTATACCGGTATACCGGACAGGAAGGACTGGCTCTCCCGGAGTACTGTCATGAAAGGTATACCCATCTTCACAGATGGCTCAAAGACGGAGAATGGGACGGGAGCAGGAGTCTTCTTAGAAGAATTAAACATCAGGCACTCATACCGACTGGCAGACCATTGTAGCGTTTTCCAGGCGGAGATCTATGCGGTTAAGAAAGCAGCGCAAACTGTCTTAGCGAGGGAACTACCAGCAATGGAAATCAACTTCTGCGTGGACAGCCAAGCATCACTTAAAGCAATTAACTCCAATCTGGTAAACTCCAAATCAGTAAGCCAGTGCCTCTCAGCATTGAGAGCATTAAACTATGCCATAGTAATGCTGTGCTAGTGCTGGGTTCCTGCGGACATGTTGGTGCAGAACGGAACGAGGCAGCAGATAAACTGGCCAGATGCGGCTCTGGAAATGGACGTACTATTAGCTGACATAGAAGTATTACCAGCTTTCAGCGCAGCTAAGGGGTTCATTCACATTAAACTTGGCTAAGGAACGATGGAACAACACTCCTGGTTGTACTATAACTCGTAGCTTGTGGCCCGCAATCGACACTAAAAGGTCAAAGATCCTAACATCTTTTGTTAGAAACCAAATCCGAGTGCTCGTCGGGGTAATAACCGGACACTGCATAATTGGGAACATGGCCAAAAGACTAGGTATCTACACAAATGACTTCTGTAGAAGTTGCAGAGATGAAGAGGAAATAGAATCTGTGGAACATCTCCCGTGTCACTGCCCAGCCCTCCAAGAACGCCGCCACTCTTGCGTGGGAGCACGGTTCTTCGAAGGCTTGGAAGATCTAGCAACGATACCTCTATCAGATTTAAAATGATTCATCAACAGATCCGAATGGTTTTGTTAGATGCATGTCTTATCATGTATGTACAACAAAAGGGTAATCAATCACAATGGGCCTTAATGGCTTCTGGGTGAAAATTGCTTATACAGCAAACTACCCCTCTAACCTAACCTAACCTAGCCGGTTGATCTCGGCATGAAACAGTAAGTCCCTTCCATTTGTCTCAAAAACAAACAAATATGTAGATATTTATTCGTATTTTTTTTCATTGAAAATAAAAATGTTCGTCCTTTGTCCGCGAACGCTATGATTTGAATCGAGTCTTACTAATCATAAAGCCAACTCTTGCCACTATTGATAAAATTAGCAAATCCTTGCCTTACATTCTTGCAAAATGTCATCCCCTATATACCTATACTCGGAAATATTTCAATTTATTTAGAAAATCTACTTAAAATATGTACTATTTTCTACATAAATATTGAACATTTTCCAAAAGGAAAGATGTCAACCTCAATAAAACATCAAACGCTTACATCGTGTTTACATACAACGTGCTGGCATAATTGATTTACGAGATCACCATGCCTTTCGCCTTAGATGTCAAGATCACGTTTCATAAACATGCTTGGACGTCAGATATTACTCAATAGTCACTCGTTCGATGCAATTTTGGCGCATTTCCAATCGTACAGTGGGAGATGCCTACTGCGTGAGACGGTTCATTACATAAAATTGGCACAAAATTGTTTCTATATTTACACATCATTGAACGTGTTTTCGAAGGTGTCAACAAACCCATTATCGAAACAAGTGACATCTCAATATGAAAGCGAAAAGGGTGTGTATCATCATCACTTCAAAACTAAATGAATACAACCTCTTGATTGAAACAGAAAAAGGAAAAGATGTAACCAGTCACGCGATGAATGGAATAAACGAGCACCTCCATACCTACCTACGTGCGCATAAATGTATAACTCCGTGTTCTCACCGTTATCCTCTTAATTCCTTTGTTAGCTGAACAAATCTGTCATGTCTTTGGGTACAACGTTCACGATACGTTTGAGCTGTGTTTCAGTATAATGCTTCGTCCAACATTCGATGGTTGTAATTTTCCTCGAAGAAATAAACTCGATTGCTTAAAAGAGCATTAAGTTTTGTGGTCCGTTTTCTTTTCCGCCCCCTTTCGGTGATTCGGCGAACTGGTTTAATGACCTCTGTAATGGTTGCAATAAAAAGTGTCTGCCAGATTAAGAATGCGCAGCACTCGTGTGCAAGGATACAACATACACACAAAGCGACAAAACTGAAAACAACGTTTAAGCAAAAAACGACAGCAAAATCGAAATAAAGACGGAACAAAGAAACCGGTACAATGTCTAAAAATACCTCATGTTCAATTTCAGTAAAATAATTTGCTTCCTTGAAATGATTTCACTGCTATTTGCATTCTTTTAGTGGCTAAAAATGTCGGAGAGTTCATACTAAATACAGTTTGAACTTTTACAAGAAATCATGACAGTTCGACGTTTATTGAACTGACAAGAGTAACGAATGTGACTAGGTATTTCCAGAAAACGGAAATCGATACGATAATTAACTCGCCAGAAATATATGTTCATAACTGACATCTGCATGTGTGTAAATAATGTGGAGCATTTCACTGTCGACTGTAAATAGACATCCTGTTTAAAACGTGTCACATGCGTTCAGCTAATTGGAAGGTTGACAGTAGTGAGGGAGTGTACCTATTTTGTTTTAAGATTTTTGCAGTTTCAAGTTTCAATTTTAGATGTTTTTAAAGTGCGGGAAAAATCTTGTTATACTGATTGCAAATTATCTATTTGACTTGCAACGCATGCTTCATTTAGAATGTTTGATTGTTTTTTTTGTAATCTCATGAGTTAGGGCAGGGACATTGATATATCAAGTGTCATTTTTAATAACTCGACCATTTTCAATTACTAAATAAGATTACCTTACTCTGTTTTTAACTTAGCGAAAAAATGCTAGAAATAGTGCTTTCGAATTACAAATCGAATAATACGATATCTAATGGTTAACAAAACTTTATTTTTTTTTTACATTTACATTTGAGCTGAAACTCAGACGTGTCATTTGCCCAGCTCACAACGAAATGAAAGGAAAACTCTACGCTGGAAGCTATTTCAGTCGCAGTTTTCTTTGTCAATTTCTCGCGTCCCTGAATATATGTATTATGTTCACATTTTAATGAGCCTTTACTATTTGCCATTAACTGGTTGCAGGGCTATCGTCTTTCGACTACACATTATAATAAACATACCTATAATACCATGTGCACATACATACTCTGAACTCAGTTGCTGTTCAATTTAAATGTATAATCGCAAGTGAACACGTTTCTTTATCTCGGAAAAACGAAACCAAAAACAAACAGATAAAGTCCAGTGTGCATTCGATTTTAGAACTTTTGAAAAGCTTTCGATTGCATGCTTTATTGATTCAACAGACGTTGTGCTAGTGCTGTTGTCAGATTGAATTAGATAATAATGGAGAGGTTAACGACATTGACTTACTCAATACTCATAGGGTGATATGAATAAATGGAACAACTACTTTACACTCAACTTTTCGGTGCAGGTGCTCCATTTGGTATGAACAAAATAGTTGAGATACTAAGCGATTGAGTATCTAGATGAGCACCTTCTCCGACCCATTGTTATAGCAGGTATGAAAAACTAAAGCATTGCTCCATCGGGAAGAGCACCTGCTTCTCATATTTGTGAGTTAGCCTCGTTGGTTGCTTAACGTCGAAGCAAATACTGTAATGTCTCGCTAATTCACCCTTAATCCGAATATCGCGCTAATCCGAAGATTTATTTTAATTTAATGTGATCTGTACCAAGATGTAGATGTAGTCCAAAAAGCCAAATCACGTCGACTACATTCGCTCGACCACAGCGAGCGAATGGACAATATTGCTCCAGCTAAGAGGGTCTTCCAATCCCAACCTCCAGGTTCGAGAAGACAAGGAAGACGGAACCTCCGTTGCAAAGACCAAGCCATCGCGAATACCAGAGCGCTTGATCTAGATAACTAGAAGCGGACGATGTATTTGCCAAACCTGGGAATAGTGCAGTAGTTTGAGAGTGCAGTAGTTTAAAAATCAAATCTAGTGCTAATGAAAGTTCGATTGCACTAGCAGTGAAAATGTCAATGCTAATGAAAGTTCCTTTGCAGTAGTAGTGAAAATTACAATGCTGATGAAAGTTCGTTTGCACTAGCAGGGAAAATTTCAATGCTACTGAAGTGTCACTTCCATTAGCAGTGAAAATTTCATTGCTACTGAAATTTTACTTTCATTCCTTCAGTGCTACTTAAACTTCAACTGCATTACTTAGAAGCTGGTATTAGACGATATGTTGAATCAGCATACGTATGCTGAAAATTGTGCCCAATCGCAACATATCGTGTAATAGCCAAATTTCTGTCATCATAATTGAATGCTGCATCCTGATGATACGCAGGAGTCCGATTCTGGCAAAAAAAAAAAAAGGAAAAAAAGACACAAGCAAAGATGAGCTAAGTCGAAGTTTTGAACCGTCGAAAAACTACATGAAATTGCTGATATGTAGGTATCACTTTCTTCAACAAAAAAATGCATACGTTTCTTTTTCGTTCTTCCTGTCGTCGAGAAAACAAGTAAAAGTATCGGCCTGGCATATAATCATGCGAGCCTTAAAATTTGGCAGCATACCGAATTCAATATATCGTGTAATAGGGCATCATAAGCCCGACCAACATATGCATATATGCTTAAAATTATTAGCATATGATAGTCAGCATACGAATGATGATTCAACATATCGTCTAATACCAGCTTCAGTAGGTAATGCCATTGAAATGTAAGTAGCACTGAACTAATGAAAGTGAAATTTCAGTAGCATGGCAATTTTCACTGCTAATGGAAGTGAAACTTCAGTAGCATTAAAATGTTCACTGCTAGTGCAAATGAACTTTCATTAGCATTGAAATTTTCAGTGCTAGTGCAAACGAACTTTCATTAGCATTGAAATTTTCACTGCTAGTGCAAACGAACTTTCAGTAGCATTGAAATTTTGAATGGTAGTGCAAAATCAATGCTAGTGCTTAAGTGCTCAGGTCTGATATTTGCAAACTGAGTTTTTATTACCAATCGCAATCGTATCTATCTTCTAAATCTTTTAAAATGTACTTACAACAAACAACATAAATAACATTGAAACTCGCATTGGAATAACGTTTCTGCTCTTGCAAGCGTGCTCATTTTTAATCTTTACAGTTTTCACTATGGCGTTCCAGTTTTTCTTTATTAGACACACCTTATACTAATATTATGCTCGTGTAGTTTAGTTTAAATTTATTTAATGGCATTCAAAAGTGTTTCTCTACAAATTAAATTTGTTTTTAATATGAATTTTTAGCAGTACGTTTATTAAATCATATAATATTTTCCCCACTCAGGTGTGTCGCCAAATCGTTGCATTTAATTTTTGCACAGATTTGAAGGCTATACTTATGCATAAAGTGGTAATTACAGATTGAAATGCCGAGAAAATTTCCGTATGGCTATTTTACATTTCACGCTCCAATGCTGAGAAAACAAATTTATGCATTTGGATAATTCGCGTGCTCGTTATGTTTAAAAATACGCTATGATGATGGTTTTATGATGGCCTTTAAAGTTATCGTCACATTCAATATAGGTACATAACTAGTTCTATGGGACGAATTCCGTTGGCTGCTCTCAAAAACTCAAACCCAACAACAATTTCATAAATTTAATAGTCCATTAAAAAAACGCTGAAGATTTCTTGCTATCACACTATCCATCCTGTATAGGGATGTGCTTTAAGTAATTTTATATATTTACTAGTAAACATCTCGGCATGACGTGTGTTGCAAATGGCAGTTCCCAGATTGGTGTAGCAGTTGCGGACGATGGCTGTAACACTCACTGAAAAAGATTAACACTGAAGAATGCTATGTCAATAATTCCCGTCACGCCAAGTTCTTAGTTTAAGAAGGTTAAATATTAAAAAAAAAAATTGGTAGGTTCACTTCTCAAGTTTTCAAATTCTAATAATTGCAAAATATAATAAACTTACAATTTAAATGAAAAACTTGCCAAGTAAACCTACCAATTTTGTTTAAAGGCTTTTACTTAACTTCGTGAAAAATTTGTTGTGTCAAAATCTTGCAAGTCAAATTTGAACCACTTTCTCTAAACTTAGAACTTTGAAATTTTCCGTGCTGGTTGGGTTGTGAAGACAATGCAATATTTAGAAAGAATTTTTGGATTTTGACTTCCCTTTCCCCTTTAAGGGGGGGTTTTTCATAACACATGATCCATTAGCCGTATTAACTTGAAGCTTTATATGTCAATAGATAAGTCAAAACTATTACATGTCTAATTAATACTTCGTACCGTTTCGTCCTATAAGGGCTGAAGAAAGGGGGTGCAAACTTTTCTATTTTTACCTTACTACGCTTAAATTGCCATTATACTCATAAATATGTGTAGGTCAACTCAAAAAATTCTTTTAATTGTTAGGCAATTCTTCACCGAGTATTTTGAGCTAACTAACATTCACCTTTCTAGTCCATCCAGAGGGCAAGATATAATAAATTGAAAATAGATCTTATTCGGCCAAATGCGAAAAAAATTGTTATCTCGATTGCAGTTGTGCTTAGGAAGGGTAGTTTTATTTGCGTTTTAAAAATAGAATTGTCACTGCGGCGGGCATTCAGAATGTATGCTTATATGTATGGCGTAGTTGAATTTGATGTAGGGAATGGATTTGGATAAAACAAACTACATACATATATACATATGTACCCACATATGGGTTTGTGATGCGTAAATAGGTAGGTATGCACAATCGTACATACCTACTTATATTTGAAATCTGCAGCTATGGAAAGTATATAGGTAGGTACGCGTAGTAAAATCAATCAAACCATACCTGTCGCGAATTTTTATTTATGTTATATACACATACCTATTATGTCCATTGACTTAAGGCCCCGACCCATAGAATCCGTCACATCCGTTGCGGCAATGTATTCGACTGACAGGTTGATAGAATACACAGTAGCTTATGGAACGTGACCCATGACGAGCAACAAACGTGCCGGATGCGACGGATAAAGTAGGTTTACTTTCTACTTTTCTGTCCGTCGAACTCGAACCGTTGACGGACAGAGAAACTGTCTCTCATATATGTCATCGGCTGTCAACGTATGCGACGAATTCTATGGGACTGTTCGTTCCGTCGAATACGCCAATCCGTCGACGCAACGGATGCGACTGATTCTATGGGTCGGGGCCTTTAAGGCCCAATACAATAAACTAATAGTAAAAAAAGCTTTTTTAAGTTTGAAGGAAGAGGTAGATATTAAACTGCACTAAAAAGCAAAAAATAAAATAAATAGTTTAAAAAACTAAAAAAAGGCTTTTATAAGTAGGTACTGCACTAAAAGCAAAAAAATAAAAATGAACCAATCTATTTTTAAGGTTTATCCTGGAAGGGGCTTAGTGTAAGCCATGTTTGTAGTTATGTATTGTATTATTTGAGTGTAAACTATACACAAACATGGCTTACACTAAGCCCCTTCCAGGATAAACGTTAAAACGTCTTCGCTTTTCACTTTGGCTTTATTTCTTATAATCTATTCCTTAAAATCATATTCAGCTGGAAAATTTTTAATTTTTGATATTTCTCCTTTGGAACACTACAAGTCCTAGCGCTATACCAAATTTCAATATTCTACGGCAATGGGAAGTGGCCCAAATAAATAATAACCGAATTTCAAAAGTGGGCGTATACCACGCCGGCTGAATGGAGAATCTCAAGTTTTAAACTTTTCACAGTGCATGCACCACAGGATCTAGTATTCCGCCAATTTTCACGGTTCTAGGATGGCCGGAGGTGCTTCATAGTTTTGATGATCATCATCTCACTTACATGTGAGTAAGTGAGTGAGTGAGTGGGTCAAGTTAATAAGAAGTCCTGTATGTTGAGAATCACTAATGCTAGAGATGAAATTTAGTGAGGTGGACCTTTTTAATGAGCTTGATAAATGTTTCAAGTTTGAAGTTGTTGGCTTAATTGGTTCCGAAGTTAGAGAGGGGTCGAAAACAGCCCGAGTTTTTTTTTCCTGTAGAAAGGGTTTGTGCCTTTACTAGAAAACTTGGCTGGGGCATTACCGGGCCCTCCGATATTTACTAGTAAAAATCTCGGCACGACGTGTGTTGCAAATGGCAGTGCCAGGTTGGCGTAGCAGTTGCGGACGCTGTAATACTTACTGACGTTGCACGAGCGACACGTTTTCAAAATTTTTGGGAGAATGTTATGTAAATAATTCCTGTTCACATAAGTATCACATTCCAAAATCACAATGTGGTTTGTGCCCAAAATTTAATGTCTCAATTTGATGAACGATCATTCACTTTATATAAAGAAGAACTTTGTAAATTTAACAGCTACTTTTGCTTTATGTATACCAGTTTGCAAACAAGGTGATTCGTCAAATGGTCACCCATGAATGATGTTTTCCCTGAGTTACCTACACTGATTGTATGATGAATTTATAAGTTGCAGGAACACATTTTTATAAAGGACCTTATTCCTTTCAGGATATATATACCAGCAGGAATCAAGGGAAATTCCTAATTTTGTGTACATTTGCAAATTAGTCAGCTTCGAAAGTCAAAACGTAACTGAATCAAATTTCGGATAATAAAGAGGAAAGTATACCTACCATACCACCATAAAAAAAAACTGAATTCGAAATTTCACATCTGTCAGGAAGGAATTTCTGAACTTGTCCTAATTAATTTCAAAACAAATTGCACTGAAGCCACACAAAAAGTAACCTAGGAATATGCGACATGCACATGCCTCATAACAGAATAATTGCCTAAGTAATGTGTTTTGACAAAGCCACCATAATAGCCCTATAACATGTCACTGCTAAGATTAAGATGTCGAGAACACTTCTTGCAGCACACACACAATTCCCACACATTCGGTTGTCACTTCTGTGGTCAATTTTGTTCATACGCATCATTTCCATAAGTAGTGCGCAGTGTGCACGAGAGTACGTAATAAAGGCCAATCAATCATATACCGCTCATTCGCATATGGTGTTCACTGTTTAATCCACCACTGGTACAGAATGATGACATTGATGACCATCAATTGAGGCGACACAATGACGTCTAGTGTTGTACATATATTTCAAAGAATCAATAGATTCCTCGCGTAAACTCAGTACACACGTTGCGAAGCAAGTGCAACTTTCCATCCACGGAAGTGTGCTGTGTGTCAGTTGGTGGTGATCGCCCTATTATAGCAGGCCACAATATCCCCCTTGGGTTTTAAATAAATAAATATATAAATTGCACATTATTGCAATAACTCTCAGTCGCGGCTGCAATCGGGGGGGCTAAAAATATCATACTCGTGCCTGGTCATGTCCTGACATTGTACACAAAGAAAAGAACAGCTCCCCGTCAACTCAACCCAGAATAAATACACAATCGATAATTTATTTTCAAAGAATGCTCGTTTGGATGGAGCAGAGATGGGCTGTTATTCTTGTTTGTGTCGCTCATGTTGCTAATGAATCGTAAAGGGTTGAAGTGGTCGTTGCCATGCCCGTCTGGGCGGCGAACGGGGGACACCAGACTAAATTAATAACAACACATTGTGCGTCACATTGAATTGCTTCTTTGTCTGAAGTGGTAGAATGACACCAACAGTAAGCTATGAAAAGACACATTTCAAGTTTATACGTACTTGGGCAGACATAACGCAGCACAATTAAGAGGAAATAAGTATCTACGGCGATAGCTTATGAAGAGGTCGTCCTAGTTAATTGCTTTTGTTATTAAGCTGTGCATCAGAAAACAAATTTTGTCCTTAATTAATAGGCTACACGTGTTTGGTAATCGAATAGCCTGCAGAAGTGCAGAGCGAAGATGCCCTCATTTTGAAACCGCCCGGACGTTTGTTGGTTTAAAGAATTTCTACTGTGCCTGCTATTACATACCTTGAAATTTTAAATACATAATTTAACAACATTATATTATGTATATATGTAGCTGATTCTAGTCAAATGCAGTTGTCACGCAGTTATCCTCCATGGAATTAGGAAAGCGAGGAGTAAAAACGTTTCTCTGTTGGGAAATTAAAGTAGAATTTTATGGAATTATTTTTGGGAGAGCAATAGCATTTGTGAATAAATCCACTTTGCCAGTTGCAAATGTGTTGTCAGTTTTAGAAAACACTGCCGTTTTCGAAAGCGTAATTTTATCTTTTTCGAAATTAGGTACTCGCTGGTGCAACGTAAATGACGTCCTTAACTATACCTTAAAAGGCAAAACAATTGAATTGCACATTGTGAAATTATTATTAAGATAGTGTTATACAGGGTGTCCCAGTTAAGCGGTAAGGGAATTTCCGCCGAACAAAAAATTGTATGGCAGGGGGGTTCTATTCTCACCATATTTCCCGTTATAGCCCTTCAAAGTAGGTCACCTCTAATTTGGAGGTGTTACCACTTAAAACGCTAAAACTTCTAAACTATTACAGGTACAAAAATTATTTTGTACATTGTGAAAAGACAATTAAGTAGCGCATACATGTCCTACACACTTCGGGTACATCTGTGCAGCTACAAAAAGTTATGGCTCCTTAAACTCAAAATTTTGAAAATTTGTTACTTAAAATGTTTTTTTTTCTCAAAATGTACATACATACATACATACATTTACTATGGCCCGCTTATCCATTAAGTGGGTCGCGGGTGTAGGTTACCTAAGTGGACCCTCCATAGCTCTCGATCCTCCGCCATCGACTCCAAATCATTAAGGGCAATCGCCATACGGGTAGAGGAGAGATTATGAATTTGATCTAACCATCTCATCCTGGGTCTACCTAGGGGACGCCTGCCCGATGGTACGGATTCTCAAAATGTTTACTTAATAAATTTTTATTTTGTTATAAAATGTTTATCTTTAAGAAATTTTCTTAAAAATTATGTTAAACAAGTTGTTTACGTACGATGAACAGAAGTTGTAGGATAAGCCGTTTTTTGTCAGACAAAACTGATCCAAAAAGACTAGATTTTTCTAAAAAAAATATAAGGTTTTACTTTCATAGCACCCCAGAATAAAAGATCCATTGGTGTTAAGGTCAGGAGATCTGGGTGGCGAAGGATTGGGGCCAAATCGAACAGTCCAAAGTTGGTTAAAAGTATGGCTGAGGTATGGAGTTACCCCGCTGCTATTGTGACAAGGTCTCATTGAAAGAACATCGCTCTTCTCTGAGCAAGATGAACTGAACATCTTCAAGGAGCTCCGGCAATCGTTTTCTATAAGATATTTCAGGTAGTAATGGAAATTAACTGTTCGTGGAAGAACGTGCGGGCCTACTAATATGTTCCCCAACATTTACGTTTTTTTTTTTTTTTTTTTAAATTCCCTGCCCATTTGGCTGACACTGCGACCTAAAAGATCTATTGTATCGGAAGGGATAAGGTTATTCTAAGAGACGTGTGACTTCCCTAGTGAAGGCCACTATGTCCTTAGTAGCGGAGTTCCTGAGCGCTGCTGGTAAAATTATCTCCTTGTTGAAGATACGTTTTCTTAACCAATGAAGTGCCGGGCAATCACAGGGAATGTGTTCGGAGGATTCTACATCCTCAAGACACAACCTACATTCTATCTCCGGGCACAAGTTCATTTTGTTAAGATGATATCTCAAGCCCCAATGGCCTGTGAGAAAGCCCACCAGCCTTCTGATATTATCCTTATTTAGGTTGAGGATTTCCTTGTGAGTAAGGTTTAATTAAACTTTTGGATTGTCTTAAGCCCGGAACATTTTCCCAGTGGTTTAGACGAAGTTGATGTTCCCAGTTGTTAATTAGACCTAAAGCAGTAGCCCAATTGACTCTGCAATAAGGTTCTGGTCCACAGAACGCGGATTCCGAACCAGCCCTAGCTAATTGGTCCGCCGATTCGTTGCCCTCAATACCTTGATGACCAGGTACCCAACCAAGTTTAACCTTGTTGTGTTTGGATAGGACTTGCAAGGCATCGTAGCAGCACTTTACTGTTTTTGAGTCCATCGTGTTGGACGAAAGGGCTTGTAAAGCCGCTTGACTATCTGAGAAGATTTGTATGGTGGCGCCTTTAATTCCCTTACTGGAGATTAAATCGGCGCAGACCTCAATGGCATGGACTTCAGCCTGAAAAACCGTGGGACACATTCCCATAGGTATTGAGACTTTGGTATTGGGTCCAGAGACACCAGCACCAACTCCAGATTCCATTTTCGATCCGTCCGTGTACCAGACCAAACTTTTGGGGTTTAGTGTCGGAACACCATTGTCCCATTTCGCGCGGTCCAGTATTTCTACCTCAAATAATTTCCCAAAACTATACTCCCTAACCATAATGTCGGGGGTGGAACAGAACATGTCCATATTTGGGATTGAGTTAAGTATTTCCAGGTGTCCCACATGGTCAGCTGTTTTAAACTTGTATTCTAGCTGTAGCTTAATAGCACATCTAGCTGCCACTTTCCTAATAAATATATGTAGGGGTGAAAGCCCTGTAATAGCTTCTAATGCTGTAGTAGGGCAAGTGCGCATCGCACCCGTGATGCCGAGACAGGCAATACGCTGTAATTTTTGTAGTCTATTTGCCGTTGTCCGTTGGAGAACTTTCGGCCACCAGACAATTGCCGCGTATGTGATAATGGGCCTTACCATCATGATATACAGCCAGTGTATCATTTTGGGGTTTAGACCCCAAGTTCTGTCATAAAGTTGCCTACTGGCCCACATGGCTCTAGTGGCACGTTCTGTGGCGGACTTGATTTGTGAGTTCCAGTTGAGCTTCTTATCAAGGACAATTCCGAGATATTTGACTTCATTGGAGTAGCTCAAAGTAGTGCCGTTTACGTTTATAGTGTTAAGATTAACCAATCTCTTCCTTGTAAAGGGCACTAGAATGGTTTTACTAGGATTTATGGAAAGTCCTTCCAAATTGCACCATTCTGAGACATGTAGAAGTGCGTTCTGCATCCTACAGGTAA